>RJWH01000061.1:947705-1197333 GCA_004363575.1 Solenodon paradoxus | reverse complement strand
CTGTTGTCCTAAATTCATCTTCTGGTAGTTTGTACATTGTCTGTTGTATTTAGATTCACCCCTGGGGTTTCAATAGGATACATCATTTTGCGTATATTTCTCTGTTTCTTTATTCTGTTTGGCATTATGTTTATGTTTCTGTGGGTTAAATTTCTCTACATCGATGGCATTGTATAGGGTACTGACACACCAGAGAAGCCTGGGTCTTGGTATGACCACTGAGAATTCTGGCATTATGTGGCATCACCACTGATTGGATTTGTTGATATTCTTAGGTGGATCCTGCATTGGGACCAAAAAGTTCACCTTATTGGGTTGGAGTCTGTGTGGGGAATGCAAAGCCTTTCCCCAGTGTCTCAGCTCTGAACTCTGGCTCACAATCAGCAATCGTGCTGTAGGTCTGCCTCTATCCACTGCTTTTTTCACACAAAAGCTGGGAGTCCCAAATCTATGATGTAGCTCTGAACACTGATGCCTTGCCTATCCTTGTGGTGGTGATTACTACTGCTATGTCCGCAGCCCACAGACCAGCCCTTCCATGCCATGCATTTCTGAAGAATAGGTTCTTTCTAGCTGTTCTGTGGGTTGGGGGATCTGACACATCCTACCAGGTTGCCATCTTGACCACTTCTGTCATAAGAATATATATTATTTTAATTTAATTTTTTTTCATGTCATAAGTTCCTCTTAGATCTGGGTGTCCATTCACCTAATTCATACTACTTACCATTTTTCATATTTATCCAAATGGAGTTTCCTGAGAACAATAAATAGGATTGTAATCTCAGCATTCATCATCTTTATTTTCCTAGTTTCCCTTTCAGTTGACCTCTGAACAATTCAAGGATTAGGGATCCAGTTTCATGCAGTTGAAAGTTCAAGTATAACTTTTGACTACCCCAAGACTTAATTAGAGTTGTCCCTTGGTACTCTTGGGGGATTGGTTTCAGGACTTCCCCTGATTCCAAAAGTCCTTGGTGCGTAAGTATTTTATGATTGACCCCTATATTTCTTTGACTTTTTCATCTTTAGATTGAACCCCACAAAATTCATGATTGGTTGAATCTGTGAATACGAACCTGTAGATAGAAAAAAATTCTCATATAAGTGGACCCAAGACATTCAAACCTATGTTTATTCAAAGGTCAACTATATTAAACAAAACTCTGTTCCATTTCCTTGCTCACTTTAATAGTCTGTCTCTGAACCTTCTTCAATTCTGCTTTTATGAAATATATTATTACAACTGTACACATTTATCTAAGTTGGAAGCACCATGATTTTTATTTGGACAGGTGATACTTTCTGATTTATTTCAAATACTGCTGAGTTATAGTAGTATTTTGTCTATTTATTTACTTATTTATTTGTATGTGTGTGGCTATAATAGTTCCTCAGATAACCTTAGATGGATATGCGTTCTTAAACTTTAATCAAATATCAACTTAGTGGTGTTATCAGAGGTAGACAATGCCAGTGGTTAATAGGTGTGTAATTAGAGATTTGAAACTACATAATAAATGTGTTTAGCTGAATAAGAAATCTTTCGATCTCCAGGACAATTTTTGAATTGGTCTTTTGAGGCTTTCAATTTGGATTGAATATTTGTCTATTTTAGTAAGCAGATTATAAATAATAAACTCAATACCAACTATATGCAACTAGTTTTTACATAAAATAAGACAAATTGATGAATTGATATGCTAATGTCAAAAACAGAATTTCTTTTTGGCTTTGTCAAGTCAATTTTAGATAAAACTACAACAGATGAAGTTTGCTCTTAGCCTTTCTCTCCTTGATGGTACGGAGTCTCCTACTGCTGTCCTGGGTTGCTTTTACCATCTCTCGGCTCTATGTTATAGTAGTCTCATAAACTTATCTTCTGGAAATTATTAGTTGATAATCCCTTAAGGTTGTGTATTCTTAGTGATATTTGCATTTCAGTGTTAGTCCATGAAACAAAGTAATAAATCACTGTGCTGTAGAGATAACTGGGAAAAGTAGGTAAATACCACTTTGCTTACTCACAAATCTAGTTCTACTAAATCAGTGTTTCAGACTTGTTTAAGTATCAGATGATTTGTGCTGATACTGATAATTTTTTCTCAAATATTAGGTTTATTAAAATTACTATAGTTTAATTTGCTCATATTAAGAATGACTAGAGTGATTCACTGAGGTTTCCTTTGGAACTGAGACTACTTGAGTGGATGGGTGCTAAGTCAGAAACATCTGGACTGTGCTAGCACATCCAGCCATTCACATGCGTGCTCATTGTGGGCAGAATGCAGTTTTCATGCGATTTTAATTAGCATGGCATAAACATCTGAATTCGGTAGACTGTTAACAAATCATACAAATTTTCTTTCAACAAGATAACTGGATGGCCTTCAGCAATGAACAAAAAATTCCAAGTTCCATAATTGGGGGAAATTGACAAATCTTCATACCAGTAGGCTAGTATAAAGGAGACAACTGGGAACCTTTGCCGGAGGGTGGCCTGGCAAAGGTTCCAGTCATGTAAATTACACAGCTAATGCTGTTAGAGTGGCAGTTTGGGGGCACCCAAAGCTTTAGATCTTTTGCTGAATCATTTTAATGTGTTTTTAAAGCAAATAAAAAAAATCTGTAAAAAATCAAGAATAATAGTGAATGGTGTAGTGTCTCTAATATTATGCAATTTTTTTGCTATCTTAAACTTCCTTTGTAGCTCACTTTTGATTAATGGCTTTCTGGGAAGAGTTCTGTGAAATGAGTTCTGGATGAAATTCTGCAGTGCTGATGGGTAGCAAGCTGAAATATCATCTTGAGGTCAACATTCTAAAGCTTAGAATCCTTTTTTTTTTGTGATTTAAGGTCATATTTTACATTTAACATTATGTAATATAATGTATTTTAAGCCTTCACTGTGGTCTCTAAGTGTCTCAACAAGGGTCTCAAACAGCTCACCTGTAGAAGAGCTTTTCCTAATAGATTAGTGAGATGCAGAGAATAAGGCTAATTTGTATTCCTGTTTTACTCAAGACCACAGTAGGAGGACGGCAGAACAACGTGGTCCTGCAGAAACTGAAGCCTGATACTCCTTACACCATCACAGTGTCCTCCCTATATTCTGACGGAGAAGGGGGTCGGATGACCGGGAGAGGCAAGACCAGTAAGTGAACCCAGACTCCTGTAGCCTCTTCAATAACTACTGTAGGAACAGAATCATATCTTAATCTGGAAACACTAGGGTGACACAGATTTTGTCAATCTTTTAAAATATATTTAAAAAATATCCTTACTTGTAGTTGTCTATGGAGAAAGATGTTTATTAATTTTTAAGATAATACTAAAAACATTGTGGGAGCAAAATATCTTGTGGAGAGATGAGACATATACAGCAGATTTTATCGAAGACATTATTTCATTTATTCACTACTACCTACTATGGGTGCCTGATATGTTCTGGGTACCTCGGAGATATCAATAAACCTGTTTCCTGTGTGACTGGCTGTTAGGATCATACTGTGATATGATTGTCCATTTCAGAACCTCTGAATACTGTGAAGAACTTAAGAGTGTACGATCCTTCTACCAGTACCTTAAATGTTCGCTGGGACCATGCAGAGGGAAATCCTCGTCAGTACAAGCTCTACTATGCACCTACAGCAGGTGGTTCAGAGGAAATGGTAATTATTTCCTGTAATGAAAGTGTATGTTTGTTTAAACTGGAGCAGAATGATTTAACAGTGGAGCTAAATTCGCTAACTGGTTTGATTTAGTGCTGAAGTTCAAATTCATTTAGTGGAAGTTGACGGGGTAATAAGTTGGTGCCTTAGTGCCTGGATAATAGGGAGGTAATGGGGCTGGGGGAAGTAATCATTCTAGGAAATTCTAAAGGCAGAACCTAGGGTGAATGTAGGGGTCTGGAGAAATCTTCATAAACTCCTGTAACAGTTTGTGTGGGGCACATCTTTATATCCTAATATTAGAGAATTTGCTTTTTGGCTTTGTCTTGAGTTGGTATTTTGATTATTTTATTGCTTGAGGTGTTATTTCTTTCACAAATTTTTCATTTAAGTTACTTTATGTTTTATTAAAATGTTTAGGTACCAATCCCTGGGAATACCAATTATGCCATTCTTAGGAATCTGCAGCCCGACACGCCATACTCCATTACGGTAGTTCCCGTGTATACTGAAGGTGATGGAGGACGCACATCAGATACTGGAAGAACGTGTAAGTAAGAAGGCAGGACAACTTAGCTTTTTCATTATAGATTTCATCATAAATGCCATATAAATCCATTTTTTAAGGAAATGGAAAATTCAGACTGATAGAATAAAAATATAAAAATGACTTATATTTCACTTCCCAAATACTGTTAACTGTTAACATTTTGGTGTATGAAATAACACATTGATAGTGGCCTTTATAATGGCCTTCTCATGAAATGATAATTTCAGAATTTATAAATGTGTATACAATCTTCTGTATGCTACTTCAGTCATTCTCTTTCACTGACAAAAATTCAGTGATCTTTATGCTTTACAAATTTTTGTGAAGCAGTTTTTTGTAATTGGTGTTCCTAGTGTGGTTTGTTGAAATCAGTTTATCATATTATTTGATTTCACTTTTCTCTGGTTTGCTGATGAAGAACTTCATGGTGTTAAAAACATGTGTGATTTCATTTGTCACTAATATCTTGAGAAACCAATTAATAATGGTTTTACTATTCTTTGTAGCATTAATCAAATATTTTTGTGCATGCTTATAAAGATTTCTTCGGCTTTCAAAATATACTTGCTGATGGCCAAAAGGAAGCAAATATTTGTGACCTTTTTGGTAAAAGATTGGTGGCTATAGTATAGTGTTAGTACATGGATTTAGTTTGCAAGTTTTTCTAAGTCTTTTCTGGGGTACTTAATTGAGAACTGAGTGTATCTTTTATTTCTCCTCACTTTTGACTTCTTTTTTAATCACAGAAGACTTTCAGTAGCTATTTGTTGAGTTGAGAATGAATGAATGAATGAAATGATTGAAACTAGCTGCATTAGTTAGATGGACACCATAGCTCTTGTCAATTTTTAGCTTAGAAGGCAGACACTATTTAATTCCTCCTCTTCATCTCTCCATTACCTAGATTGGAAAACTGAAGCTTTCTTTTCAGTTTCTGTCCTTTGTCCCTTGTCCCTTTATGGTCAACCCAGTACTACTACTTATACTAGTTTGCTTTTACTAGAAAAAACTTTGCTTCCATATAGACAAAGGCTATAATAGCTTCACTTTGACTAAATTTGGATTTGGAGAGTTCATCTGCTTTTATGTATAGATAAAAGTTTTCAAGTTCACTATTCATCCTAATACAGAGGACGAGTTCTAGAGAAGTGATAACAAAAACTCGACCTGTATAAACAGAGTAAAGAAATAAGCACTGGTTTTCTTTTCGCAGTGATGAGAGGACTGGCAAGAAATATCCAAGTGTACAATCCTACACCAAACAGCTTAGATGTTCGCTGGGACCCGGCGCCTGGGCCTGTGCAGCAGTATCGTGTGGTGTATTCTCCTGTGACTGGCACAAGACCCTCAGAATCTGTAAGTCATTTTGTCATTTTGGAGCGCCACAAAATTTTTTTTTGTAGATTTTACTGTGCTTCCTGTGGTGGCCGCTGGTCTCAAACAATAACCTGTTGTTGGTGTGGCCCTGAGTCTCTTGGAAACTATTTCCTCATGAGCCTAGTTTTGTGTTTGTGTCGTGTTTGGTAGCCAGTGAGAATGTAAACCATAAACAAGTGTGTACAAAATGCTGAAATGATCACTTTGGATAAATTGAGGTAAGTGTTTTAACTATAGGGTTACTGGGCAAAAAATGAATTTTGGGAAAATGCAAATTTTTTATTTGAGTACTGGATCTTTCAATATGGGCTTTTGCTGTAAAGTGAGAATGTCTTTGTAATAAAAATATCTTAAAGTTTAGCTTCACTGGCCCTTACAAATTGCTCAATCTTTTCAATTCATAGTACTGTTCAATTTTCTAAGTAGATTAATTATGTAGTAATTGGAAATTACTAATTTAAAGATGGGGAAACCCAAAACCTAAGTGTAAGTATACTCGCAGACTAATTTACAGGATTTAAAAAAATAAACAAAATTGAATGAAGGTGAATAATTAGTAATATATGAATTCTGTAGGAATACTGATTCGCATGTCCCGATGTATGACAGGGCATATTACAACTACTTTGGCCTTACCTATTACATGAGATCACTCTTTATTTATTACAAATCCTCCCCCACCAGTATAGGGATCCTTTAAGTATATGTAACATTCAGGATGATATTTTATCAACTATCATGAGCTCTAGATGTTAAATTTGAGATTATAATAAATATAAATGCTAGCTAATTGAAGCTACTAAGGGTAAAATATATAGCTTTTTTGGAGGAGGGCATTGCTGAGGATAAATTGCATCCTATTATGTGGGTTAGCCAGCTCTCATTGGGAGGCAGGGTAATTGGTTTCTGACGTGTCTAGGCTCAGTCTTTTATTATAAATGTTATACTGATTAATAAAAGCTTTGATAAGTATTTGGATTGTTCTCAGGGAGAATTTGGCATTTCTTCCTCTCCAGATTGTGGTGCCAGGAAGTACGCGCTCTGTGAATCTGGAGCGGCTGACTCCAGACACATCGTATAATGTGAACATCATAGCACTGTATGCAGATGGAGAGGGGAATCCTAGCCCCGGCCAGGGTCGAACACGTGAGGCGGAAATCCTTTCTCCACTCCACTTCTTGTAACTAGATTGGCAAGGCTTTCCCTCAGGGAGTGAAGAGTGGGAGGTGGTTGTGAATGACAGGCAGTGGGAACTTTTTCCACATTTGTGCAACTGATTCTGTCTGGTCTCCCCCGCATTCATATTCTGGGCTAAGGCTTTGAGTTCATGACTGTCCTTTGTACTGATTTTCTCACCTGGGACCTAAGTTAAGAGGGGTTTCTTCCCTCTTTGTATCCTGCAGTAGGTCTTTTCTCCAGATGGCCACCTTGCATACAGGAGCCCTCCGTCTCTTTGTTTTTTAAAAAGGAGTAGTTACGTGGTTAAAATAATCCCTCTCTTTCTCAGTATATACATACAAGTTCAAATCTAGCTCTGTTATCTCTAAAACCTCAGCATGTAACCATAGCTCTGAAAGTGACACTTTCTACATTTATATTTTCACATTAAAACTTTAGAAGATGCAAATTTTATCATAAGACACCAAACAATCAAGTGAATGGTGAAATACCTTCAAGTAGCTTCCTTACTCTGCCCTAAGTAATGTCCTTTTATGTCCCTCTCTCCTCCTTCCTGTCCATCACGTTCACAAGCAAGCCACTTAATCTATTGTATTTTATTTGTTTAGTACCACGAAGTGGACCAAGAAACCTGCGAGTCTTTGGGGAGACAACCAATAGCCTTTCTGTTGCCTGGGATCATGCTGATGGCCCCGTTCGGCAGTACAGGATCATTTATTCTCCCACTGTTGGTGATCCAATTGATGAATATGTGAGTCAGATACTCATTTATTTGAGCATTTTGTAATCTCTTTCCTGGTTGGAGGGTGGTGTTAAACTTTCTTCTTTAGGAGTGTGCTGTAGTTAGAGCTGAGTTCTGTGTGACAGTCACATTTTTTATGACTTTCTCTGGCACAACATTGGGACCACTTGTGTGTGTGAGCCTTATGTAGCCTCTCATACCACAGAGGATCAATGTCTTTGACCTCATTTATATTCTAAATATGGGTTGAAAACTGTCTTATCTCATGAAGTATGTTATTTCTAACCACCTAATTACACCATAGGGACTAAATTTTGTGAAACATTCTACTTATTTTTTTGAGCGACCTAAATTAATGTTTAAATGATGTCATTTCCAATTCTACCATCTCTTTAAATTATCTTTTTAAAGTTTGTCCTTAACTACTCCAGTGCTAACTGACCTCTCTTTTCTCTAAATTTAATTTTCCATTTTTTCAGTAGATTTTGATTTTGGAATATACATACTGCCATGGTAACTCCATACTTTCTTGAGTGTCATATTTTCTCTATAGAACTAGACGCCAAGTGTTTTGTAGCTTCCTCATAGTTCTCACTATGAATATTCATTGTTATAGATGGAAAAACACACTACTTTCTTTAAAGTTTAGTGTTTAATTAATAGACATACATGTTAATTACAAAGCACTTTGGTCTGTGGTTTGCAATCATTTAGTACATACTTTCCTTTTGATTATTTCCCCTCCATTAACCCCACCATTGTTATATTTCATCTACTTGTACTTGATATGATAAGATTTAACTCGTTTCTATTTTCATTAACCAGAAATACATGTAACTACCATTTTAAGTTTTAAGTTTCTGATCAAAATGAAGTAAATACTATTACCACACTAAGTTTGCCAAAGCAAAGAAATCCTCACTTTGGTGTTTGTTCAGCCTTGCCATGGACAAATATGCAATTTCCCTTTCCTTCCTGAAAAAAATTAAAAATAAAACATCTCTCAATTCACCAATTATTATCAGAGGACTCCACACTGGGGATCACTGGCACAAGTGATCTTTGTTGTCTGTAGAAGCAAAGCGTAGAGTTGGAAGAAAAACAAAGATTTATTTGAGTTCATTTCAACTTTCCACAGATAGTTGAACATATTTTCCGTTTCTTCCTTTTCATCTTTTTTACCTAATTAGTATCAGCCAAGCTGATATTTTTGAACAGTGCTCGCCAGTGTTTTCCCAGCAGCTAGTACCGTGCCTGGTCCAGAGTGGGTGCTTGGTAGATATTTGTTGAAGGACTACATGAAAATGTAACACATACTAATGAGAGATGGAGGTCACAGATATACAAAGAGCACTGCAAAATCAGTAAGGTGTGCTGAGCTGTGGGTCATACTGTCTTTTACCTCACAATTTTCTTCAGAGATGCTAGATCACAAGATTAATAAGTGACTGATCTGGGATTTGAACCCAATTCTGTTTGAGTCTAAAGCCATTCTCCCACACTGCACAGAGGCAATATATAAACATTTGTCTCCCCATGAGCGTTGTGCAACAAAAAATAAAATATGAAGAAACTATTATGGTTTATGGGAATTCATAAAATAATTTCATTCTTTGTTCTGGAAATCCTTTGACTGATAACAAATTTATGATTTAACTTTGCCAACAGACCACAGTCCCAGGTAGAAGAAACAATGTAATACTACAGCCCCTGCAATCCGATACACCATATAAAATCACTGTGATTGCTGTTTATGAAGATGGAGATGGTGGTCATCTAACAGGAAATGGGAGAACTGGTAAATGTTTTAAACTTTTTATAATCTTTAATTTTGCCTTCACTAATTCATCTAAAATACTGTATTAATATTGTATTTGAATTAGTATTAGACATTGATTTTTGTCAAAGTGACAGAATAGAATTTGTTTTCAGATTTTTAAATGCCTCTAGAAGAAGCAAAGGGAGAGAAAATATGCATTATTTGCTTTGTTTGAGAGATTTTTCCTTCCTTGGATAACCATGGCATGTTCTCTGAATAATGTTTTAGTTTGTGTGGTATCATTTAAACACAAAAACTGTTTGGGCAACTGAATGTAACAAGGAACATGAACTCATGTTAAGTAAGTGGGTTTTAGATGAATGAAGTAAAAATGGGGAATGTCTATATTTATCAGTAACAGAACCCAGAACTGTAGCCCTGCTTGTCTTTATGCTAAACAGGGACTGTCAATCTGTGCAGTATGTTAGAACATCAGCAGGTCCAGGTCATAACTCAGATCAGTTACATCTCCGAATGTGGAAAACAGTTAGGCTTGTTTTTGTTTTTGTTTTTTTACTATTTCAATGCTTTTAATTGTTTTCTGGATAAGGACACTATGAAATATTATCAAATTGCTCTCATGGAGATACACTATCAACACTCATCATCAATATTCATGAAATTCTATCGCTTCCTTTGTGCCATGGAAAGGCCAATAATATGTACCAATATTTGTTTTCAGTGGGACTGCTTCCACCTCAGAACATACACATCTCTGATGAATGGTATACAAGATTCAGGGTTTCCTGGGATCCTTCACCCTCTCCAGTCCTTGGATATAAAATTGTATATAAGCCAGTAGGTAAGGAAGCACCTTTATCATCATAGAAATGCATTGGAAAGTTATTAATGAAGATATTCTTTACTGTAACCCCTGCAATTAGAACTGATAGTTCAGTTATCATATTAGATCCTTTTGATTAGAGGTAAAATATTTCTGAAAACAACATTTTAAGTCAATGGTTTAAAAATCTCATTGTTACTGTGGGTGTAGATGAGGCTGTCATTAATTTGCATGCCTGAAGAATTTGACCTGGTCCGTAAATTGCACAAATTGAAGCTGTTTATTTTCAGGTACCCTACATGTTATATTGATTATGAAATCATGAATATTTAATCAATATAAAATCTGTATTTTTTCCATATGGTAAGGCATTATTCTTGGACATGTACATTTCAGTTTATTTAAGACAGCCTTGCTTTCAACTTCCCATGGACACTTTCACCTTGATTAAATTATTTGCTATTATTGTTTCTATAATCTGTCTATAAGCTAAGAAAAATAGAAGAAAATGACTCTTTGTACCAAACTTGCTAGGGCATCTTCCTTGCTCCCATCAAGGAAGCAAATTAGAAAGAAAATAAAGGAAAGGTAATTCTGTATAGGTTGGTGAGAAGATAAAGGAGGATCAGGTGTTGTAAATGAAGACCATCAGTAACTAAATTTGTACAATAAAGCCCAAGACAGAAGTTTTTAATCCATCTCTACAAATCGAAAAATGTTAATTGGGCACTTACTAATGTGCAAAGCACTATGCTGCAAAGCGGTATGGAGAGAAGAGGCTTGAAAGGCTAGGGTAGTTGTGTGATTGATTTATTCATTAAAGGAACAATGAGTAAACATCTGCTACATTCTAAACACTGTGTTTTGAGAGTAAGAGGGTAAAGAATTCAATCTCTGCTTATAGTTTCACATTTACCTGCATTTAATGCAGTATGTGCTATAGTTATCAAGTACATAAGGAGTTAACAGAATTAATGGTGTTCATATTATCATTGGAACACAAGTTGTTTGATTTTAAGAAAAAATTGAGACAGTAATGACTTATTTCTATGTGTTTTTGTGACTGTTATTAAAGATTCCAATGAGCCCATGGAAGTCTTTGTTGGAGAAGTGACATCATACACATTACATAATCTCGATCCCAGCACCACCTATGATGTGAATGTTTATGCTCAGTATGATTCTGGACTCAGTGTTCCCTTGAGGGATCAAGGCACTACATGTGAGTCACTTATCCTTTCATGGTTGTAAGATAAAGTGCAGTGCAAATCATCAAGACAGCTTGTTTTGATTTCTTCTTAACACATACAAGTTTCCTCAGTCTTGTTTACATCCAGCTCTACAAATACCTAAGTAATATAATTGAGTATACAAAAATATATATGAATATGGTACGATGTTTCTCATAAAATATATCTTTGATCTTGAAATGCCAAAAAAATAGAAATTATGATTTTATCCATGATGGATTTCTAAAGTTAGATCTGGGAGGTTATGTAATTTTTATTGAAACTTGATGTTAAAGCATATATTACCTAAATGCATTAATTTAAATAAAAGTTTCAACAGAAATTCCCTGATTACTGATTTGGCTCACAGATTTTTTTAATCACCAGGTGCTTTAATAATTATTTAAGAACTTAACAGATAGCTTTATACTTTGACAATCACAGTATTGAGAGGGTCTATGTGGAAATTCTTCCTCTTGAAAATCAGTGATAGACAGGCAGGTCTGTTTCCATGTGTGTTTCTTATAGGAAACAGTAGTACCTTTATTTATTTTTTTCCAGTCTCAGTGGAAATTTAAAAATTGTTTTAATTGAAAGTAAACTTTTTTGCTTTTATTTAAGAAGTAATTCTATTTCTGTCTTTTGCAGTGTATCTAAATGTGACAGATCTGAAAACTTACCAGGTTGGGTGGGATACATTCTGTGTCAAATGGTCACCTCATCGTGCAGCTACCTCCTACAGACTGAAACTAAGCCCTGCAGACGGTATGTGTTGTGTGAGTGCCCACCCCTCCCCTGTCCCACCCTCCAGAAAAGAACTGGGGCACATAATAGCAACATTTTAAACTTTAATAAAGCAGTTGCTACTTTGTGTATAAAATGTTGTGTTAAATGTCTTTAAATATAATTGATGATAACACTGGCATTTTCCTTTGTTGTCATCATCAGGAACCAGAGGACAAGAAATTACAGTGCGTGGGTCAGAAACCAGTCACTGCTTCACTGGCCTCTCACCAGACACTGATTATGGCGTCACTGTTTTTGTACAGACACCAAATCTTGAGGGGCCAGGTGTTCCTGTCAAAGAACATACCAGTAAGTTTTTGAGTAATCTGGAAGTCTCTGTAAGGCTTTAGAATAGAACATTCTAGATGTGGAAGATGTGATTCCTGTGTAGGTTCCCCTCAAGGCAGCAGTAATGATGTAAAGATGGCAGGGTTTTGAAGGTGGGGTCTGTGGCAGGGTCAGGACCTTTATCTGCAGCCAATTCATGTTGCCTCTGTCACAGAGTTGGTATTTTAAGGGAAGGGCTAATGGATGGCAATGTCTCTAGCTGACTGAGAAGATGAATGTGCATCCATATTAGTGGGTTTGCTCATTAAACCTTGTATGAAGGTTTTTCATTCACTCTTTAAATCTTGCCTTTACTTTCTGCAACGAATGTACTCAATGTTGAGTGACTACCAATGGCATCAAATTTGGATATAATAGAGTTCCATTCTGTGTCAGCGCCAATGAGATATGATTTATTATTGAAGCCATAGGTCACTCTTAATTTACTTTCTGTGATATGAAAGGTACATGTGTTATGCTTTTCTAATTATAAATTTTAAATTCTAGCTGTGAAACCAACAGAAGCCCCTACAGAACCACCTACACCTCCCCCGCCTCCCACAATCCCACCAGCCCGAGAGGGTAAGTATAGCTGATAGGGATTTACAACCTTCTTACTATGGGGCCTATTACATCATTTACAATTGACATAAAACATTTCTAATTTATTGTTCCTGCTGAAGAGCTCTTAGATAAAAAAGAAAGGATTACCAGTAATTTGTTCTTTTTTCTCTCCAGGCACATTCTGATGTGAATAAAAAAATCAGGGACAAACAACTTCAGCTCTTCAGTAGGAACTGTTGCCACAGTTTTGCGGGTTCAGGTCTAGGGATGCATAACAATCCATAGGCACATGGACATTGCTTTCTGCTGGCTGCTGGCATCATAGGCACTGAGAACCTTTCTGATGAGATTTGCAACCTAGCCTCTGGGGGTCTTTGGCTTTGAAATTCTTGGCTTCTGACCTGAGAAGTGCTCTTTATTACACAAAGCTAAAGAAATGTTCATTCACTAAAGTTTGAGACTTAATTGTCACAGTGAACTGAAAAAAGACATTCTGAAATATTAAGACTGGTAGCTTAGTAATTTGGGGCAATTTTCAGGCCATTATCAAATTAAATATAAGCTAATTATCTGTTGGTTTATTCTTTTCCCACAATCTGTTTCTGACATGTAACTGAAAGCATTTCAGATTTTAGAAGTATTTTTCTTTTATCTTAGAAGTTTCTGGAATCCTATGATTTTATTAAACCTATCAAATAAGTAAAATTAAAAAGTTTGAAGTGCATTATTATAGGGTTAAAATAAAAGAATGTTTTATCTTTCCAAATTAGACTTTTTAGTAAATCATCTTGGCTTAAAAATATCCAGCACCCGAGTGGTACGTTTGTTACAACCTGTGGAGCTATATTGGTACATTGTTATCATCTTTTTGCAATAGGGTTCAATCTTGGTATTGTATATGCCCCCTGTTAAGTTTTATGCATTAAAATTTTGTTGGATTATTATTTTTAGTGTTTTTTAGCTTCCAAGTTGGAAGATTCAAGATATTCATTATTTCCCTCTCTTCTTCTATATGTTCTAGGGATCTAATTTAACAATAAAATATACTTTTTTGCACCACATCTTTGATACTTACTCCCCCAAAAATCTCTAAACCCTTTGATGTTTGCCGCTTTTCATTTGACTTCCTTCTCCTTTATTGTTTGAAGATACCAGGGGAGTTCTATGAGGAAAGAGCATACGTTTTCAAAATGAATCTAAATAGATGGAATAATTCCTTAATAGAAATTGAGAGATCATTAGACTAATGGGTCTCTGAATTTATTGTATATATGAATCACCTGGACATTTTGATTTTGCTGATCTAATTTGGGAAGTCTGGGTCCAAAATTCTTCTGTTTTTTTCTTTTGATTCTGCGTTTCTGATAAACTTACACTCAATATTATTATTGCTGAACCACACGTTGAATAGCAAGGTGTTAGACTATATTTTTCAGCGACATAATTTCATTTAAATAAAAGAATTCATGAGATTTGGAACGTCCTCTGTTTTTTTTTTTTTTTTTTTTCTCTCAGTGTGCAAAGGGGCCAAGGCAGATATTGTATTTTTGACTGATGCCTCCTGGAGTATCGGGGATGATAATTTTAACAAAGTTGTAAAATTCATCTTTAATACTGTGGGAGCCTTTGATGAAATCAGTCCTGCTGGGATTCAGGTGCGTGCCCTTTCATAGGTGGCTATTCATTTGTAACATCTTATTTCTTTGAAAGTTCTCCTTTTTAGTAGACTTTTCATTATAAACTTTATTTGGACTTTTGTCATTTGCTATTTTCTTTTATATGTATTTTTTGGAAGGAGTTGGGTGTAAGTGATAGACAAATATTCCTCTAGTTATTGTCTTTGACTAGGGGATATTCCTTTTGGAGAATTTAGGGGATGATCACTCTAACTTCCTGCTTAAAACTTCTCATAACGATACATTTCCAGAAAAGGTCTTCTAAAGTTCTGGAAATTCAGACATTATTATTGTCATACCTTGTTAAGTGATGGATACTGATGGATAGTGACTGGAGTGAATGTGGAGTCCTGCTTTTCCGTCTATCATGACATTGCAGGTATTACCTAGATCAGAAGAATGACCATTATTGATTCTAGGGCATTTACCTTGCCAATTAGCTTGATGTGAAATCACTACAAATTTATTTGTTCTACTTGAGCAGGGACTTAGAGAAGTTTATCCTTCTATGAGAGGACCCAAATCTACCTATAAAACAAAAGATGTCCTCCACCACTCCCAGCATAACCATGAACTGAACACTCAGGTCCAGTTCTGAACTATTTTTTGGGATCTTCCCAGGCCCCCTCTGTGAATCTGATCAAAGCAAGTATTAGCTACTTCTCAGATTCTGCAGTCTGAGTACACAGTTCAACTTCCACCCTTCTGGAGAGATTTCCTTTATAGGTATTCCATGCTTCTGAAGGATTCTGTCTATATTACTATTATAGAAAGTGTCTCTTTATATTACCATTATTTGTGCAACTCTTCTATCTAAATCATTGACTTTTTAAGGCAAGAGACTGTATTGTATTATTATTTTTGAAATTATCTTCTTTACTTTCCTATTCCTCTTGGTGAATTTTCTTCATTTTTAAAGTTTGTACTTCATTGTGGCATCTTAGAGGCATTATGAAAATAAAAGATTTTGACGTAAAACACAAATAATCTCATAGCAAATCATATCTTCATTTATGGAATAAAACTTCATGGAATATACTAAATTTCAAATTCCCAAATAATTCTGTGGATGGTGTTTCAATTCCAGAAGAGTAAAGGGTAATCTAGTTATAATCTTAATTCAGTGTATCAGTAGTTATTTTTTCATCCTTTTATAAAGTAACATTTCCAATAAAAATAAAATGTGTTACCATATTTTACTAGCTTCTTGGTGTCAGGTACTCTGTATACATGATTATCAGTCCTTAAACAACCCTAGAGAGTTAAGTATAAGTGTATTCACTTTACTGATAAGGAAATGAAACCTCAGAGATCCTGGGAATTAGTTCATTATTGCATAGCTATTCATTGACAGTGCTAGAATTTGAGCTTAGTGAGATATTAACTACAGAGCCTGTACTCTTTTCACTAAATCACTCTGCCTCTGAGTTTGTGGTGAGGTTTGATATAATGTGACATTTTTAATTTCTATGAAGAAAAGCTATAATCAGTGAGGAGTTCCTACCTTCCTACCTCTTAGAGAAAGGCATCATGTGAATACAGTGCATTTACATAATTAGTAATTATTGACAATTTTATTCAACATTAGAAATTAAAGAATTTCGTGAGACAACACTAGTTGGTGTTATAAGATTAGATACAAAGAGTTTGTAATATCCTATCTGGTCTAATAGTCTTCCTTTTCCTGTTCTGTAACTAGAGGTTGCACTAGAAAATTTAAACCTCTGAAGAGATGACTTACCCTTACTGTCATACTACATTCTCTTTCAGGTTTCATTTGTGCAGTACAGCGACGAGGTCAAGTCTGAGTTCAAGCTGAACACGTACAATGACAAAGCCCTAGCACTTGGAGCCCTCCAGAATATTAGGTACAGAGGAGGCAACACAAGAACAGGTATAGTTAATCAGATATATACGTAGATCTTCACTCTCCAAAGCATTTAAAGTCATTGAAATGAATGTACCATCCCACTCTAATATTGAAATTCTTAACAGTTGGGCATGGTTAATGGTATTTGGGTATTTTTCATTGGAATGGCACTAATTTGTTCCATGCCACACTCTATAGGAAAGGCTCTCACGTTTATAAAAGAGAAGGTATTGACCTGGGAGAGTGGCATGAGGAAGAATGTCCCCAAGGTACTGGTTGTGGTCACTGATGGTCGGTCACAGGATGAGGTCAAGAAAGCAGCATTTATCATTCAGCAGTCAGGTAAGCACAAGCATGAATTTGACACCTAGTGATTACTCTTTTATTTGAACAGTCTAAAATGTTCAAGAATGATTGCAAAAGATCAAAACTGTTGATTTTACTATATTATTTGTGTTTTACTCAGCATTCTACACACTTGTAATGTTACTTTTGTTTGTTTAGATTTATTTATTGAGTGCTTTGGTAATTGCTAAAGAATGTCATGTTGTATTCTTTGTATAAAACGTGACTCAGGGTCTGACAAAGAGCAAACTTAATTTTCCCATATCACTGGAAGGCTACAGAAAGCAGTAATGGGATGATGCTGGACCAGGCTTCCTGCTGTAGCAGAAGTCATCTTGATGCTGGCCCTTTGCAAAGACAGAGGAACAATGCAGACCCAGTGAAAATTGCTGGAAGGTCCACTGCACAGAAGGAGTAGGAAGGCCTAAGGGAGGCCTCTCTTAGGTGGCTTTTGGCAACCAAACATCCTGAGAGCCTCCTGACAACACTGACCTATGGAATAGTTACTCAGGATTATTAGAGATGAACCTGGGTCTTTATGGTACTTACATTAGTACCCTCCTCCCTTCCCCTCCCAGGCAGGGCCGAAGAACAGATTTGAGAGAGAATTCTACACTATGCTTGATATGTTATAGTAAATTGCAAAGTACTTTGTTGCACTGATTTTGTCAGCTGCACATAATCCACTCTTTGGCTTAAAGTATGAGTCATGATTAGTGCTGTCATATGGTCTTTCAATAGAGATTGTTCTTCGCACTCATCTTTTTATGCACTTTGAGTAGATTTCTGTATATTTTGGGTTCCTAGGTAACTTAAATTTGCAGGTATGATTGTTTTCTTCTTAAGTCCCTTTATTTATATCTAATTCCTTATATTGGCTACTTTTCTACTGTCAAATAGAGCTTTTGAAGCAGAAACTTTGTTTGTATTAAACTAAATAAATACAGGTTTATTGCTATAGGGGTTGTTAATTCCATTTTGAAGGTGGCCAAAATGCTGCCTTTGAGCCTGAGTTTGTTGACAAAATCAGTTCCAAACACTCACATTTTAAAATGAGTCCATTCTTGGTTTGTGTGTCACATGAGCTTAGGAAGTTTGTGGTGCCAGAGAAAGCTCCAGAATTCATGGGTACATTAAGACTGTGGATCTGTAGAAGAAAATGTGTGCCCAGTTAAAATTTTCTGCTATTAGAATAATCACCTTTTGATAGGTAAGATTATATTTTTGGAAATACAATTGTGTTTTATAAGTCAGAAAATAGGAAAACCTGAATAGGCACCTATTCATTAAAGAGAATTTGTTAGTTAAAAGGACTAGTGGCATACGATTGAGAAAATACAGCATAATTTCCAATAAGATTTTTTTCTATATTGTTCTAACAATGAAGAGATCTGTAATTTACTCGATAAACCCTGTTCTGCAGGGTTCAGTGTCTTTGTGGTAGGTGTGGCTGACGTCGACTACAATGAGCTGGCCAACATTGCCAGCAAACCCAGTGAAAGGCATGTGTTCATTGTGGATGACTTTGAATCGTTTGAGAAGATTGAGGACAACCTCATTACATTTGTCTGTGAAACTGCCACTTCAAGTAAGTCATGGTCCACATGGATCTGTAACCTCACTTGTTCTGAAAAATAAATAATGCCCAATTCCCTATCCTATATGAGCGTGAATCTGTCCATAAACAGATCCTGGGAAATCACTTGAGGACCTGATGAATCATTGTTCCTATTGAGAGCATGTGAAATGTGTGCTTGTCAGAGGTTCATTTTTAGCCTTGAAGATGTATTTTTTCCTTGTATGGAAAGAAAGTGTTTCAATACATCCTTTTCCCACCATCCCAATGCTGGTGACATTTGAGTAAGTTAATCTCTGGCTTAGAAATACATTTATAGAAGTATTTCTGGAGAGGAATAACTTCTATTCTGTCCAAAAGTTGATTATGAAGGCATTTTCCCTACCTTCAGGGAGATGATGCTTTTCCCTATTGGTATTTGTTCTGTCAACAGCTGTGCCTCAAAGAGCAAGGATAAAATAGTGCATGTAGGCGCCATAGAAATTCCATTTGTTATCGTTTTTTTGGTGTATTTTTTTCTTGTTATACCAAGACCTGAAGTTTAACTTCTAAAATACAGTGAAGGACCCAGGATTGATTAAGTCAAATTATTCTTTCCCCAATCCATTAGCATTGATTATTCGGATATTAGATTATGGAGACAGTTACGTGAGTCGTCTCATCCTCTGATCCTCGGCACGGTTACCCCTCGCAAGTAACTGTTTCCTTCTGTGAGACTTTATATTAAAAGCCTTGCACTCCAGTTAGAGGTGACAGTAGTAAACCAGCTTTAGTGGTTTACGATGACAAATTATGCTGAAACTCACAAAGATGCCACTCTGGTGGCAATTGGTAGGAAGCTATGATTGTCTTCCTTTTAGGGTCCCGAAAGCTACCCTCTGGAATCCTTTTCTTTCCTTTTTTTTTTTTTTTTTTTAATATTTATTATTTCTTTAGCTCATAATGCTAAATTCCACTTAGGATATTGAAGTTGCATCTCAGTCTATATTTCACACCACACCCACTGCCAGAATTCCAGTGTCCCTTACCATCACATTTCCCTATCCCCACTACCCCCATAACCAGTTCTGAGTCCCGTTATTTTTATTGGACTTTGTATGTTCATTTGCTTCCTTTCATTACATTCCGCATATGCATGAAACCGTCCTGTATTTCTCTTTTTCTTTCTGACTAATTTCACTAAACATGATCCCCTCCAGTTCCATCTAGATTACAGCAAAGGTCACAATTTCATTTTTCTTAATAGCGGCATAAAATTCCATTGAGTATATGTACCACCACTTCTTTATCCAGTCATCTGTTGAGGGGCACTGAGGTTGTTTCCATGTCTTATTATGGTGAGTTGTGCTGCTACAAACATAGGATGTTTTTCCTCTGGAACTTGAGGGTGTGTGTGTGTCTACAGTGAGAATGAGTGTATTTTGTCATTATTACATGCTATTTGGTGTCTTAATTTGAGAATTGGGGGTTTGGCAGAGAAGAGCATTGGGTAGGTACAAACTTCTCCTGTCTTTCCATAAATCTAGAATTCCTTTTGAAAAAAGTTCTTTAATCTATTGAAAAATCTCTGAAAATGCTCCCCCTTTATTATATTTCGCTATTCTTAAGAACTTGGTAAAATTTCAATTAGACCAAAGGATGTTTAAAAAAATATAAGTTATGTTGGCTAATGGTATGATTTCTCCTACACATAGGAAGTCTATAAGAAATAATTTTAATAGGATTAGATACATTTGTTTTTATCAATAAACAACATTTTGATTTGATACATATAGGTAGCATATATAAGTACTGTGCATATAAAATGTTGGTGAATTGTACCTAAAGAACATTGTACATTGCAGGTTGTCCTCTCATTTATTTGGACGGCTATACCTCACCAGGTAGGCATTTATATCTTTGAGCTTATTTATTTCTGTATTTAAGCAATATATTAATAAATATGAACTTATTTCAATATTTTCTTCTCTTTTCTAATGTAAAGGTTTTAAGATGCTTGAAGCATACAATCTGACAGAAAAGAATTTTGCTTCTGTACAAGGAGTCTCTCTGGAGTCAGGGTCTTTCCCCAGTTACTCATCTTACAAACTTCAGAAGAATGCCTTTGTGACTCAGCCTACAGCGTAAGTGTGACAACAGGAAGCTCTTTTTCTTGCAATGAGCCAGATGCTCTTCGGAGGTTCTTAGAATCTTTCATGACTTCTTAGAATCCTGGGAACTTGAGAATTGTCAGGAACTCCTATGGATGACTTCCTTAAATAAAGTTTTCTTAAATACACTTGGATTAAGTGTCTTCCACCAGGTCTCAGGAAAGTAGAGCACAAGCCTTGCCATTCGCAGGCCCAAGAATCTCATCCTTGGACTAATTTTATGGATTACTGAGTCTTTTGAATTTAAGGTTAGGAATGTAGTTATGCTTCCTCTAAGGGAGGCTGTTTAAACAGAAAGGCAACTTACTATTCTGAACATTTCTCCCTGTGGTGCAGAGGAACTGGATGAAATAAGTGCAGAATGAGAGCTGGCATTCTTTTTAGTTTCAAACTTGCACAAGATGAAAGATGGCAGTGGGTTTGCTTGTCCATGATCAGACGGGCAGCCGTTAGTTTTTATTGGCTGATGCTCTAGCAATCTGTTGAGTAGCTCTAGACATTATTTTGCTTCATAAAAATTTGCACCTGGGTGCGATAACCAAAATATGTATTTCTCATTCATTAAAATTAGAACATTTTAATGTTGAAAACTAGACATCTGGCAACTCAGGGAGAGAAAAGAACAAGAAGAAATAAAGCCTTTAGAAACAGAAACTTAGGACAGGGTCAGAAATTATGTCTGAAATTTAAAATGCTCTGGAAAGTTGATGGAAGATTCAGACTAAAACCAAAGCTAATTTCTTTTAAGAAGTACAGATCGTATTTGTATAGTTTGATCACAGAGGAGCTCTTTGATGGTTAACCACGATGGTTCAATACTTTAGGATATTCAGTGACCCTTAATAGCCAGCATCTAACTCTCAGTCACCTGTAAATAGGATTTCCACATTTTAACTTAGCACTATCCACTCAAGAGTCAGAACTTGTGACTGAAAAAGCATAAATGCAATTAAATTAGTATTCATAATCATTTGTTAACTAAGGAGAAAAATGGGTACAGTGCAAAATGAATTAATATAGGGAAGATATTTTTTAATGTGGAAAATTATGAAGGTAGCAATTTCTTGAAAGTACAAAAGCTATCATGCTTCTGAGCATGTTTTAAGAAACATGGCAGCATTATGTTCCAGAAGTACTAGTGGAATGGTACGAGGACATAGAACCTCAAGAGACATTCTGGGCCCTCTGTCAAAATTCATAAAGAAATAACTTCTCCTCTGTGCAAGAGGTTATAATCAAGGACTTTTTCTTACCTTCTGGGAGAAAGTGTTATTAAATGGTCTCAGACAGAAAACCATCAATTCTGTTTTAAAGATTCCCCCAGAGCAATGATAAACTCAATTCTGAAAGGACACATGGAACTACATTTTTATCTAACAGTTTTAGAGCCAAGAATCTTTTGTTTCTAATTAAATCACATCCCTTTGTCATCATTAAATATTTGCACATGTACATGACCTTAATACTTTTTAGCGTTTTGCTTTGGGAGAACATGTGAGCTTCTGGAGATTATTGATTTATTTGATTTCAAGGGAGGACTTTAGAAGTATAAAACCTATTTGAGAAAGGAAGAAATGAAAAACTTGAGTCATCTTATGATCATACCCCCTCACACTGAAAATGAGTATATTAGTAAAATTCATCCTTTTAAAATTTATAGGTATAATGTTGGTCATTCTAATATTTTTGTAAAATTTTCTAATTGTTTAACTGCCTAGAAAAAATGTTACTAAAACAGTAGGATGAATAATAATCTGGCAATTTCCCAGTTTTTTTTGACTTTTGTGACTTTCAACTTATAAATATCTATTACTACCAACATAATGTGTCTTTAGTTTTTGGTTTTTTGATGTCTTTCCTAAATTGTCCCTTTTGTAGTATATAGCCAGATTATTATAAATAACCTCATAACTACCCCTAAAGAGATTCTGGTCCAAAATGCTCTCTTTTTGTGATAAGAGACAATCTATTTTGTTCTATTCTACAGAGATCTACACCCAAATGGACTTCCTCCTTCATACACGATTATACTGCTGTTCAGACTTCTCCCAGAAACTCCCAGCGACCCTTTTGCAATTTGGCAAATCACAGACAGAGATTACAAACCCCAAGTTGGAGTGATTGCAGATCGTAAGGATTTTTAATTTAAGGCTCATGCATACATATTTTTGATTTTGTTTTTCTCTGCTCATTTCTCTTTAAGAAACTTCTGAATATATATATATATATATTTCTTCTTATGTGCTTTTGTGTTTAATACTTTTAAAACATAGCATATCAGTAAATATTTTGATTACATTTTATCTCAACTGAAATTATTGAACTTTTAAAAATATCTCCAATAAGAATTATTTACTAATACTTTTAATATAATGCATATTATGCATGTGATTTAATAATAATTATATGTGATTACAGCATCTAGCAAGACATTATCATTCTTTAATAAGGATACAAGAGGTGAGGTGCAAACTATTACATTTGACACAGATGAAGTGAAGACGCTATTTTATGGAAGTTTTCATAAGGTAAAAACATATTAACTGGTTATAGAAAAAGAATATGAATTAAAATTTAAATAATTTATTCTTTTCTTTTTTAAAATGCATGTTGAATTGGTAGAAAAATAGTTATGTCTTTTAAAAACAAATCTTATTTTAGAGAATCTGGTTAATTAAAAAAGAGTTTAACATAAAATAATAATTCTACTAATTAACAGGTGAGTACTGTTAACATTTAGATATATTTTCAATGACAATATCTTTTCAAAATTTTGGTTCATGTAGTATATTCAACATTGTATGTCTATCTTTTCTACCTACCATTTTACTTTGAACTTTTCTGATATTTATTTTCAAAAGCTAAATTTTTGTGATTTTATTTTGATTGATAACTTTATTCTTTTTTTGAGCACAGTAAGCTTCTGCTTCCTTATTATTGAAAAATTATACATATTAGTTCAAAATTTATTAGTTATCAAAATAAAGATAAATGTGTGTACTTGCATATGAATTTGACATATATTTTTGGTTTTGTTTTAAAACATTTATTGATTTTCTAAAATATAATTATGAATTCTCTTAAAAACTTATTAAATGTTTTATGATGAATTTTTAGGAGATTGTCTCTTCTTGTTGATCTTAATTTTTTGTATGTCATCATTCTGGGATAATAGAGCTCAATAATAGACATCGGATCTCTAAAGAATGATTGATGGATGAATAAGAGTAATGAAGTTAGAAGCATTAGAAATGAAAAGAACAAGTGTGGTTCGATTTTTAAATTGCATTTCTTTATCCACTTCATTCAGTTAATAGGAAGAATACCATTTGTTGCACAAATGGCCTAAAATTTCTCCAATGTAGCACTCAGAAAAAGTAGGCCTTGTATAAAAGAGCAGATTAGTCTGAATCTCAAATGAAAATTGAAGAACTCTGTTAAATTTGTGTAGAATTAGATTGATTTCTTGCTGATCCTAGTCCTAAGAATCTTGGTTTCTTTCCAAAATATTTTTCTTGTTCATGAATCAGATTCTTGGTAAGGATGGCAAGGGACTCTCTTCATGGAGTTCAAAGAGGTTTCAATGTGTATCATTGATGAGAAACAAACAAGCAAACAAAACCCAACCAACCAAAACAAAACAAGTCAATGACAAAACAAGCTCTCTGAGTAAACGGGGCGTATCTACTTAGTTTATAGACTTCCAGGGAGAAGTGCAGTAGAAGAAATGTCTCACTGAGATAGAAAATTCTATTTTGATGAATATTATTGACTTCAACTGATCCTTATCCAACAATAGAGGCAGAATGTGGCAAAGTTTTATGAGCTTTATTGGCTCATTTGTACACCTATTAGACTTACAGCGAATAACTTGCTAAAAAGGACTATTTTGTATTTCCTTCTATCTATACTGAAGTTGTTAGAAATCTAGTAGTCTTTTGTTAATATCTCATAGCATTTAGGAACTGTTTTCTTTTAATTTCCAAATTTTATGGAATGCTTTATTTTATTTGAGCAAAAAAGGGCAGAGGTCTTTAGTGAAAGCCATTAATTATTATAAATTGAGATAATTATTTTTTATTATTCTCTTCTTTATTTGTCTCTATATAGTGAGATTTATATTCTTAGATTTTTTTATAATTCTTTCTCCTCACAAGCTCTCATCTTTCTTCAAATTACCATCTTTTATCACAATCACTTTTTAAATTTCTCTTCTTTTCCACTGTTTTTCCTCCTCTGCTTCCCCAATTCATTCTTTTAATCTGCTATTATTGACCCCAATTCAAGCACCAAGTTCAATCACTAATGGCTATTTACATTTTTTAATGATGCAAGGATTCAAATGCTTTTCTTGCATTTGTCCAATTTGAGAACTGAAGTTCCAATGCTTGGGGTCAGAATGAGTAGTACTCTAATAAGAAATTAGTGAAATGACAGGTGAGGGTTCTTGTAGATTCTCTTCTCCATTCTGTTGAGAAAGGTGATCTATTCTATTGTAATAGATCAAAGCAAAAAATGTGTTGTAAGTAGAATAGGTAGAAGATAAAATTTTAAAGACTGGCAGAACTCGGGAAGGGAGATGAGTTTATAGGAGTGATCTTATTTCTCTTTGTGGCCAATAATGTTTTATTGTTAGGAGAGAGTCCCTAGATACCAGAACAATGACATACAGAGGAGCCCACTTTGAAATGTCCTTATTCATGTTTTTAAAATTCAGTTAAACACAGTAAAGAAATTTAGCAAAATACATTTCAAACTCTATATTTAGTACAGAATGATGAGTGCATTTGGAATACTTTGTTACAAATTAAAGTTTTGATTTTGAAATAAACTTTCTGGAATTATGATTTTTCTAATATTTCATGAATATTTACCTCTGAGATTCTTCACAGAAGAGCCAATAAATAAGTTTTAGTTCTTATTAGATAAGTATTTTAGGCATGCTTGCTTGATGTTCTTGAACTCAATATTAAGTGAGTGAGCTGGGGCAGTTAAAGTTTCATTTTTAGTAAGCTAGATATCAATTTCTTTTATAATAGCAATATATAATGCATTCCTACAACTTATGGATGCACTAAGTTAGTTTACTGGTGGTGATTCTATGGGGGGAAAAAGACTCACTATTTAAAATAGCTCTAAAGATGGCCTATCTCATTGAATCGAAGTATTTAAGAGTTTCTATTCCTTTTAACTTGAAGCCAATCTTTTCAAAGTAATCATCAAGTGCTTACTTGAGTATTTGTGCTCTGATAAGTGTAAACTATGAGGGTAACTATAAAGATTACAAAGATTACAATCAGTCATTGCTTACATTTTTGAAATAAATGTTTTTATTAATTATCTGTACTAATAGATTTCTTCAGATTGCAAGTGTCCTCAGTATTAGACAAAAATAAATCAACATGCACTTTTCTCCTTATAAAGAAGTTAGATCCTCAATTCCATTGATTCCCAGAGTTGAATCTTTATAGAAGACATGCTATTTCTTCACTGTGTTAGAAGCGAAAGGTCCTTTTGACCAAGGTTGGGAATAATAAATTAAAAATTGCAAAATCACTGAAGGATATTTGAAGCTTCTTGGTACTGAGTATAGTAATATATAAATGATTTACAAGCTTCTATTTTATTGTTTCTTTATAGTTTATGGAGTTACTCACATTATTATTTTGTTGTCTCAGTAAAAGGACATAGAGCAGGAATATAAGAAAATATGCCTCTAAGTATGGGTGAAGAAAACTAGACATAAAGAGGCGAAATGGCTCATCTAATTTCATGTTGCTAATAAATGACATTATTGATACTGTAACTTGGTTCTTGAATTTTCAGTCTACAACTCTTGATTTTGAATTAAAATAGTTTAAAGAACACATTTCTTCTTTACTTGTGATGTGAATATACAGAAGTCAGTCAATATTTTTGGTAGAAATTTTATAATGGAAAAAATGATCTTTTTAGGTTCATATTGTAGTGACTTCAAAAAGTATTAAGGTTTACATCGACTGCTATGAAATTATAGAAAAAGACATCAAGGAAGCTGGAAATATCACCACTGATGGTTATGAAATTCTTGGAAAACTACTTAAAGGAGAGAGGAGATCAGCCGCAGTAAGTAACACATTTTTACTTTTCTTGGTACTTTGTATTAAAATTGAAATGGCAGTCCTCTAAGTAACTCAGTGAGTTTTTGTTTTTTTTTCTCAGTGAGTTTTGAATTGTCAAATTTCTTGGTCAGACTGAGAAAATATGCTGTTGACAGAGTATAACAATGTGCTATACTGCTAGAAAAAAAGAACATCATGTAGTCATCTTGAAACAGGATCAAATTGGACAGTAAAACAAAAATGGTTGCCAGGATAGCCAATGAAACCTAAAATCATTTTTTTTGTGTGTATGTGATTCAAAAATAGCAATTATTAATGCAAATTTATGCAATCAGGACATTAAGCATTTGTAGACACTGGCTGTGAAAATCTATGAAGCTCAGGCTCCCTCAGAGGAGTCAAGGTCTGTCTCAGAAGGAAGCTCTGTGTTGAGGGGCAGCCAACTGCATTATTGGCTGACTGCATTTCTCCCAAGTTTCACTGGCTCAGGTCTGAGACAGGAGCATGCCAACCCCATTTACCATGCTGTCTAGTGATAAAAATTTTAAATGTAAAGTTTTCAGTGCCAGTCAAATTAAGTTCATGCCAAATATCAACCAATAACAATATTGTTCTAATATCACATTTAACATCTTGACTATCTTATTATCTTTTAAATTGATTTATTTAATTTATCTTTCTTCCAGTACTTACTTCTCCTAGCTTTAAAAGTGAAAATTTAATTCCACAAAGGTGAAAAAATACAAATGAAAATTTGATGTAATTGTGACTAAAATCCAAACAGTTGATTGTTGGATTTGATGTTTTTAATTTAATATAGTTCATTTGTTTGGTTTCTCTAAATATAACATGAGTGAAATCATATGTTACTTTTTCTCCTTCTAAAAATAAACTTTTAGTCTATAAATCAAATTAATGGTAACACAAGGGGACATGGAGATGAGCAAAGTGGGTAAAAAGGATATGGAAGGGAGATCTGGGTTGGTGGTAGTAAATTTAATGTATTATATTTAGATGTTGATTTATAATGATACACACCTTATACCTATAATGTTATGAAACAATGTTCCTTCGAAAACGAATTAAAAATGAATAGAAGAATTATATTAGGTTTTTAAACTAATGGCCATATTTAAGCAATTTTCCCCTTTTTTTCATTGAAAAGTTTTATTTTTTAATGTAGAAAGAAACCTTATACAATCATGGAATAGTTAAACTGAAGGTAATCATAATAAGAGTTATCAGTCAAACTTTAGCTAAGAATTTATATAAAGAAAAGCATCAGTTTTAGAATAAGTGAGGTTTATACTTTCTTTATTAATGTTTCATTAATTTACAATATATAACATTTCAGGAAAAATGGATTCACACCTCAGCCAATTTGTATATCACACCACACTCTCCACTAATGATTTAGTGCCTGTTACTATCATTTTAACTCTTTCAAATCCAGGATCCCTACCCACCAACACCCACCCCACTCATCATTTTGAATTCACTTGAGTGAAGTCATCAGTATTTTTCTTTTCCTTCTTGACTTCTTTCACTTAGCATAATCATCTAGAGTTGTATGTAGTTTATTGCAAAAGGAAAGACTTTACTTTCAAAAAAAATTAAATTATTTCTTTAAAAATTTCATTGACTGCACATTGCTTTATAGGATTTCATAGTCTTGAGGTATACATCATTGTAAATGAACATCAATAAGACATTAAGTTTCACACCAAAATCCAATACTATCCTTCACCATATAGTTGACCCCTTTACCCCACTTACCTATCCCTGCTTCCCTTCTGATAACCACTAATTTGATTCTGTAGACTATAAGTCTTTCTTTTTTTTCCATTTAGTTTGGTACATTTGTTTGTTTTTTGGGGGGTTCCTTTATAAACCATATATGAGTGAAGTCATATGATGTTTGTCTTTCTCCTTCTGACATGTATCAAAAATTTCATTTTATTTTTATAGCTGAGCAAATTCTATTGAGTATAAATACCATATCTTCCTTATCTTCATACTGTTTTTCCACAGAGATTGCAAGGAAGAGGTTTTTTGTTTTTTAATATTACTTTTGTAGAAAGGTGGACTCTTTAAAATTGAATTAAACATTAAAGAAATGTTTAAATTTTTAACACTAAATAAATGTTCTCTTAAACAAAACTAAGCTCAGTTAAACATTTAATTTTAGCCAAGGAAGTGAAAAAATTTCACATACGCATTTTGCTTCACTCTCTTCTCTTAGGCATAGGTTTTTATGTTCTTTCCTTGTGAAGTAAGGATCACGTTGCTTTCAAGGTCTTGTACTCTTAAGAGAGTCTATATGAGAAGTTGCAAAGATTAAATGAAGAAATGTTAATATGAAATGTTTTTCATGCATCTTTAGCTGATGTTGCTGTTGGTTGTTTGCAGTTCCAAATCCAGAATTTTGATATCATCTGCAGTCCGGTGTGGACCAGTAGAGACAGATGCTGTGATATTCCCTCTAGGGTAAGTAAAACAGAATTGAATCCTGTTATGGTTCTAATGATCTCCCAGGAATAATCGCTTGCAATGCAGATAGCCTGGGAGAGGAAGTAGCACTCAGCAACTGCACACCAAGGGACACACGCTATGTGTGTGCTCCTCAGCCACCACAGCTCAGGCCAGTGACCTTTCCCTTGAAAGCCAGGAATGCATAAGACCACATCTGGAAATTCTTTTGAGCAGCCAGGGTGGTTACACACAGTCGGAGAAGTCCAGCAGAGTCAGCAAGTTTGAAAGATCCACTTATTGCAAAGCCCTTCTATTGCTTGTATAATATCAGCTTTGTATTGAATAAGCCCTTACCTCTCTGTATATTTAAGATTTGTGTTAGAAATAGCCATATTTACTTTTGAGATGATTATTTTTCCCATAGTATCTGTGTAAGTGGTAATTACAAAGCTGAATACTGATGAAGGATGTCAAACTTTTAGAAAACCAACTACCCACAGGTACAGGTTGAGTATGCATTATTTATTCAACAGGTATTTACTGAGCACCTGTTATAAGCCAGGCACTATTCAATGTGCTTTGTTTATAGCATTGAAAAGAGAAAATTCGAGTGTAAGACAGGGAGAGAGAAATTACTAATGAATAGTACAGGTGCCATAGATTGAGAAGTTCTAGGATGGAAAACAAATCAGGGCCAGGGATTAGGAGTCCAGTAGGTACCAGTGCCCTTACTGATAAAGTTCTAAGGAGAGACCTGAATGATGTGAGGGAGAAAACAATATTGACAAGAGAGAAAGAACATTCTAGTCAGAGGGAATTGTAAATGCAAAGGCATTCAGGCCATAATGGTAGATTGGTGGGACTGGAGCAGAGTGAATGGGAAGGGGGAAGTGGTAGCAGTAAGATGGACAAAGTGGTGGGATGCTGGTTTGTAGAACATTGTAAACCATGAAAATGCATCTAGATTTTATTCTGAATAGAATGGGGATTGATAGCTGAGTTACTCAACACTCTAACACTAGATTAGAGAAAACTGAATAAAATTAACAGTGGTTTTGTAATAGTTTTGTAAATATTTGTCATGTGAGGTTTCTTAAAGTTTAAAATAATGAGATAAAGGAGAAAACATAATCCAACATAAGACTATTTGTAATGATAAATAGATACTATTTTTCCAAGTTGGGAGACAGATTACCTTGTGTATATAAAAGTGTGGGTGAGTGGTAGAAAGCCATTTTTATCCTAAATTCGTAGGTAAATACTCTTTCCAAAATTTCAGAGAGATGAAGCAAAGTGCCCTGCTCTTCCAAATGCTTGTACATGTACACAGGACAGCGTTGGACCCCCAGGGCCACCAGGGCCTGCGGTAAGGATGCTGAAATATCCCTCTAGTTTTCCTTGTAAAATCTTTGGGGTGATTACATTTTGCCAGTAATGAGGGCATGATAAGCTTTCAGCAAACCATGATTTCTAAGACAGAGCAAGCTAAATGGCATACCATTTTTGTAATACGATTTGAGAACTAGAATGGAGTAAATCAAGAAAAAAATTGAACACAATTGTACACATTTCTCTATTCACACAGGAGTGCATGATACTGGCTAGGTCACGAGTTCTTCTCTGAAAATGTGAATCTGAGTTTTATCTGTAATTACATGATTTTGAAAACTCCTTGCGTCTCCTGAAAGCCTTTGTATGCATGTTACAGAACCATGGTTAGGAGGTTGACCCCAAAACAAGTTGTTTAGAGTCTAAGATATGTGGCTCTAAATGTGGCATAGCATGAGAAACATAAAAAGGATAATGTACATATGATGATATATAAACTTTGGGTGAAAGTGCTGGGATTTGAAATAACACATGAAGAGACTATAACCAGGTCTATTCTTGGGGAAAGAAAGTGCAAAACAAAACACTGGAGATTTAGTAACAGAATTCATTGTCTAATGTAGGAAGCAACAACTCAGAGATTCCCAGAACAACAGATTTTACTATACTTAGGTCATAGCAAAAATTCTAAATTGATTTTAGGTTAATGACAAACCAACTTTCAACATGTCACTGAAATTGTGATTTAAAAAAAAAAAAATTAGCAGTGACTTACCTGATGATAAATATTTATATCATGCAATTATAGATTTGAAATAGATGTTTTTGAGAAGCAGGGATTTTTCTCTACCTGTAAGATAACATTATTAGATGTCTCTATAATATTTGTCTTTTTTTGTTCATCGGTTTTTTAATTCCTGTTAACTAAGTACATGTTTTGAGATTATGAGTGATTTTAAGATATTCTTCGTTTTGGATATGATTTTCCCTGAAGAATGTGGTCACATAAAATCAAAACAAATGTTTTATTGTGTTTTTAAGTAATGTTTGCTTTTCCCAGTAAACCTCAAATTTGCAAATAACTTCAAAATTTGCTAACAAAAGGACATTTCAGAATAAAAAAAATGAAACATTTAGGATGCAGTGAAAGTTTTGAAATTATCTTTCCCCACATATTTGTTTGACATGAAATATTGACTTCAGTATTTTGTAAGTAACATGAAAGTATTGTCTGAAGAATACACTATTCCTTGAAGTAATTTTTATATATCTTCTCCTACTTTCCTTATGTTCACACTAACATGTGCTCTTGATATATTTTAGGGAGGACCTGGTGCTAAAGGTCCCAGAGGTGAAAGAGGTATCAATGGAGCAGTTGTAAGTATATTTTAAGGTGCATTTGAAAATTTCATCTGCATGTTGAAGTTGATTGCTCATATTTCTATTAAGGGGATGTGACCTTGAGCGATCAGTTCAAGTTTAGTGTGCTTAGCAAATATCATTATCTTTGTCTTATTTCTGGATGTTAAACTGATTAATTAGACTAGCTAGAGAAAGAAATATACAACTGTTGCAAGAATTGCACATGGAAAATCTGAGGAAAGACCTAAGGTCACTGCTGGAACATGGGAAAGTTAAGGGGGTGACCTGGCCATCTGTTGGAAGATCCATCAGGGAACAGAATCCTGCTTGTAGGGAGCTAGAAATGATTGGAAATGGTTCGGCTGCTCTTTTATCTACTTGTCTCTGAGAAAGAGCTAAGTAGCCACATATGTGTTCACTTGGGGTCACTAGTCCCCTACTACTCATTCTACACTAGTCTTACACAAAGCAATTCAAGCTTCTTAAGGGAATTTTTTATGAAGATACTGTGTAGTTCCAGTTAGAATACAGTAATGGCAAGGAAGCCAGTAACTCATTTAGGAAAGAGTGAAGTTGAGATGCTAACCTAGGTCCATCATGCTCCACGTTTATGTGTATTCCACCTAGACATTGCAAAAAGCTTCACCATAGAGTATCTACTCTATGGATGCCTGCTCAATGTGCACACATGCTAGTTTCAGAAATGAGTCCAAGTCTAAAAGAAATTAGGACAAACTTAAAATTAAAAAAATATAATTTAATTTGAGCTTTGATCACATATGAATTTATGAATATAAGTGTATTAATATGTTATATCCAATATATTTTACTTCTTAAAAAAAATCTGATAGAATATTTATGGAAATTTAGGTGACCTTGTGAATCAATTGCACTTTCCAATTGTTATTCTAATGAGGAGTGAAAGAAAGAAAGGAAGAGCATTAAATAGTTTTTATAGAGGTAGATTTGGAAAGATTATGTATTTTAGAGTTTTGAAGACTAGTTTCTGAGTAGATGTTAGCACTAGAATGGCATTCCATGACTTGGTGTTTGTTTCTCACTTGTGTATTTCAGGGACCCCCTGGCCCTCGTGGAGATACTGGTCCTCCAGGCCCCCAGGGCCCTCCAGGTCCCCAGGGGCCCAATGGACTCTCTATTCCAGGAGAACAAGTAAGTACAAAGGCTTTCTGTATTAAATGATGATGGTGAATTAACACTTAGATTAGCTAGAACATTTTTTTACTACATTTTGCCAAATTCAAATGTTTTCTTAGTGAATTCAACGAGGTTAGTCATTGAGATGACTTCCTATAACTATAATTTAAAATATATAAATAGTGTATGTAATAATATAAACTGTAGAAAAATTATTTTTCTTATTTGACCTTAAAAATTTTTTTAATAAGTAATGCATATATCCTTCAGTATCCTGAAAACTCTGAAACTTTCTTGCAATCTGGGACGATATGGATACATTTTCTAACATTTATCACCTTAAAGCAAACATAGTATTTATCTAAGTCATTACTTCCTTAAAAAAATACATTTTTAATAAGATGTCTATATTTTGTTCCAGATGTTAATCTGAAGTTATAAAAGATGTTTTACCTTGTAAGGCTCATATTTTATATAAAAACTACTAATTGTTTACTGTTGTCTAAACTCCCTGCTAAGATTCCATTTAGAGGATAATTTTTTTTTATATTTAAAGGAAAAAATGATCTATATCATATATGAGACAGGTGACTTGTTCAAAAGGGTTGGATGCATCTAAATTTAAGCTTATGTCCCAAGGGGAATTTTAGGGACTTTTACCTTTTCTTACTGCTGTTATTAAGTCAGTGAGTTTTAATTAATTCATCTTTGCCTTTGTAACAAGTGTTTTCAAGCATATAGTTATGAAGATAAAAAATAAATGATTTTCTTAGAACATTCCATTGAATATCTTTTAAAAATTAATATCAAATTATATATAATTAAAATAAAAATACCTTTTTCCATTCAAATTTTATTTCTATGAAAATCTCTTATGCTAACCTATGTTCTTTTGAAATACCCTGGTGGCTGAGGAGCTAAGCTGGTGGCTGGGATGTGGACCATGTAAAACCCAAGAACCTGGGTGGGGGGTGATGGTGGAGGGCTGGCAACCAAAATAAACAAATAAAAGTGCTTCCTTCTCTTCCTCCCTCCCTCCCTTGTTCCCTTTCTTAAAATACTTCTTCCTCTTTTCCCTTCCTTTCTTCCTTTAAAAAACCAAATCAAACAAAAAGCTCTATTCTTTGAAAGTAGGTATCTTATCCCATACTTATATGAAATGATCCTTTATCATTTTAAATGGAAACTACATTATAGCACTGGTACTTTAAAAAGTGAATATCAGCCAAAAATGATTTACTCATCTTCCGTCAAAAATATGCTTACGTTGGATTTATGAAGATATGGAGATTTCACAAATGACTCATGTCTTCCTTTTTCACTTAATCTATGTAAAAGGACTGAGAACTGTTTTTCCATTGCGTGTTCTAGGGTCGCCAAGGGATGAAAGGTGATGCTGGAGAGCCAGGGCTTCCAGGCCGAACAGTGAGTTAGTCTTCAAATTGCCTTTTCTGTCACTTGTCAAGTGTTATTTGAAAAGTTGCCTTTGTAGTGCTTCAAAAGGTGAACCAAGGTTAAGCAACAAAGCAGAAGCCTGGCTATGTGCTCCACATTATTCCTATTTCATACTCTGGCCTTAGTCTTCAAGTTTGTGCTGTTCAATTCCGGTATCTGCTTGTTGACTGAGCATCTAATATTTGGCTGTCACTCTGCATGGCTCTGGTTTTATGTTTTTTTCAGAGCCCCCTGAAATTTAAAAAAAAAAAAAAAAATTGGAGAATAGCAAATTATCTTTTATTCATAGGAATGATAGTATTTCATTTGTTTGTTTCCTTTTGTGTAGGGAACCCCAGGATTACCAGGTCCACCAGGACCAATGGGATCTCCAGGAGATAGAGTAAGTTTTATTGGAAAAGTCTATAAAGATGTTGGAACTTATATCACATGTGATGCCTATTAATTGAAAACCCTCCACAATTCAGTTTGCATGACTGGAAATGCAGAGTCCATATATCTTGTAGAAGGTTGAAAAGCTATTGGTGGACCACAAAACATCAATATCAAAGTCTCTGAGATAAAATGATGGGACTCTAAGAGAGTTTTAAAAATTTTAATTTTGTGAAATTTTGTATTTCATCATATTAAAAAAAAGAAGTCCACAAACGTAGTTTTAGCTCATTGGAAAGTTACTTAAGATCCTAATAGTTTTTTAAATATGAAAATTAAAAGATTTTCAATGAGTCAGTATTTATATATCTCAGAGAGTAGTCTTGCTTTTCATGCCCACTTTCTATTGTTAGGACTCCTCTCCAGAGTTTTAGAGCTCAAATATTACTTATAGGCCTTGATAATGGAATAGGCAACTGATACTTGCTAGGGATTTTGCTTATTTCTGGCAACTTCAGGTTTGCCCATGACTTATAATGGAAATAGTGCAGGAAACCTTCAGAAACTAGTAGATGAGAAGAATGGTGAATATGAACTCTAAGCTCTACTTGATGTTATAGAAACATTTATTTTCACAGATCATGAAAACTTCAATAATAGATTTCAGAGTTACTCAAAACCAAGAAACTATGACTTTTCAGCATGTTATGGTTCAGGCAATAATCTGAGAAAATAGTTTGTATTTTGATGCATTGATCAAGTTAAATGATGACTTGCAGCAGGATCTGAGATGGTCATCACTTAAACAGCTGTCACCAAACACAATGATGTATTAGGCTTAATATTTCCAAACCAACACTGAGCAGAAGAGGTGGGTCATTCAGATGGAGCAAAGATTTTTCCCAGTTAACCAAATAATGGCTGATATGCCACTGAACTTTACTTTCAGCTATACCTGCTTTTTAGTTTGAGAGAGAGAGGTCAAAGGGAAAAACTATTCTCTGGAAGTCTGGGACTTGAAGGTAGTACTTATTTTTTTATGTTCTTTTGAGATTGGCCCTTCAGTTTTTTAATTCTTATTTTTTAATAAGTAACAATAGTGAGATGACAAGTGTGGTAAGTAAGTCTATTCAATAGAAAACAAAACTGAAAAATATCACAACCAAGATGCGATGACAGCTCACTCTCTTGCTGCTGCTTCTACCAAGCCTTGAATCCATCACACATGCGGGTGTGAGCTTCAGGCAGATACGCCAGGACCCTGTGCACATCTCAGCAGTGTGCTCTTTCCGAACTGGCCATCTCTGCTTCCCTTCAGAGTGAGGACTGGCAAGGTCTATGCTTTTCCACTCTCAAATCCTAATCAGAACCCAGCTTTGGAGTGAGGTTTTTCCAGGTTGAGGATTGATTTCCCAGGTTCGGGAATTCATTCCCCTCTTGCCCTCACAGCCTACTACACCTGCCAACATTTAGTTCACTGCCACCACCATGAAAGGTGAGTGCACAGCTGATGGGACAAAAAGCATTTTGCAAAATTTGATAGACTTTGGGAACAGGCATCTCAAACAAACAAAAAAGACAACTGAACTGTGTGGTGGAAGAGAAAAGAAGAAAGTATGGAAGAACTAACTCAAGGATAATGGTGGGAAAGGGAGATTGTTACCAAGATGTAGTTTGCAAGAACAGGTCTTCAGAATAAGTTATTTTCAAAATGAGGCACAGCTTTGGTACTGTGAGAAAATAGCAAAAGAATCTCATAGATTGATATCTATACATGTGTATTTATTAATACAGCTATATGTCTTCTCTATGATCCTTATATGTGGAGAAGTAGAAATAACTGTTGAAGCTGTGAAAATGGAGAATAAAATAAAGTTATAGTAGGAAATTCCATAGATGACTCATGGGGTAACCCTTCTGAGGACATCAGAATAAACTTTCTTGCCTCAAAGTAGATATATCTTTCTCTTAAGAAAAGGTAGTTGATCAGGTGAAGGATTTGTCATAAATAAATAAAGAAAAAGAAAATGTGATTGAGATATATAGATATACAAAAACTATGACTATTATTCAACCATAAAATCATGGATGAGTGATGTGTTTGGAGGGCATTATGCATGATCTCATTTATGTAAGGAATCCAAAAAGTTTGAACTCAGGAGCTCGCTCATCAGAAGGTGGTGTATAGTTGTGGACAGTGGAGAATGGGAAATGGGAGAATGTTGGTTAAAGGGTCAGTGTTTCAGTTATGCAAGATGAACGTGTTCTGGAGATCTAGTACGTAGAAAGCTTGGTGACAATATTAATAATACTATATTGTATACTTGAAGCTTGCTAAGAGAGCAGTCTTAAGTGTTTTCACCACACAAAGAAAGGATAACTGTGTCGTGATGGATGTGTTAATTAGATTAATTGTGGTAATCACTTCAAAATATATATGTACGTTGAATACCATAACAGATATACTTTTTTTTCACTTATACCTCAATAATACTGGAAAAATAAAAGTAAGTGGCTGGTCAAGAAGCTCTTACGATGACTGCATGAGAATTATTCAGAAATACTATACCAAAAAATGTCCTCTATAGCAGTTGCAGAAATTTAAATGGAAAAAAACTGTTCAAATAATTCAGACTGTTCAAATAATGGATCCAGAGCATTTTTGCTTCTTAAGTGACTCACAGAAATGTGTCCCATCAGGTGAACTTGGAGTCTGTTTTTGTTAAGCAGTCCTTCCAGAAAACAGAGTGAAACCTATATAAGTTTCTGAAATAAAAAAAATCATGATGGGGGTGGTTAGTGGAATATATCTAACACAAATTTAAAGAAATAATTTAAACTTCCTCTGTTGTAGCATCAACGGAAGCATGGATACTAAACATTAGGCAGTGATCCAAATGATCTTGATTTCTTGCTAGAATCCAAGACTATGGAATTACTTTTGTTCTCTGCAGAAAATAAGACAAAAATCTTTGACAGAGGAATGCAACAACTATAAAAAAAAAACCTGACTCAGAAGTCCTCGGCTGGATTTCAGAGATCTGTGTTGGGAATGAATGCTAACTGGGTAGCAGGATGACTCATTCCCAGCAGAGGTCATTTGGCACTTGAAGGGAGAGAAAATAACCCTGGGCTTCAGAGCCAAAGAGCCAGCCTGCATCTGAGATATGCTGTGCTCCTGGATCCGAGCTCTCTTTCCCAATAACCCCAATAATCATGTGGGTCTGGCCTTTGATGAGACATGAGTAGAGATGGGCCACTGTAAAAAAAACAACAGCAGCTGCTTATGAAAATTGAGTGTTTTCTCTCTTTCAGTTGAGACAATTTCACCTCTTTTCTGGGGGGAGGAAAGAAATTCACCAGGAGTGGAGGCATCTTTAGTCTTGTCCTCCTTTCTGGCTGTTGGTAAAGCAAAGAGGAAATGAGTTGTCTCATCAGGTGGTTGGGCTTCCCATCTTTTATGACTCCAGGCTGTCTCAGCAACAATTCTTTCATTCCATTTTGATTGTCTTGGGCCAGTTTGTGGAGACTTATTAACATTCTTGAAAGGCAAAAGCTGGTGTCTTCATGAAAGGAATCTCCCTTCTTTGGAGATTAACTATTAAAATGGTTCTTATTTATAACAATATAAATGAATGAGTATAGAAATGAATTATTCAATAAAAGACATGTTAAATTGGAAGGCTTTCTTTTTTTCAGTGCAGAGAAGTGTAGATTGTTTTATACTGAAAGATTATTTGCAGATAGTAAATTGGGTTAAATCCTTCACCCTTCACACTTAGCAACCTGTTTAGCATTCTTTCCTTTTCACTTGGTCATTTTCTCACTAATCTGTATTTTATTTCATTTTTACATTAGGGTTTTGTTGGAAAAGATGGTGCAATGGGACCCAGGGGTCCGCCAGGGCCACCGGTAAGAACAAAGTGTATTACGTTGTTGTCCCTCACTTCACCCCCATTTGCTAGAGAGGAACCCAGTATTTGAAGTGAATTCCTTCTGTGCTGTGGGGTACACTATCAAGGAAGCTGGGTTTTTTAATTTTTTCGATTTTCTAAATCAGAATGGGCTGGAGATAAACAGATGTTTTAAAATATTGCATCATTCTATTTAATCAAGTTATATTTGAAAAAATGGAAATATATCCTTAACTTATTTGGCTATTGATTCGTGCCTCAGGTCCTTCTACATCCACACTGAGTGATGGGTTTTTATCATCTCACTGGCTGCTTCTTACTCTAGAATATTAAGAATCTGGAGTCTATGATATTTGAATTTTAAGGACATTTGTTGTTCAAGAGCTATCATTCATTCTGAGAAAGTTTTTGCAAGTAGGTCTTGTAATTAAAATCTTAGGGGGAAATACTGAAATTAATGATTTTGAAAGTGACATCTGTATACTTGCATATAGGTGAGATCACAAATAAATTGTGTGATGGATGTTTCTCACATTTATGACAGGATAGAGACTCAAGAACATGTTAAAATTATTACGTATGTTTAATACAGACATGTTCTCAAGTAAAGGGGAGTTCAAATGTATAGTAGATTTCTATTTACAGTGTTTATTAGAGAGCTTGAAAGTTATACCATTGAAGAAGTAAAGGACTGTTTTATAAAATCTGAAGTTTTCACTTTAAGAAAATATTAGGCTTTATATATAACATATTGACTATTAGATATCAGTATTTTACTAAAATGTGCTAAATTGTCTTGAAACTGTGTTAAAAGTAACAGGGAAAAATTCTTATACTATTGATGCAATGAAGTGTGCTAATAGGAAGAGAATGAGAGTATGGAGACTGCTTCAAAGAAAAAGTAAATTTCTAGACCGAGAGTCCCCTTCCCAGCAACCAGAGAATGATTCTGCCACCTTGGGACCCAATTTGACATACAACTGGCTACCTTAATTTCTCCCCCCTTCAATTCCCTCCGTCAAGGTTTTCACTTCTGTCTTTTGACAGGTTTTCTGTTTTGTTTTGTTTTTTTCTTTTAAAAGAAATAAACTAAACACCAGAAATTTATTTCTGCAAAATCACTTTGTAACCAATTGATTGGGATCATAGTCTGTGACTTGTGAAGTTGTTAGTTTGTATGTGTGTAGGTACTTTTCAATTGTTTTCAACATATATTTTAGAACTATACACTCAGTCAGGACTGAACAGGGATTGTCAAGACTTTTTTTCCCCTTCATGTTATCTTAACATGTGTTTTTATTCTTCCTTAGTAGGTGATTGTGTGCTGTTTCTTTTAAAAGCTTTTGAAACAGACTGCACTTGGTTGGTTTGCTTTAGATAGGATTTTTCTTTCATGGTAACAGCCCATCTCTCTCGGCATGTGTTGTAGGGAACCCCAGGCTCCCCGGGAGTCACGGGGCCGAGTGGGAAACCAGGAAAACCCGGGGACCACGGCAGACCGGTAAGTGGACCGCTGGCGTGTCTGGACTCATTTCACTGCGCTCGTAAATAATGAGGACACTGCAAGGCTTGGGCGTATTTATGTTATCTCTGCTGTAATGTGTTTGAGGCATTTGTTGAAACTATGCTAAACCCACGGATTTAACTTGGTACTCGTTCTGAAGTTTTTCTCTCTGAGCTGTAATATTCTGTGATGAAAATTGTGGTCACTGGGTTTCTTTAAAAGGAGAATGAGATTATGAGCCACAACTCATAGTTTTGCGTTGTATAAACACTCAGAGCTAGGTCAGCAGACTGAATCTTTTTATTAGGAGTGGTGTGCTGTGTCAGAGAGAAAAAGATATGAAGATGGGGCGTGGCGCCTCTCTGGGAAGTTTGCAGATGTTAACCCTTCGGCTGTGTTATTGACTCTTTTCTCCTTCATGCTAGGACATTAGTCCAGAATTAAAAAGATTTATCTAGTCTTTTTTTTTTTTTTTTTTTTAAACTTTTTATACCACGCTACTCCAATTTATATATAATTTAACTCTCAGATAATTGGTACAAAATAATAGCTGAGATGATATTATGCTTTTGTTACTTTCAAAATAGTGCTTCCAAAAATGAATTTACAGTTCCTAAAATATCCAGAAGCATTTGTAAAGACTCTTATACTTTATAATATTCTTTATAAGCAATTCCTTTTTTGTATGTGTGGCATCTGCATTTATGTTAAGCAGTTATTATTTTTTTAATAGAATTTTGGAATAAAAACTATTAAATAGAATCAAACCCAACTATTAGTAATGACACAAATCTTTCAGTGTTGCTCTCTGGACAGTATTTCTAAGTATTGTTTGAGTTGCATAAACACAAGAAAAATGTCACATTAGACAAACTGAGTAGACTCTTTCAGTGACATGGTCTGCCTGCTATGCGTGGGTAAGATTAAACAAGATGTATAAAGATGAAAGCACTCCTGATAGACTTCATAATCTCTGTGTATCTTGATACATGACTTCATTATTCTTATTTCCTCAATGAATCATGGCAGAAATGTCAAAATAGCTGCTAAAAGTTCAGGGAACATTTCTACCCATTCAGAATTTGACTTCATTTTACTACAACTGTAATATACTTTTACCTAAGAATATTAAGGATGTTATTGATGACTGCAACTGGAAACCAAAAAAAAAAAAAAGCCTCTACTTCCTTTACTTAAAAAATGATCTCTGGATACTTCAAAAAAGGTGATTTCTGAAAGTCATATATCTTAGAACAATCTCAGAGTGACAGTACATTATATAGCCACCAAGAACGATCTCAAAGTAGCCAGTATGTTTAATGTACACACACACACACACACACACACACACACCAAACAACAGGCCTCCCCCTGCCCAATTTACAAAGGGTTTCAAATTCAATAATGATAGTGTTTCCTTAAAAGTTTGCTACTTTTGGCAAAGGGAGAGCCAAACTCCAGTTTTTCTGATGATAATGATAATTTGATATTATTTATTGGTACCTTTTATCATCTCTTTAAAGCAACAAATGTCTCCATTTCTTCTCTATTCCGTCTTACCTTTAATTTCTAAAAGTAAAATTAGCAGATGGATCTGCTATAAAGGTCTTCGCAGAGACCACTGCTAATATACCATTAACTGTTGTACCAGTTGATAGCTTCTTGCTAACTTAAAACATGTAATGATGTATAGTGGATGTTTTCAGGAACTAGTTATGGAATACGTTTATTCATGAACTCAACACAAATTTGTTTAGTACCTTAATGTTCTAGTCAGTGTTCTAGGACCTGGGAATACAACAGTAAACAAGACAAAGTTCCTGTCCTCTTGGAGAGTCTCCTGGGGGTTACAGACCAAAACCATGTAAATAAATAAGACTGCTCCTGGTGATGATGAGTTACATGAAGCAAAAAGAAACAGCAATGGGTTAGGGAGTAGCTGATGGTGATGGGCAAGTGGCTATTTTAGAAACAGTACTTAACAGTCATCATGGAGTTTCTCTGAGGAGGTCAGATGGAATGAAGTGAGGGAGCAAGTCATTTGTAGATCTGTGGGAAGAAGATTCTCTGGACAGTGGGAACAGTATGGGCAAAAGCTCTGAGAGAGAAATGAATCTGGCACATGAGTGAGGGGAACATCAGGGAGGCCCAGGGAGCTTGAAGGAAAGGGTAGAGGAAAAAGCTTAGAGTGCTGGGCAGAGGTCATCATGTGAACCATTCATCCAGCCCAGGGATAAGTCATTCTTATTTTACTGTAAATATGATGGGAAATATTTGGAGCCAAATGAGTGACAGTATGTAATTTTCCTATCAAAAATACCACTCTGCTTTCTCTGAGGAGAGCAAGCTATAAAGGGTCAAAATGGGAAGCAGGAAGAATAGGTAAGAGTATATTGGAGTAGTTAAAGCAAAATTTTTGGAGAATTTAAGAAGTGATTTGGTTTGGAATATTAAGTGAATATCAGATTTGTCAGTGGTTTGGATCTTCCTTTTGTGGCAGCAGTTGGAAACCTGGGAATGCATTGTTAAAACACAAAAATTCCTTGCACTGTAAGGAAAACTGTTTCAAGATCCTTTCAGGGTTAGTGAGAGGGTTGAAAGAGTAGGGAAAAATCATCTGTAGTGTGTTTGGATGTGGGATCACCACTTGAATTATTTAAAAAGGGAGACTCCTCTTTCCTTTCATACTTAATGTACAAATAATTATTGGAAAAAGATAGAGACTATATATTCAGGGAATTAACAAAAAAAATTCCCCTGGTTCTTACTAGAACTAAACCTAGATTAAACTCATGGACAATTTGCAATAACCAGCAGAGATAATCTGCCATGGTTATATAAAGGGAGGTGTAGTGGCACCAGGATAATTTTCACATGTATTCCGGGTCCAGGCCTGTATTATAAATGACATCATAACAAATATGTATAGTACATATCTTCTAAATGAGTGATCATCAAGTTCACATCGCAGCCCTATTATTTATTTATTTATTTATTTTTGGTGGGGGGAGAGAGAGAGAGAGATTCTTTTTTGTAGATAAGAAAATGTGAGTAACATGATCATTTTACTAATTTATTAGAAAGTAGATCTCGCTCTTTCATCACATCCATTCACGAATCATTCTTTAGATCACGTTTATCAGTTTCTAAAGCAAGAAATTCCTGTTTTTTAGGGTCCAACTGGATTGAGAGGAGAGAAAGGTGATAGAGTATGTATTCCTTAAGATCTGACTTACATTTATTTTGAGTATGAATCATTGAAGTCTGAAACCATAGAAATATATGCTAATGACTCTCACTGATTTAATTACAAGGGAGATATCGCTTCCCAGAACATGATGCGAGCAGTTGCAAGACAAGTCTGTGAACAACTGATAAGTGGTAAAGTTTCTTTTTTTTTCATGTGTGAATGATTTCTAAAATTAATTGTAGGAAAATGCAAATTATGTGCCATAAAGTTTCTAAGATAAATGTTTATATTTCATTTTTGATGAGCTCATTTTTATACAGTGTCAGTCTTGTATCTGGTGAAAGCTAATAGCATTACTTTATATGCTGTCTGATATACTTATCCATTTAAAGGGCTTTTCAGTTCCGTGTTAGGATTTTTATTGATCTCCATGTGGCTATATACAGAAGCAGAAAACAATGGCTCTCTAAAGTTATAATCTTTAAGTTTTTCCATGACTTTAACAAAGGAAGTGCAAGAAGATTAATTTGATCATAGGAAGTTCATTTTGGTGGGGAACTTAATAAAAAAATTTTATTGAATTAACATTCCATTATAATGCTATGTAAGTTTCAGGTGTAAATCATTATAAATCAACATCATCATATACTATGTTGAGTTCACCACTAAAAGTACAATTCTATCCTTCACGATACAATTGAGGTAGGGACCTTTTTATTGCCAGAAATGTAGTCTTGAGGAGCACACTTGCGTTAGAATCACCTATGTTGGTCATTAGAAATGAGCGCTTCTGGGCCACATGCTAAACCTAGTAGGTCTTTGTTTTAAAAGATAAGGCCCAGGCAACTGCATTTCCCAACATATTCCACAGGAGATTCCAATTTACACTAAAAGCTTGCTTATCGTTGCCTTAGGTACACATAAAAATGGTATCACTTCTTAGCTTATAAAAGGTTCTTTTTGAGTGACATCATCTGACAAAGCTCATGTCTTTATATCAGAGCCATAACAAATTTTTACAACAGATCTCTTCTGTTTATAGTCATGCTTGTGGCTTACCAGTCAACATTTTGTGGAAACAATTGTTTATAAGGGATCATTTTGTACTGGGTGACTGCAGTGTTTTGTTTTTATGATTCTAATTAGAATGTTTCCTGGAGCGGGGCAGGAATAGAGAGGGATTTAACTAGACTAGCTAAAATGTAACTAAGAGAAAACATGTCTTCCTCACTGTTTTTCTTTTTAACAAGTCTTAATTTCTCTTTATAGGTCAGATGAACAGATTCAATCAGATGCTGAATCAGATTCCAAATGATTATCACTCAAGTCGCAACCAGCCAGGCCCCCCAGGTCCTCCAGGCCCCCCCGGTAGTGTGGGAGCCAGAGGAGAACCAGGACCTGGGGGGCGACCCGGCTTCCCTGGCACACCCGGGATGCAGGGACCCTCAGGGGAAAGAGGTAGGTTTTTCTGGCTTCATGGGATAAAGGAAGCAATTTGTAAGTGTAGGAGCTGATCTGGTTGACAAGCACATATAAGACATAACTTGGCAAACTACTTTAAACCATCTTGTTTAGACAACCCCAAAAGAACTGTGTCCATGACCAGTTTTCCTTTTTTAGGCAGCTGTAGGCCATAGAGATCAGATCTTAGAAAACAGGATAATTTTGTGAGAGATCTCAGTAAAGATAAGGCTATTTTCTGATTGCTGTTGTTAATGGTAAAAACCGTATCTTGGCAAACTAAATCAGGCATTGAAATTGTGCTAATTGTTGTGTCTGGCAAAAAACTTGAGTAGCAACTGCATGTAAGCAGCCTAGAGTTTGAGATCCAAATTCTTTTGGTTCTTTATCCAGGGCCTGGCACTAGTCTTATGTGTTTGGCTTTAATTTCATGGTAGATAAGTGCAATTTAAGAAAAAGAAGAAAAATAGGATTATCTGATTCCAGATGTTTCAGAACTCTGGTACAAACTTTCATCAGTGTAATAGTTAGCATTTTGGAACAAATTTAGATATTTCTGTAAGTTTAATGGTGTGGATGTTGTACTTACAGGTACATTTAAAGATAAGACACCTTTGAGATGTTTTTCAATGAGTTGTAATTATTCAAGATTTCTTTTTTAATTACTTTTTTAATTTCTTTTTTAATGTTTCAAAACATATATTAGACATGTTTGTTTTCTTCAAATAATTTTTCCCTGCCTTGTAGCCAGATTTGTTTCTTGGCCATGAATGTGGAATTACACAAATGTCTAGAAAGAATTTGGCTTCAAGAGTGAACTTCTGTGAAAAATTAGGTTCTGCTTTCACTAAGGGAAATGAATGACTTGAATCAAGTTTTATAAGGTAAGATGAAAAGTACACTTCCAGATGATGTTTTCCCTGTAATTTCTCTTGTTTTAACTTAGGTTTGCCTGGAGAGAAAGGTGAAAGGGGCACTGGATCTTCAGGACCACGAGGGCCGCCTGGACCCCCAGGTAGATTTGCCAATACATCAAATAAGTAATGAGAGAGAGAGAGACAGACAGACAGACACACACACACAGAGAGACAGAGAGAGATAGAGAGAGACAGAGAGACAGAGAGACAGAAAGAGACAGAGAGAGACAGAGAGAGACAGAGAGACAGAAAGAGACAGAGACAGAGAGAGACAGAGAGAGAGACAGGGAGACAGAGAGAGACAGAGAGACAGAGACAGAGAGAGAGAGAGAGAGACAGACAGACAGACACACAGACAGAGAAAGACAGACAGACAGACACACACACACACACACACACACACACAGAATCCCTTTCTAAGAGATTCATAACTTCATTCTGTTAACTTCCATGCCTACGTGGTAGAATTTTAGTGAGACGTTCAACTTTCATAGCTTTCTCATTTTTATGTTTTCAATTTCAAAAAATGTTCAAATGTTTTCTATTAAGTACTTACTATAAACTTATTCTATGAGCATATGAGCTGCTATTTTCTTTTTTTACTGAATTCTTATTTGTTTTGTTTGGCTTTAAACCTTTAAGGACGGTGCCATTTCTTGTTTTTTCTAGTTTTCTTCAAGATGGTGCGATATACTGAGAAAATACATTCTCATTAAAAAGCCTGACACATTCAAGGTTCCAATTAAAGTTTTTCTATTGATTCTTTAGAAAGAAATAATAGTTGAATAGCTGTTTGATCCATTTCATTTACTAGATAGAAAACGAATTTTTCCTTTATTCTGAGGTGCATGAGATCCTCTCAACCAAGGTCAACACAAGTAGTTAAATCTTTACAGTTATGTTAACCAGAAGTCAGTGTCACTTAATCCAGAAACAAAATTGCTTTACACAATCTGGAGGTGTGGACTGGGCACTTTCCTGTTTCCATCGCAGACGAAATGAGCCTAAATATTGCCATTTGCTTCAGGTAGTCTTATTTCTGTGAGAGTAGGAAAACACCAGAGAACTCACTGATAACTTTAGTTTGGATCATTTTTTGCTGACTCACTTCTCTTTTAATAAAATCATTAAAGTAACTGGATTTCTGGAAGTAACTCTTGATGAGTTACTAGCAATAAAGTTTTTGCACTTTGGTTTGTAATGGTGCTTGTTAAAGGAAATATTTTCTTCTATGCATTAGTAAATCATCTAGTCTTTAGGTAATAAATATGCTGAAATATTGTTGGCAGCTTCAGGAGATATATTTAACAAGAGGGAAAATCTGTGTATTTTAACCCCATCCTAGGTCCACAAGGAGAATCCAGAACAGGTCCGCCAGGGTCCACAGGTTCGAGAGGTCCCCCAGGTCCCCCTGGTCGTCCTGGAAACTCAGGTATCCGAGGTCCCCCGGGTCCTCCTGGATACTGTGACTCCTCTCAGTGTGCCAGCATCCCATACAATGGACAAGGCTATCCAGGTACGTTACTGCCATCATAGGGACCCAAGTTCATCTGAATTCAAATGCTTCATGGAAATGGCATCCCCTAGGACTGAAGGAAGTCTGAATTGAAGAATTCTCGATTATCAGTTCATTCCATGTGTGTTTTGATTATGTAGAATATTGTTTTCTCTCAAAGCATAAAACATTTCACTGTTAGGAGCTGAACATTTTCTTTTCCTTTCTACCTTCCTGTATTTCTAAATTTACCAAACCACATTGAACCTAACTGAACTTTTTTTTTATGCCTAAAGATTAGGAGCAGGGATTTGTTGAATATAATTGATTGTAGCATATCAAGAATACATACATATATATGTATGTGTATATATGTAATATGTACATGTATATTTTTGTTTTGGAAATTAATTTGCAGGTGAACTATTTGATAATATGGTATAGATTACTGAAAGTGACTCTTCACTGTCCCACACAATCCATGGAATTAATATTTATTAAATCTGAGGCAGGTTTTTAAAAAAGAGTTGATAGGAAGATCTACTGTTTTGACAATTATAGGGTCGAAATATCTTAGACCTGATTTTAGGGAATTTGTGGGAAGGGGAGATATGCTGACCTGGAAAAATTGTGCTGGGATCAGTGGTGACCTTTTCAATAGTGCACCCTCAAGCATCTTGCAAGTTTAAAAAATTATACTGCTGTTTGATATGGTTGGCTACTAGCAAATAGTGCATGAGTAGTTGAATACATATCTATATATCTATATATTTATGTGCATATTTTACTATTACTAAAAGTAATCATGAATCTTAATGTAAACTCTTCATGGAAACTTATTCACGAAATTACAATTTAATTCTTTACGAAATAAATAAAAATCACCTCTGCCTAAGTATGTATAAATACTGGAAATATATGGATATATATATATATATATATAATTTTAACCATTACAAACTTAGATGGATGTGTATATATATTTTTTCATAGTAATTCACCTTTTAAAAACTATCATCTTTGACCTGTTTCAGGTTCCGGCTAACAAATTTTCTAAGTCGCCAGTGCTGCTTACAGTTTGAATACATGAAAATCCTGTTTCTGAGATGTTTGCGCACGTGCTTATTAGGAAATGAGTCTGTATGGAAATCTCACCACAGATACGGTTAACGAACCAGGTCGACATCAGAAAGGAGGGTGCAGACTCTTTATACTAACTTGAATGAAACAAAAGCAGTGGTGTTAGTTTATAAGCTGATGCATTTCAGTAATAATGTAGAAAAATATTATTAAAAAAAAAGTTCAAACACAGCCATGAGGAGCCTCGATTGTGAAAGAGGCACAAAATAAAACTACTAACCAGCGGAAATAATGCCATTTTGAGAAAAACAATTAACCTGGTTAAAGAGAAATGTCTTATGTAAATAATAAACTAATTGTGGCTTGTAAATGATTTGTATGTGATCCTGTCCACTAAAATTACTTAACAATTCTACAATAAGCTTCTGCATCAAAGCCTGCTGCTTGCTCTCTGCCGGAATAACAACGAATGGAATCTCATCTCTTGCTTGTTAGTGATGTGTCTGATTCAGGGCATGTGCCTCATTACTATGATTTTTTTGTACTGGTACTCACATTTGGGTTTTGTATTTGCAAATTTCAAACCAAAGTTTTATAATCACGTTTTTTCTTCCTGTTTCACTGTTATCACTGGTGGTCCTCACCCACCAGCTGTAACTCAGTCTGTGGGAAAGACAGCCACAGAAAATGTCATGTACTGTATATTACCTGGTGATAGTTGCTTTTCACCTTTAGATTTCAGTTTCTAGGAGCCAATAAAACTTCCCCTCACCTCCTCATCATTCCGCATTGTTATTTGAATTGAGGAGTCTGAAGTCATGAACAGTTACTTGGGAATTTTCCAAAATCCTACTTAGATTCTGCGTTTACAGTTCTTTGGCCCAGTTACTGACATTTCCCAGGTATTTGTGCAATGATTCTATTTATTGCTGGATCTTTGAAGGTTGGAAAAAAAAAAAAAGATGTGCCATTTCATTATTTGTTCATTACCAAATTCTCTGCAAATGGAAGTAATCGGAACATTGTAATGTATCTATTTATAGTTATGAGATTAAGACTGGAGTGCCATCACCTCGGGTGATGATTTAGCTCTTGCTGTTGTGTGTGTCTTCCAAACCATGCCGTAACTGTAACGTTGAATCGGACAGAGCCATACGTGCCCGAGGGCGGGGCCTACCTGCCTGAGCGCGAGCCCTTCATCGTGCCGGTGGAGCCGGAACGGACGGCGGACGAGTATGAGGACTATGGCGCCGACGAGCCTGCGGACGAGCATCCTCCCCACGCGCGCTGGCGGCGCGCCCTGCCCCGCGCCCTGCCCCGCAGCTTCGGGCAGTGAAGCTGAGATCTGGCGTCTGGCAGCCAGGCTAAGGGGAGGTGTTGGGATTCTCATTTACAGGTCAGATAGAGCAGTGTACGTTACATCTGCGATGTTTCTTCCAGCGTTGCTTCCTCCAAGAGTACCCTTTCTGACTGTAGAGAACTTCGTTTCTTACAGAAAGCCTAGCTCGCAGCACACAGTCTGTAGATCTCTTTACCTTTGTCCTTGAAAAGCTTACGAAATACTTGTTCACAAAGCTGCAAAGACAGAACATGCCTTGTGCCTTTCGTTAGCACAGAGGCAGCCTCAGTGAAACTCTTAGGTTAAGCAGTAAGTTCTGGAACCCAGAACTACTGTGAATTTCGAGAGGATAGTTTATCTTTTCCAATACTTTTTTTCTTCTTCTTGCAATTCAATTACACCACGATTCAAGTAATTCTCCTCCGAAAGTCAAAAAAAGGAGGGAAAAGTCAGCTCCATTGCAATTATTTATCTTTCTCTTCTACCTTCTGTTTCACATCAGGGCATAGAATGCTCTTTAACATCTCCTTTAACAACCACAAACCTTAAGCCGTGTAGCTGAAATTCTTGTATCAACTGGATACAGTTCCATATTGCCTTAAACCTCCTTGTTTTAGACACACTAACATTTATGCCAAATTGCAGATTATTCTGCAGAGATGGAATTGCATGTTTGTGTTGTATATTTAGTATGAACTTTTTTTTCAGAACATAATGTTTCTTAGTTATCAAAAGCAGTTGGAAAATGTTTGCAAGACTATGAACATAGAATTGCTGCTTTTATATTTTAACTGCAGATTGTGAATTTCACTGCCTTATATTATTTATTTCTGAAACAAAAGAGGCATTTTTCAATAAAACTACTGAAAATATGACAGGGCGTGTGTTTTCTTTGAAATGCCTTTTGGACCGTTCAGTGGGCTGTTACAACAAACAAGCTCATATCCCTGGATACGGTTACAGATCTTGCTGGTGCTATTAAATTATGCTAAAGAACTGCAGATTTTTAATGATATGGTGAAGTCATAGAAAGAGAGTGGTGAGGGTTTTTAAAAGCCCTACAGATTCCAAAGACTTTATTAGGAATGTAGAAGATGTGTGGGTGGGGGAAAACAAGTAGGTATCCTAGGAGACCCCAAACAACCAAATAGCCTCTAACAACTGGCAGGATTTCAAATGCATTTATTCGCTTTCCTATATCTTACTTTGGCCAGTAGTATGCTTAATTGCAAAAAGGAAAATTCCTAAATGGAATTTTTTACATTAGTAATGACTTCCTGTAGCACTTTTACATATGCAATAACTTAATTCTAAATATCAAAGAAAGCTGTAAATATTGGTTTGAAAAAACCAATGTCAAAAGGAAAGAGAGGTGGTGATAGAATACTTTCCACAGAGCAAAACATTAGCATTGAAAAGACTTCCTGGAGACCAAAATCAAAGAGAATAGACCACAAATGAATATATTATGTTCAAGAGACTTCAAGCATATTGTTAAACTCATAGTGTTCACCTGCCCTTGGGTAGTTTTGAATTTAGAACACTGAGTTCTTCCCGGTCCAATTCTTTACTTTCTGTAGAAAGAAGCAAAATCAGTTCATCAGTATCAGAACCACTCTAAGATTCCAGGTCTTGTGGTTCTCACTCCAGTTTTATCACCAGATTCTCCCCTTCCTCTCCACACCCTCTCCCCTTTGTCCAGGGAACACTCACCCTGTGGTCAGGAGCTTTTAACCTTCAAAGTCCTAAAGATAATTATTAATTTCTGATTCATTTGGGATTCTGGTGTTCATTGATGAGGAGTCTCTGTCAGGAACTTGAAGACGGGTTCAGTTCCTGGCCAGTGACCTACCTGTGTCTCAGAGTCACAAGGATTTGAAGACCAAAGGAATTCCACTTTCTCTTATTGGTTAGATGTGGGCTTGATTCCTAATGCTGGCAATGCACTGATTCACTACCTTCTAGTCTGTGCTTCAGAGGGGATCAGGGGCCAAGGCAGTCCTAGCTATAGAGCGCATAAGCCCACTACTAAAAATAACTGAGATACATGCAATTTTTATTTTCTTGGTATATCCCCTTCATTTGCTGAATCTTACATTAAAATTAATTTTGTCATCCTTGATTCAGTGCATACTGTATTATGGGGAGAAGAGCCAGATAATCTGGGTTTCAAAACTAATGGTAAATGGCTACAAAATTAAACATATAAGTGCTGTTTTATTTATTCAAGCCTTTCTTCCGGGGAGTACAGAAAAACTCAAAGCACATTTTTTTTTATAGTCATTTAAATTTGAAAATTCGTTATGTATAATTTATACTTTAGGATAGAGCTCTTATTTTTAAGAAAATGGCCTGAAATAATTGTGGGAAGAGGTTCGAGTTTCTCCTGAGGTCTATGATGGCTAAGTTGTCAAAATATAAATACAGCTCTTACATAGATCTTAATTTGAATATTTTGTGCACGGGGATTAACAATTTAGCAAGTTTAAAGGTGGCTTCATGCATATTCAAATTCGAGTGTCTATTGTAAAGAATTATGCTTTATGCAGTTGCTCCAACTTACAGATTATTTTTTGTACAAGTAAGGTCAATGTAACTTTTCTTAGCATTTTTTACTTATATACATTTTACATAATATTTTTTCCTTAGCTGGTTTTAGTCATAATTTCTCCATACAAAAGGGGTTTTATTTATACTGTGTTCTCACGTAGTCTGAATGCCTTATAAAGAGTAGCCAGTTAAAGAAATACAGTAGTGTTAGATCTTTTATGTTTCTAAGATAATTTTTCAAGTACAGATTAATAATGCCTAAGCAACCTTTTACCTGTGATTAAAAAATAGATTTAAATGTAAAGGTCTAAGTGAATATTAACTTTTCCACTCAGATCTGAGGCTACAGAAATTTATTGGGAAAAATCACAAGAACTCACTTTCAGGGAATGTCCTATATGCTGGTCACTTAGAGGCCCTATCGTCACCTCTGATTTCTTGGTATTTTGCTACTTCCATATCAATACATCCAATTTTATATGTCTACCCAAAGTTCCCCAGACACCTCAGACTTAATACATATGGTGTTTATTAGGATTAGATTCAGTTGTAAGTATCAGAAAATTGCAAAATAATTAGCTTAAACAAGGAGACATTTCTTTAGACATGCTTTAGAAGTCAAAGACCTAGACTCTTTCTATCTTGTTGCTCTTCTTTTTTGTGGTTTCCATGATCAAGTTAACCTTCTGATCTAAGATGGTTAAAAGAGCTCTAGCTATTCTGTGCAAATTCTCCTGCAAGAAGAAAGAACAGTAGAAAATGTCATTTTTTTTAAGGAAAGTTGCAGGTAGATTTGAAGATGAGCAGGCAGTTAGAAAGGAAGAGAGAAGGATGAATCATTTTATTTATTTTCCTTAGTTGTTCATCATGTTCATCTTGATTGTTCCCACCTCCTCTGCCTCTGCCTGCCCTGGGTCCTGAACCCTAGTCCTTGGTATGAATATGGACTGCATTTGGTGGACTTACCCATTAACCTACCGCCATGCGCCAACCCAGTCTTCTTTTTTATGGGATGCTTCCAACAACAAATTGATAGTACACACCATTAGCCAGATATAGTCATTTGGCCAGATATAGTCATTTGGATACATCTAGCTATAATATTATCTTTATTTTGATAACCATGTGCCAAACTCAAATCAGCTACTCTATTACTGTGTGAGAAAGGAAGTACATACTAGGGATCAACTCAAGGCTATAACTATGGACATAATGTCCAAACCTGAAAAGTTCTCCCCTCAAATCTGATCTTCTTCCATAATCTCCACCAACCACTAAATTCCGCAGGTTAGAAATTTGAGAGTCATTATAAATGCTTCTTTCTTTCATTTCTCAAATCCAATCAGTCAAGTCTTGCTGAATGAGCTCCTACATATATCTTAAACACCCTGTTTCTACTCAATTTCAGACCCTGGAGATTTCTTGTCTTCAATATAATAATAATCTCTTAAATTATCTCCCTTTCTGTGTTATATTCCCTGTCAGATAAGTCTTCCACACAGATGCCAGAGGGTTTATCTAAAATGAAAACCTGATTGTGTCCTGTCTCCTACTCAGGTGTCAGACAGATTTCTTTGCAAACATTGAATCTGTCTCTCCAATCCTGTTTCCTCCTTTATCATCAACACTTCCTCTGGACTATGTGGAATTCCTATTCCATTGTTAACAAACTCCTCCCAAATCTGAAACATCTTCATTGTACAACCCCAGCGCCTTCTGGCTTGACCCTGAAGATGCTGCAGAGACTCTATATGTCTCCCAGAATTAGTAGGTTGACATAAAACTATACTTCTAGCCTTGCCCTTTTTTTCTGAACCCTTGGGTATGCACATACAATTACCTTGTTACATACATTTCAGGTCAGACGTTTTAAAAGACTTTCCAAATTCAATATGACCAAAATGAAATTCCTCACACTCCTTCCACACCAGCTTTTCCAGTGTTCCTTGTTTTTGTGAGTGGTACAAACACTTCTGAGTTGCTTAACCCAGAAACCTGGAAATGAAGATCACATCTCTTTTGCTTCTTAGTGCCCACATTCCTTAAGCCTTGTAGTGGTGTCTAGCTCAGAAATCTTATGAAGATTCACACGCTATCAACGATTGGGACTTTTCCTACTTTTTGACATCACAGTATCTCACATACCTCATTTGATTTTCCTCAGTTTTATTGAACTTCTTGCCCAACTCCTTCTTAATCCTGAGGCTTCACAAGAGCTTAGTACCTTTAAACGAATCACACAATCTTTATTTAGTTACATCCTACTTACTCACTTAATTTGAGGCTAAAATACCACTTTTTTTGGGACAATTGTCTTATTGTTTCCACACTTCAGGATTTCTATAATGTGCATTAATACCACTTATTTTCCTTTTGATATCTTTTGGATTTTTTTAAAAGGAAAGTTGCAGGGTGGAATGAAGTTCATTAGGTAGGCAGGAAGAAGAGGCAGAAGAAGCATTTTATTTTTATTTAGCTGTTCACATTGGTTGTTCCCCCTGGCCCTGGATCTTGAACCCTTGGGAATTATATGGGACTGTACCCAGGGTGTATTAGCCCACTAGACCACCAGGGAACAACTTTTTTTTTTCTCTTTAAATAATACCAACAATTCTCTAATCAACGTCTGCCTTCCTAGCTGGATGGCAAGTATCTTTGAGCATAAATATTTTGTTCACTCTTGTATTTCTATCAGTCACCAAAGTGCTGATATTTAGCTGGTATTTAATAAATATTTGTTGAAAGAATAATCTCAGGTGAAACAGACTATTTTCATTGATACACCATCTTCTATTTTGAAGCACATCAAAATACTGAATGAAGATTGAATAATTCATATGTCATTGAATATTATGCTCACTTTATTGCTGAGCAAGGAAGGATTTCCCTGGGATGTTCACTATGTGTAGGAGCCATTAGTGACAGGAAAGTTGTTTATTCCTTTGGGCTACTGTACAAATTTGCTTCTTTTCATGGTACTATCCTATATTTATGAATTTAAGGCAATGTAAGCAGTGAAGTAAGATAGTTGGCTAGACTACAGGAAACATTTAACATTTTCTTCTTCAAAGTACATAACTGGAAAATAACCAAACACAAACACACACTTATATATATATATAATATATATACATATGAATATTTCATAAATATTTATAATATATTATATATATTTATATGGAGAGAGAAAGAGAGAAAGAGAGAGACAGAGTGAGTTGCTCCATAATATCACTTGAGTTAATGAAAAAAAGCCTCTGAGGTATTCAGGAAATACCACAGAGAAGAAAGGATGTCTTATTTTGTTTCACTGAATAAAGCTTTTTTGCCTAGTCACTTCCCCAAAAGTCAACACCTCTCAGGATGGTCAGACAATGGTGTTTGTTATAAAATTATATAAAATAGATGTTTTGTGAGAGCTGTTGCAAGCCATTAGGGACATTTGATTCTAGCTAAAATTTGCTCAAACAGGATAAGCCAAGTGTGTCAAATGGGAAATGTCTTTAATTCAGAACATTTCCCAATGCTGTCAAATCAAAGCAGATGTGAGATATTTATCAGTTTCAATTTGTGCTATTTAGACCCTCAAAGTAAATGCCATTGGAACTTGTTTAAGATCAATTTATTTGAGTAGCACTCAACTAATGAAGACAATTCATGTTTTTTCATTCTACATATACTTTTTAACTTTATATTTTCTTATAATGTGGATTTCATATTTTATCAAACCCCATTTCTTAATTTGTCAATCAGCAAAATGAATTTCAGAAAAGACTACAAAATGTAATTGATGAAACGGCATATTAAGTTAGATTAAGAGGACTTCTAATGAATTTATAAAATATATTCCTTGGATATTTAAAAACAGTAAATAAAACAGACATATAAGCTTGACCTGGTGAGAAGTGTCTCCATTTAGGTATTCTTGCAAGTATTATCCTTACTGAAGGTATGGGAAAAAAATTAAACTATTGATGTAGGTCATATAGTTAAAAAAGAGAGGAGATTTCCAGTGTTGGACTTTCTCCTACACTATGCTTTCCCTAACTGCTTATTTATAGTGATTGGGGTATAATCCTGTTGATAAATCATGATTTGTTTAAGAGTAAATACTTTGTTCTCTGATAACCCTGGGTTTGACCCATGTTTGGCTTTTATAACTGTGATCTTAAGAAGTTTTTCACCTCTCTGATTCCCAAGTTCTGAAAACTTTGGCCTCATACCTATCTTTAAGTTGTGGGAAAATTAATGTCAACATTTATAATCTTTTTGACCATATTTAAAAATTAAGCCAGATACAAATCCTGTGAGAAGATATTAGAAATTTCCCCAGAAATTAATTCTAGCTTATGAAATGATTGTTTCTATTCACTTTCCAAGCAAAGCCTTCTAGCTTTCTTTTCAGATTTCATTCTATTATTTTAAGTTTTAACATCTATTTTTTCTTTCATATTTTAATAGTTTATAGTTATTATCTTTTTCACTCAAGTAGAGGGAAAGAAGATAATTATGTGAACATGTCTAGCACACTGGTCCTTAATAATGTTTTGTTTCCACTCTAGCATCTGGTAGCTCCAGTCAATTGGTCTTATTGTAGTGACTGGATTTCTCAGTACTTTTCAGTGAACATGGTGAAGTTTTTTTTTAATTTAAAATTTATTGAGGTAACTTTGCTTTACAAAATAATATAGAACCATATGTGCAGTTTCCCTTATTCAAATATATTATCAACACCTTGCCCACAACCAAATTACCAAGAGTTCTTCACCATTGTCCAGTGGGACAGTGTGAAGAGTTTTTTAGCGTTTTAGTAAGACTCTTGCACCACAGGAATTTAATGTTCCTGTTTTGACTTAACTGAGTGGAAGAATGTGGAGGGAGAAATGGAATGGATATATGAAATAGGAAAACTCTGGGAATAATTTTTGTTTTAAACTTCTCAGAATTTGTTAATGAGGATGGTTTCACAATTTTTAAAGTTATTGGAATTATGTCTTTCTTCAATAACATTGTGTTCTTATGTTGTAGAGCCAAGCATTACATTTTAAGAATAAAATACTAAGAGAAAGCAGCCCACCTGGTTATTGGCAGAGCAGTAGTGGAAAAAGAAGGACTCTGGAGCCACGAAGACCTGGGAATGAGTCTGGATTGTGCCATTTACTAGTTATTTTGAAAAGTAATTAAACTTCTCTGAACTTTACTTCTCTAACCTGTAAAATGGGTGCAATACCTCCCTTGTAAATTGCATCAGAGCTAGAGATAATACAGGAATTAACACTTGAGGTAAAGCAGTTGATTTTTAATTTAGCAAAAAAAATTTAATGAGTAGAATTTTTTTTACTCTTTTTGATATAGGGACTATTTCTATGTGAATGTTTTGTAATGAATGGAATACCAGCAAGGTCTTACAAGAGAGAACATACCAGAGAAAAACAAACAAAAAAATAGTGTTTTTCCAAAGCATTCTGTGTCTAAATTTAGACATACTATGTCTAAATTGTAGTTCACTGGAAATTCCTCCTTCATACTCAAGGTAATCAGCTATTTATGAGAATTATCTTGTTATGGCATATTTCATTGCAGAGGTCTGTCTAGAATCTAGAGGACTGTCAATGAAGTTAATAACTATGTTCAGAATTGATGTATTAGATGTCATCATATTATTAAAGATGTGTTCAAGAAATGATAGGTAATTTTACTAGTGGAAATATCTTATAAGACTTATAAATTTATATAATGACATCAAGGAAATAATTACATTTACTCTCCAAACTGGATACAATCCAGGTGTTTATCCTGACTTGATTTTGGGTGTTTTGAGAATTCCCTCAAATTGGACCATCCATTAAGTTGTTATTAGACCAAATTATTCTTTTTTGATATTAATATTCATTATTTCTTCAGTTCACAGTGCTGTATTCTACTTAGGATATTGAAATTGTATCTTAGCCTCTATTTTATACCACACCCCCGACCAGAGTTCCAGTGTCCCTTTACTTCTCAACCCTCTCTCTTTGTCCCCCTATAACTTGTCCTGAGTCCTATTATTTTGGCTGGTATTCGATGTTCATTTGTTTCTTTTCATTATACTCCACGAGTGAAGCCATCTTGAATTTCCCTTATTCTTTCTTACTTATTTCACTCAGGATGATCCCCTCTAGTTCCATCCAGATTGTAGCAAAGGGCACAATTTCATTTTTCAAATAGCATTGAATCATTGAGTATATATGCCATAACTTCTTTATATCGCTATCTGTTGACAGGCATTTCGATAGTTTCCATGTTAACAATGATGAATCATACCGTTATGAACATAAGGATGCAGACGTATTTCCTGAATAGAGATTTTGTATCCTCTGGGTATATGCCTAGGAGTGGGATTGCTGGATCAAATGGTAGATCCTTCTTTATTTGTTTGTGTAATCTCCATACTGTTTCATACTGTTTTTCAAAGAGGTTGCACCAATTTACATACCAAATTATTCTCTCTAGCATCTCCTAAATGCAAATATTTTATCTGCTAATTAATAAAATATATATCTAAATTTAGAACCTAATAACCTATTTATGAACAAAATGAATGTCTCTTGACCATCCCCTCAACCACTGAAATATTACACTCCTTCAGAATCAAATTAAAAATAATACACACAAACCAGCAATCAAAATGCTCTTTGATCTATTGTGGCATGTGAATGGGTGAGGGGACCTTGTTTGGATTTTGATTCTTGTGGGTTAGGCAGCCATAAGCAGTACAGTTTCCATGTGAAACCCAAAGTCTCTTACTGGAACTTGTGGATAGGGAGGAACTTCCTAAAAATAGGATCCAACTTCTCATTAATTCTTTGGTTACAAGTGCACTGAAAATGACTAGGCATTCATATGATAATTCTACAGTGAAATCTTAAAAATAGATAATCAAAGTTGAGTGTGATAATGTGAAAAGAGTCATTATAGAAAATAAGGAAACAACTGAAGGTTGACAAAATTGGGAGGATCAGTGGGGGGTTGGGTAAGAGGGAAATGTTTTTGGAGAAAGTTAGGATTGTGCTAAGTCATAAAGGAGAAAAAGACTTCCCTTTTCTTACTGCAAAGGATGGTACTAATTTGAGTCTCTTGTAAAATGTGACCTCATTATTTCTAAACATAATTGAAAATAATATGTAGAAAGATTATACCTTATAAAGGTTAAGTTAGTCTTTTTAAAAAAAAAAATTTAAGGAGTGATACAGGCCATGAAAAGTAGTGGGCTCTCACCCCTTTCAGAACCTGAACAGAAATTTAATTCTAAGATAAATCAGCTGTCTCTCTTCAGTCACAAAGCAGTTCTTCAGAGGTTTTCCTTGTGTGTGGAGAGGGGGTGTTGCAGCAGGGGATGTGGGGGGGTAAGAGATTTAGGGGAAGGAAGACATAGGCCACAGGAAAAGGCAGTTCCTAAATTTTCCAAAGAAAATGGCTGAGAGCAGAATGTAGGGATGCTTCAGAAACAGCGATGATTTTGGCGGCATGCAATTCGGAGAAGTTGGTAGTTGCATTAGAGCAACAAGGTAAGTCCTAGGTTTGTCGTTTCATCAGAGAGAACCAGGGAAAGGGACAACTAAGAAGAGCCCTCTTGGGATTATAGCAAACTTCAAAGACTGGTCTTATAGACTGACTCCCTTTACTATAGGGTCAGAATTTAGTAGGATTGGATTATGGATCAATTTATGCTCCAGGATATTGTCAAAAACAATAGAACAATTAGTTGGCAATTACTGAAGTCTAAGAGCAAATGTGAGACCAACAGGAGCAGATAGGTTACCAGAAAGATTAGGAAAACCAGCAGTGAAAATGAGCTCTGGGGGAGCAGTGGTTAGGTCAGTCACCTCGGAGGGAGCAATCACATACCCCTGGGATCTAGTCCTGGGTCTGAGGGGAAACAGTGTGAACAAACTGAATGAAAAATATACTAAAATAAAGATACTTTTTCCTCCTTTCTCTTCCTGTCTGCCTGCCTACTCACCTTCATTTGTTCCTATACCTTTCCTTTAAAAGAAAATAAAGGATTCTGATAAAACAGCTGTCATCCAAAGGCGATTGTGTGCACTCTTTAAGGAGCAGTACTAGAGGCTTCAAGTTCATGGGAGATAGATATCACTAAAATGGTTTCAGTAAATCACTAAACAAATAAATGACAAGTTCTGGCTGATGAGGTGGGGAGTGAGCTGAGACATGCTTATGAGACTCTGGGTTCGTCCAGAAAGAATTCCTGGAGAGAGAGAGAGTCAGTCAGGAACACACATTGAGTTTATTAAATGCAGAAATAACTAGTTGAGGTTACATCAAGAGAACACACACGTGTGCGAGTGCAACACCTAACCTGTCTGCCTCTCACTCAGTCAAGATGGAGAGTCAGGGCTTTTTTGGGCATGTCCAGGTAACCTGGAGAGAAACTGCTCCAGCATCCAGGGATGGGTCCTGGATACAGGTTGCTAAGCTGAGATCCTCTCCTGTGGTCTCTTTCAGGGTTTGCCAGCTAGTCTACTACTATTCCTACATCTAGATATTGCCCTGCAGATTTCAAGTTAAGTTGTCCCCGCATCACAGCGAGGAAGGAAAAATCAGTATGTAGATATGCTACTATATAGATTAGTTTAAAATACAAATTTCAATAAAATAAGACATAGAAAGGAAGAGGAAAGTATGACCCATACACAGGGAGAGCAGGTCAGAGAAACTGCCTTCCAGAGGTCCAAAGTAACAAACTTCAAGATAACCATTATAAACACATTAAAAGAATAAAAAGAAATCATATATAAAGAAGTAAAGGGAGATTATTTGATGACAATGTCTCTTCAAATGAAAAATATTAATAAAGAAATAAAAAAAGTATAAAAGAGAACAAAATAGAAGTTCTGGAGCTGAAATGAAGCACTTGAAAAGATTACTAGAGACTCAATGGCAGATTTGAACTGGAAGAATATAGAATTAGTAAACTTGGAAGATAGATAGAAATGATGTAGTCCAAATAACAGGAGAAAATTAATTAAATGAATATGTTTCAGAGAAACATAGACACAGTTTAGTATACCAACATATGTAAGATGGAAATACCAGAAGAAAGCAAAAGCAAATATTCCAAATAATAATGGCTACAATTTCATGATATGTTTATGAAACTTATGAAAAGCTTTAATCTACATATTCAAGGAACTCAACAAACTAATATAAATACTAAAAAATTCATCCACACCAAAACATATTGTTAAATGTTGAAAGTCAAAGATAAAAATAAAATTTCAAAAGCATTAAGAAAGAAAATGGCTCATCAGATGCAAGAAACGTCCACTGATATCTCACCAAATGCAACAGAGTGTAGATAGCAGTAGAATGACAAATAAGAAATAGTGAGAGAAGAATACTGTCAATGGAAAATCTTATATGCAGAAAACTACTTTTCAATGGTAAAGGTGAAATAAAGACATTCTGAGATGGACAAAAGTGGAGAAAATTCAAGGCTGGTAGATGCACCATACAAAAAATACTAATGTTTCTTCAGAATGAAAGAAAGTATTCTCAGACAGCAATTTAAATCCACATGAAAAAAACAAAGTGTTAGGAAAGGTAATTATGTAATTTTAATACATTCTGTAATTATGTAATTATAAATATCATTATGTAACTATAAATTCTTATGTCATTATAAAAGAAAGCATAGGCGAGTTACTTTATCACTATGTTATAATTATGTAATTATAAAAGAATGCAATGAAGAAATATTTCTCTCCTTATTTTAAATGATTTGAAATGCAATTGTATAAAATAATAGGTATATCATTGTATTGTACTTATATAGAAATGTAACCTATTTGACAATAGCAGTACATAGTAAGTAGATGCAAGCAAAGCTCTGTTGGTATAAGGAATTACACTAAATGGTAGTTTGAATCCATAATAACAAAGTAAGGGAACCAAAAATAGTAAATAATAAAGCTAATATGCCAAATTCTATCAAAATACAATTTTTGCCTCTCCTTATCTTCTTTCTGTTTCTTTAAATGGCATACAATTATATAAAGTAATATATCAAGGAATGATTACTTTTATTATATATATGTGTGTATGTGTGTGTGTACGTATTGTCCCTCCAGTGTACATGGACCATTCTTCAGCATAGACCATAAATGGTTCATAAAAAACTTCAAGAAGCTTAGAAGGATTAAAATGAGAAGAGCATGTTTTCTGGCAACAATAAAATGAAATTAGGTATAAATAATAAATGGAAGGAAATCTTTGAAATTCAAAACTTTATGGAAATCAAACAACTCCTAAATAACAAATGGATCACAGAAGAAGCCACAAGGAAAATCAGAAAATGCTTTGACATAAGTGATATGAAGAAAACATATACACAAAACTTCTGAGCCTCAGCTAAAGCAGAGCTTAGAATAACTGTAAATGTCCATATCAAAGAAAGAAAGATCTCAAATACTCTAATTTTCCATTATGAAGACACTAAATAAAAAAAAGCAAGTGAAGCCCTCGCCCATCCCAAAAAGTGAAAAATAATAAAAGAAAATAGGGAGGGCATTAATAAAAGAGTAGAAAACAACAGGAGAGAAGATCAACAAAAACAAAATTTAAGTCATTGAAAATAAAGTTGAGAAATCTTTAGTGTGACTAAGAAAAAAAGCACCAAAATTTATAAAATAAAGAAAAATAGACATTATTACTAAGTTTTCATAAATTAAAAGCATTGCAAACAAATACTATGAACAATTGCATGCCAAAAATTTTATATAAGTTTAGACACATTTCTAGGACACAAATTATCAAAATTAATTCAAGAAAGACAATCTGGATTGAATGCTATCAAGGTAATAAATTGAATGAATAATCCAAACCTATTCACAAAGAAATTCCCTGGCACATATGACTTCACTTGTGAAAATCTACCAAACATTTATAAGTAATACCAATTTTCATAAATTCTTCCCTAAACAGAAGAGAACGTTTGCCAATTCATTCTAGATCTTGTGTTGCTAGATACCATGTTGATATCATAATCAGACAGAGACATCATGAGAAAAACAAAACACTATATAAACCAATAACTTTTATGAATATAGAAGCCAAATTTGCCTCTAGCAAACCAAATTCAGTATCATATAAAAAGACCAAATCATGGAGAGTCACGGGGAAGCACATTCTAAATGATGATGGAAACACTTGCAGGGAAAACAGGACTACTGAAATATAAATCTAGGTAACTTTACTTGTATTGTTCACCACCTGTGTGGCTCAAGGACTCTAGCTTAGTGTTTCTCAATTACTGGTTATGGCGGGGAAGGGATAGGGAGCGCATTTCCGTGGACAGATGAAGTCATATTAGAATTGGGAGTATGTGACTCTGTCCTCATGTTAGTAGCATGAATTATAATGAGAGTGCCATAGTTCTTTTTGTTGGTGGTAATATGCAAGAGATAAAATGAGAAAGCACTGTTAAGAGACATGGGAGAAAAAGTGTCAAATATGGTGCTATAGACCAGCAGGATATAAAGAGGTGTAGAAACAAAGGTGATCCCTTTTTGATGAGATTCAAAGTATTTCGAGTCTTTGGATAGTGGGAGGGGAGGTGGCATCTGACCCAGTATTGGTGAATACGGAAGAAAAGTGTTAGTTCAGTGATTGAGATGTCCTGTGTTTGATCACAGGTTTTCCAGACCCCTCTCCAGATTTCTTTCTCATGGACCCTCTTGTGAAAAAACAGCACCAAAAAACCTCATGTGTTCTGTGCAGACTGTCCTAGGGAGGCTCATATTACATGTCAGATTGCATATGACTTAAGGATGTGGATTTCCTGATGCTAGATGATTAGTTGGTTAGAAAACAAGTCTTAGAGAGTTTTTAGGAGTTTGTCAGGTCAGATAGTCTTTTGATAAGTAAGATTACAGACAATGACATTTCAAGTTAACTATTAAGGCTACTCTTTTACATGGAAATGACTTCTATCTCTAGGGATAGCAATTTTACTTTCAAAATAGAAACACTGAATCACAAAAGTGCTAAATAAAGTGTGCTGGTTATCTTCCTTTTTCCCACCCTCTAGCTCTAACTTTTGGATCCAATCTACTCTTGGCCTCTGGATGCTGATTCCTTTAGAAGAAGTCACTTGGAATCTTACTGGCTGGCTTTGGGTTGCCCTCAGACAATGAGAAGCATCAGCAGAAGGTCAGAGAAAGGATAGACAGTTCTTTCTGATGTCCTATCTCTGGCAGTTGCTATGTTCTACTACACTAGACCTCCTGCTGGATGTCTTCTGCACCTCAGCTCAGGCTTTCACTGAACTCTAGGGACAAGATGTTTTCTTTCCCTGTCTTTTTATTACTGGGGTTGGTAGTGCCTTCCTATTAGCACATCCCCATTGCTAGTTTCTGGATGTGTCGCCATTCTTAGTTTGCTTTCTTAACTTGCTCTTATCACTGTAAATCATCTCTTTATTCAAGCCATATCATTTGTGCCTTTGGAAATAAATTTATTTTGCTTCTCTAATTAATATATAAGAGGACAAGATTTAAGAAAATAATACAGATCTTGGAATTTGAAGTGGATTGGCCACTTCCTAATTCAGTACTCTTGGAAAAAATGTTCTTGCTTTTCTGAGTTTCTGTTTTACCCTTTGAAAATATGCTCTGACTCTAAATCAAATGTGGCATAAACAGCTGAAAGAGGAAGTGGCAGGTTGGATTAGATGACAAACCTCAGTCATTTTTGATAGCGGAAACAGATAGGAGTACAAACAGGATGAACAGGAAACCATCACAGGCACTGCGGGAAAATTTTGTGTTTGTGGGAGAAGAATACAATGGGAAAATGCTCTCTGGTCACAAATAATCTAAGGCTGGATTTCCTCTAGATAAGGAGAACTGATGCAATGGTACAGGAAGTTGGGGAGAACTGTAAGACGTTTGTATTGGAGGAGGCAGATTTTGCTGTGATTGCCAATTGCTGTAGTGAAGGAGAATTAAGTCTTCTAGGAGCTGTCAAGGCCAGGGTTGCCTTCACTGTTCATTACCATCTACTAGGAGTTGCACCCTAAAGATTCCAAGGTCCCTGTGGACTCTAGTTTTAGAATGCTCTTATAAGAGTTCTTTTCAGTTCAATATCTTCATTCAGTTCTTAGACTTTGTCACTCTCTAGGAACTCCTCTTTATAACTTGTCTTTCCATCCCCAGTTCAGGTTTTGCCAGGTTAGTTCTCTACTCCCGCTTCTGTATAATGCCCACTAGATTCCAAGCATGTGCCCATATCATACATTTATGAGAAGACTTGAGGATGTCAAGCAAAATTTGGTTAATATTGAAAATATGAGCAAATGGAATGAAATCCACTGCTTGATTTTATTCATTGTTTTTCACTCATAATGAAAAAAGAGAGGTTAGCTGAGATGCACATAAACATTAAAAGTGAGAACAATCATTTAATTGTTATCTGTGTTTAGAATAGCTTCTCCAGTAGCAGGAATACTTTATCTTCCTAAGATAAACACTATCACACCAATGTTACAGGATTTCTTTTCTAAGTTTTTGCAGGTTTTATCAGTTCTGTTTGTTTTGGTGGGGGGCTTTCTTTTTTTTCTCTTCTTTCTGTCTAGCATCTTCACACAAGGATGTTGTTCCAAAGGATTCTTATTCCAAGAGCAACTTGAATCAATTCAGCTTTGGCACATAAGAGTAAGACCTACCCATCTCGTCCTATTAGATGTCATCTTTTGGTATATATATATATACACCATCATTATTCAGGCATTTTATTCTGTAGTCACTTCATTTTCCTTGTTGCCTTATCCAGATCTCATGTTCCTCCTTTCAAAAAATACCAAGAGGCCCACCCCTGTGACTCAGCAGATAGAGTGGGCCATGTGAAACCCACGCATCCGGGTTTGAGATCTGAGGCCAGAGTGAGGAAAACCAAGCCATAATGACAATAACAACAGCAAAAAGAAACAATAAGAAATAATTCCGGGAAAACTAATAGAGGGTCTAATGTTAGGGTAGGAGACATAAAAAATGAGAGGGAGGCATGGAAGAAAAATATATGAGTGAAATCTAAGGAGATTTGTGAACCAATTCTCCTAACTTTTGATGAATATATGTAAGGGATTATTTTTCTCATTATTGGCCACAGATTATAAGGCACTTCTACTGCTTTTTTTTTTTTTTTTTTTAATCTCTACTAAACACCAAACTCAATAGCTCTATAAATTGTAGACTACAAATAATTTTTGCATATTCTGGTGCTAAGGCTATCTTTACAGAAACAATATCTAATAACCGTAAGAATTGATTTGAAATTAATTTCTTGAATTCTAAAGTACCTCAGAAGCTTAAGTTATAATTTCCAAGTCCTTGCCCCCACCTTTTGAGCTTTTATTCATTCATTTTTTTTTTAACATTGCTGTAATCTATTTAGTATGTATATAATTTTATGTCCTATTTTCATTTCCAATTATAACATAAGCAAAAAATGCATAATTTGAAAGCTGATGTGAGTAAAGGGTTTAGTAAAAAATCTTTGTTTCACTTGCGTGGGAAGTTGAGATTACAGTTGCTTTGAACTTTGTAAAACATTTTTTCCATCATTCTACCACTCTCTTTAGCATTAAGTTGAACATTGTCTCTTTCCTAGATTTTTGAGAGTGTTATCATTTAGAGAGTAAATTGAAAGGTTTTTTCTGAGCTCCGTGAGGAAAGAAAGCCAATCAGACAAAAAGTCGAATAGCCAGGGCTTTATTGGGGTTTGCTCACCCAGGCGAGATTCCCAAGTCCGCAGAAGGACGGCTGTGGAAGTCGCGCCCGAACAAAGGAAACAGCGCTTTTTAAGCAAAGGAATTTCACCGGCTTCATACGTTGTGAATGGGGATTGGTCCTGTGAATCCAGGTATGGGGGTTCCATCCCTTATTCTGACGTCAGCCACCTTTCCTGGGTATGGCTGCCGCTCTGTCCCTCTGGTCCGGCCTAACATAAACCATATATATTTTTATATTTTTGGCAAGTTTAAAATCAGTTTGTACTAGTTCTGACATTTGTATCATGAAATATTTTATTCAGTTCATTAACATATTAACAAAGATCTAGTATTACCTCTGAAATGAAATGATATTTCTTAAAATAATAATTCCAAGACCTTTCAAATTATGCATTTTAATTATAGTTTTCATATGGTTTTTTCACTTAAAAATTTTGATGGCACCTATTGACACTGAATTCAAATATAATACACAGTAAAATCTAATATATAACCAAGCTGAAGGTCAAATTATACTCATATATATGATGAATACTTCTACTGATGTTATTTTTATTTCTATCAAAAGTCTAATGATTTATCAATTCCAAGTGGATTACCCAAAGTAAATCTTAGGCTTCCCTCAAAAAGAACAAAAGTTAAACTTCAGACTGAAATTTAGACTCATTTTATAGGTGGTAAGATGTTCCAATGAGACATTACCTTTGAGATCTTACTATTTTTTCAGATAAGAACACTGAAACATAACTCATGATTTTAGTTTCCTAGAGGAAAAGCATAGCTGGTAGATGGAACCACTTGTAAAAAGTTGTGGGGGAACATGGAATGAGTGGAAAGGAGACTGGACAGGCACAGGGATGGGTTGAGAGAGGGAAACAGGAACCAGATGGTGGGAAAAAGGTCTTTCTGTCAAGCTGAGAAACAGAATTTATCTGGAGGATCAGTGTGAAGGTGTTGGAGAGATGAGAGGCATGATCTAAAGTGCTCACTTACTTAATTTAGGCTTTCCTCTGTCAAAACTGGGTGTCACAGTCATTCTCCAGCTATTGGCTATGAAACAGAAAGATAGTCAGCAGCCAGAGGGGAAAGAGAATGAGATTGGAGACACTGGGATATTTAGAGTTCCCTTTTTGTCTGGGAATACTGACTACTGTCCTGAGCTCAGGGGAAACTGAACTTGTTTATAAAATTACTGTTAGAAAATCTGTCATCAGATTTGCTGTGTAGAGTCAGTCATCAGAAGAGCAGTAGCTCTTCCTCATTGTGCATCTATTTTTCTGAACTTTGTTGTATTTAAGACATGCTAGCATTTTCCTAGTCATTACTGACTAAATGGAGATGCAAATCCTACAAATCTCAAAAGATGTATTGTATTGTTATTAAGGGAGTTTTCTCCACATTGCTCCTCATTCTCATTCATTAGGCTGATGTGGTGACAGCTTTCCAAGCTTCTGTTTGAGCATACAATGACACTAGCAGATAGAATGTGCAGTCGGTCTTCTTAATTTCTACCCTCAAGGAAGGAGGAAAGATAAAATTGGGTGACAAGGTGATTCAATTCTTGCCCTAGGCATACATTTTCATTTGAGGATGTATCAGGAGTCTCAAAACTAATTACTGTCCCAGTGATTGATATTTTTAGATTTACTAAAAAAGTGGAAGTTATCTGAAACCAAACAAAAGTTTCTTAATCTACATCAGTAGATATAGGCATTACTTATATATGTTGTTACTAAAACACAATGTAGGTACTCAACTATTTTTTAAATAAATGATGAATAAGTATTTTTCTAGGAATTAAATGACATTTTATGGATATACAATGTATTAGCATAAAGACTATACTATTTGGCTTTTTCCTTTTTTACTTGATTTCAATTCTGATGTTTTCCACAAACAGTGTGCTAATCTTGAGTCCTCTCTTTCAAGAAAGTCCTCTTAATTTTTAATTGTTAATTTGCTTTGAGGCATTGTGTCACTCTCTTTTGGTAAATAGATGAACAGTAAGATATTCCCTGACATTCACAAGGTCTTAATTTACAGCACAGGATAATTTCTATGACAGTAACGTCATTTAAGGCTCATCTCAAATAGTAGCCAATAGATTACTTAACTCTTTTATTTGCATAAGTTTCCAGAGTTTTCCAAAGTGGCTTAATTTGCAAGTACCTTCCTGTCTGCCTGTAGATATATTCAGGCTTCCCCCTTACAAAAACAAGCCTTTACACACTATCTTGTTCCTTTCTTTCACTGCCAAACTTGTTTTAAAAAATGAGTTTGCTGCTTCCACCTCCTCACCATTAACTTTCACCATTGCCGTGGAATGGGACCTGCATCCCCACAAGTTTGCTCAAGTGTACCTTGCAAGGCCACCAATGATTGCTGTATGCAAAAGTATTTTTCTTTTATAATTTTTTTGGTGTTCCCTGCACAAAACACTTTTGGCCGCTGCCTCCCTCCAACCCCTCTTTTGGGAAACTCTCTGTCCCTTTTCCCATCATATTAGTATGTTGAGTTCTGTTTCCTTAGTGGCTGGACTCTCTTGCCTGAAGGGTCCCACTCCTCTTGGTTTTTTTTTTTTTGCCTTCCCTCCATCTATCTTCCTTCTGGTTTTCATACCTTGGTAAGTATTTTTTGTGCTCATGTGGGGTGGCAGGGAGCAGGCTGGGGTGGAGGGATTGAGCCAGCTCCTTGACCCCAGAGCTCAGCACCTGCCCACCCACCCCCTTGTACAATCATATAATCCATCTCATTTCTCTTACTTTTCTGCCACAACAGTGATGAGTCGAAGAATGGTTGTGACCTAAAGTGAGCCAGTGCCAACCCTGGAGCATTTGCTAGAACTACTCAGAAAGAAAGTTTTTTGTTTCTGGTAATATTGACCTCTTAAAATATCATCTCTAGCTCCAGGTAACATTCTTTCCTCTACAAAGCCTGAGCAGGGTGAAGAGGGCATCTACGCAGTGACAGGAGCAGTGGCCGTGTGGTGCAGGGCGCTCAGAGCTGCAGTGGCTTAGAAGGGAGTGTTTGAGTCTAAGTGGGGAGGTTTTAGTACTTACCACCTTTGTTTAGATGTCATTTAATCAATTGCACAATCATATTATTTAAATTTCAAGAATTTAATTCATAACTGATTTATAAAAATTCTAAAGATTTAATGACTCCAGCACACTAATGCCTCTAGTTTGAATATCTGCTGATGTTCTTTGGCTGAATTAATTACTATGATGACTGCCAATATTTTTTTTTAATTCCGTTGTGTTCCTTCTACATTTATAAGTTGGCTTATACACCGTAAAGAACAATTTTCTAATAGAATCCAATCTAATTAATTAATTAATTTTAATATGGTCTCATTGATGCCTATTTTATCCAATAGGTTATCATTCATTAGATCATGATTTATTTTTTATGCTCATATCGCCCACAATTGGGCCAGTGAGAGGCCCTTTATGCTGGTATCTGTTACCTTCTGACAGAGCCTCATGATTCTTCTAGGATTTCTTGCTACTTGATGTTTTATGATTATTCCCTGTTTACATGTGTCCCAATCTTCTGTGATCCCTTCTTGCTATCATCTATTGCAGCATGAATGCCCTCCAATGTTACTTGTGCCCAGATAGCCCAATTTGGGCCACTGAGCCTTGAACACACTTTGTTGTTTGGATCCTGAGCACCCTGTGTTAGGTCGCTGCTGCCCTTGTCACCAGGCATAGGTGACCTCTTTCCCTTGCTTAGACTCTGGACCTCACTTCTGCCTCACCTCCTCTTGCGTGGACTTGGTCACATGTATTCCATGCTTTTGTATGCTGCTCTACTCAGCTTTGTTACTGTTTTGTTGGTATTTGCATGTGTCAGGAGTGGGGAAAATCTATCACAGATCATACAGCAAACATTGTTGACTCGTGACCCACGTTTTCTGTCACATCTGCAGCTGTTCAGCTCTGCCACAGCAAATGAATGAATGTGGGTGTGTTCCAATAAAACTTTATTTGCAGACAGTCCACAGACTGTAGTGTGCTGAAAGAAAACCTTTCTGTCCATATGGAATGGTTATCAGCCAAGTGGAGATGATCACATATGTGGCTAATGTATATGTAGCCAACAAACACCTTTGATCTCCTGGAAGCAATTACTGCTTAAAATATGTGCACATGGTCTATAATAATCTTAAGAATATTTATCTTTATTTTCTGACTTTTCCCAATTAATTTTCTTTTCCATCAGGGTCTTTAATAAAAGCAGCTAAGAAAATGAGGTTATAGGTTTATGTTGACTGTGTGAATGGGGGGTGTGCTTGAAATACATTTGTGTCCTGCCTGCAGATTAGGAAAAGCCAAGTTTAAAATTAATGATCTTTTTGTTCTTGGAAGGGATACATTCTCTAACAGTGAATGAATCCCTGTCCTCTGACCTCATTGCCAAAGTCATGTTTGCACGACCGACTCAGTTTGTGATCTGAATGAGATATTTCTGTTCCATGGACGATGCCAAAAGATACTGTGTGCTTCCTTAGTTTAACATCATCAGCCTGGCCTGCTACAGGAATTGACTTGGGTGACAGATGCTGTACTAGGTATCTTTGTTTTTTCTCTTAAAAATCATTCTCCCTCATTCTTCAGCTGTTCTATGGCCAGCAGGCTGACCTCTGGGGAGTGGCATCACTATTCTCTTACTCTCTTGTTGTGAGTTAGATTTGACCAGTGGGGAGCCATTCCTCTTCGTGCGTTCTCAGCTGACTGTTTGTATCCCTCAGATGAAGATCACATTTTCTATAAGATGGTCTTTTCCTCACAACCCTCTCGTGGTACCCACCTCTTCTTCTTTCCTCTTCAAGTCTAGTAGGGACAGGTAGGAAAGTTAACATGGACCAGAGCACAGGGAGAAAGGGGAGGACAGGGGAAATAAAACTAGAGAACTGTAAATCAGTACAAACTTAAGGCCACCAATGGACTACAGGGTTACTGACCTGCAAATCAGAAGTCAAGAAGCAGGAACACTGAAGCATGAAGTTACCAACCTCACCTCTACATGAAGTTGCTCATTATAACACCATTATAATACAATTGGCATATTCATAATCGACCCCCACCACACCGTGAATAAACAGAGGGGAGTATGGGAACTGTACATACACAGGAGCTACTGAGAAACCCCATCTCTTCAAAGGAGGGTCCCACCCCAGAACACCTCTGGGCTGGGGAGGGTGGAGAAGGTGAGAGAAAAGCTAAAAAGTTGCTCCATAAAATCCCCAGCCCCTGAGTCCCTGGGGTTCACTTCCTCTTAGGATGACCAGCCATTGCCCTATCTTTTAAAGGCATCTTTTCACTTTCCCTTCAATAACCTTCACTTGTTTTCTGCTGGCTGTGCTGCTTTGTTCTCAGAGTGTGTGTGGTGAAGGTGGAGTGGGAGTGGGCAGCGAAATCTTCAGACTCATCAAGGTGGAGGCAAGTTTCCAAAGCCCGGGTGTTGGCAGGAGTGGTGACATAAATGACTAACCTTATGTTAAGGTTAACCTTACGTTAAGAGCCTTACTTTAAGGCTCTTACGGTTTCCCTACACCCCTCCCACATCTCTGAATAGTGCTTTCATTAAATTCTCATGCTTTCTTTATTTGAACATACCATCTATTTAATGCTGGTATTTAGACCGATAAAGAAGACAAAACAGCAAATCTCTTCAGAAGAATGTTTTATCTCTCTGATGCCACACCATAATACTTCTTAGCTTGACTTCCATATGTTGAAATTAATTCATCAGGAAAAGCCTGTGCACAATGAAAGAAGCTGGAAAGTCAACCTTGTATTTCCAGTAGGCACTCAGTTTTGTGTATCATCAAAGAAAATTGAACATAAGCAGTTTAAAAATTATTGTCACAAGACTTGTTTTGTTAGTTTTTGGAGTTCTTATCTATATCTACATGAGTCTTAATGCCATGATTGACTTTTACATTCAAATACAATTAACTTCTCTCTTTAAAAGCTGTCCTCCCAAAATAATGAAAAGTCCTCCAAAATTCTTTGTGTGGGAAAAATCTAGATCAGATCTAGGAAAACTTCAGCAAGGGTGATGATTGTTTTAGAAACTTGGTAAATATTTACAATGAAACATTTCTCTGAATCTCACACATCTGAGGGATGCTCTTGTCTAAAAGCTTACTGCATGTATGTTGGTGTACTCAGAGCCACATGGTACTGGTCATCTTTCCTCCATCTTGTTGCTCTGCTACTTGGAGCAATATCCGCTACCATTACTAATATCCTCTAAAGGTGCCGGTAATTGGTTTGGCTTTGGGGAGTGGATGCAAAGTGTCCATGGCCATGTTCTGCAGAGCCAGTTTCTCTTGGTACTTCCCATTCTTAGTGTTCTATGGAATCAGTACTGTTTCTATTTTTATAGTGCCTACCATCTCACTTTATTATTCCTTGCTGCTATATAATTATGAACTAAGATAATTAATTAAGAATTCATTGCTGACTGATAGATCATTTTCCTTAAATCAATATGTCTACCCTAAATATGAATGGATCTTCTAGAACATCTGTGGTCCTTTGTTTCCAGACGAAAGGACATTCTGAGGGAGACCATGTTCAGATCAAGACTCTGCTACTCTATAAGGAGAAAAGTGCCCCCTTCATGGCAAACCAATTCTTAGCTGTGTCCCTTTGGGTACAGACTCCCTAACTGACTCAGCTTCTTCATTTGCAATTAGAGTCTATAATAATATATACCTAATGTAATTATTATGATAATGAAATAAAATATGTACATAAAGCACTTAGCACAGTGCCTGACAATGTAAACCTTCAAAAATGTTGAACAATTTTTTATTACAAAAGTGCTTAAAATTTTGCAAAATGTGCCCATTCTTTATGAAGCAAAACATTCTGAATATTTGTGTATAAAAAGATTCATGTTTATTGATAGGCTTTCAGAGAATAATTTGGCAAAGAGTTTGAGATGTTTATCTCTCAGGCTCAATATTTTGTAATGAATGGAAAGTTAATATCATAGGTTTTTTTTTTCCCCTCAACTTCTGAGAGTTAAGATATGAAAGGTCTGGGGTGTATTTCTTTGTTAAATATTCAAAAGGGAATATTAGGTTGAAATTTCCATTTTACTATCAATTAATAGAGAGCCTCTGTTAGGGCAAACTTGGGCGACGTTTTAGCAAGTGAATACTCTGAATCTCTTGTCTTAGATGGGTTAGTTTATTCATGAATGACTTGAGAGACTGGATGACAACACAGCGACACATGTCAGCCAAATGAGCTGGTGAAATTTTAGATAAAAAAGTATCACTAAGTAAAAGCACTATTTTGATTTTAGAATTTTTTAATTCCTAAAGTAATATTGTATCAAATCAAATACAAGCTTTCTCCTTTCTTTTTCCAAACTATATACCAATTTCTATTTCCAATCTCTATTCCTTGAAATTAATGGTAATGACTTGGGTACATATCATTTCTTTTTTTTTTTTTTGCTTATCTACAAATAAACAAAGAGCTTTTTGTTACAAAATGTTTAATGATATCATACACAATATTCTATATACATTATTTTATAACTTTAACACAAAGATTATTTAATAAATATCTTTTCAGGTCACCATTTATCAATTAAATCAACTGATTTCAACTGCTTTATAATATTCCGTAGATTCCTAGTGTGATTTTACAATAGTTTATCTAGCTCTTTCTCTACTGACAGTGGTGTAGGTTGACAATTTTTGCTGCTACAAACAGAGCTGCAGAAAATGTTTATGAGCATTCATCTTTAGGAATTTGTCATTTTACTGCTGGGGATAGAAGTTTAGATATGGAATTGCTGGACCAAAGGCTACATCCATTTGCAGCTTTGTGAAGTATAAATCACTTTTTAGAAATACAGATTTCCTCTGCTGTCCCGAAGTGTGCATTCCTATGAAAACTTTCATAAGATAAATAGTCTAAAGTAACAAAGCAATTACCATTAATTATATAGGTAAGTTTTTGAGCATCCTTGTATCCCCCAAATAAACTACCAAATCATACCAAATAAACTAAAACTTGAAATAACTGAACATATAGTAAAAGCAGAAATGAGAGCCTGTATACATAAGGTTACTGTATGTCCTGGTTCAGTTAAGATGTCTGGACAACCCCCCTGTAGCCCCACCATTGAAATTTTGTCCTGGTTTCAATCACAGTTTGCCAAAAGTTAATTTGGGTAAACACGCACCCAACAGACTAGCTCCAAATTGCCCACAAATTCCTAGGCTGACCATATTTCCTTGGGACAAAAATGTGACACTATGACGGCAAAGAATGGGATGGTGTTATGCACTGGCAACTAAGGGGAGGGGAAGAGACAGAGCAGCCAGGCCGGCAACAAGTACATCTGTGTGATGCTGATAGGGATTGAACAGTAATATGTGGTCTGGTGGGACTTCATACAGGCAGTCAGGGGGTAGTGCAGGGAATTTTGGCATTTTAGGCAAAACCCAAATCTGTTGCCCCTATAAATCCCCTCTAAATGTCTTGCCTAAAACACATGCTGCTTGAACTTTCCCAGTGCCAGAGATAACTCCCAACTGCCAGAGATAACCTTACAATATTCATCTGCAACTCGACCACCCTGTGGTCTTCCTTTGAAGAAATAGGCAGGTGTGGGGTGTCTGTGTGTGAGGAATCCTCTTTGTCATCTTTTCTTTGCATTTTCAATAATAATAATGAACTGGAGTACTTTTTATATGCTTATTAGCCATTCAGATGTTCTCTTTTGTGTTCTATAGCTTATTCCATCTTTCTAATGTCCAATTTGAGGGACTCTTTGTTAATAGCTACTTACCAATGGTTAGTTATAAGGGTTGCAAATATTTTCTTCCTGTGAGAAAATACAATCTTTATTATAGAGACACTTGACATTTTAATGAAGTCAATTTGCCATCATCTCTTTTGGAATTTTGGGTTTCCTTTCTGATCTTGCTTTTAAATACTTCTTATAGTCTTTATGAAATTATTGCTGTATATTTTTAAGATCTGCGAATGTATAGAGAATTTTTTTCTGTTAATTATAAATGTTGTAAAGAGTGACTGATAAGATTCTCCGAGGATGTTGTGATTTGGAAATTGTTAGATGATAGTGTGCCATATACTTAACAAAGCTATAAACCTTTTAAAGTAGGAGACCAGAAATGGAATTCATTTATCTGGAAAAATACTTGTATCTCTGATCCCTAATGGAATGCTAGTTTTGCATAAGGATTGCAGAATGCCAACTTTTGGTGTGTGTTTGTTGGAAAAAGAATGAATTTCTTCCACATTAATTCCCTCTCAATAGAAATTTTTCCTGCTTGGTCAAAATAATTTTTTGGTACATTTATAAAAAAACTCAGTATGTTCTATTTATTTACCAGTTAATATTACTTTGGATAAAAATACTTTTTCCTGAAACTGCTTACAGTGATTTTTTAAAAAGTTTAAAAATTAAAAGAAAGCACATAAATTCTTCTATGCAAATTTTACTCTTCTGTTCATATTGATTTCTTCATTCTATTCATAGGAGGAAGTAATGGCTGTATTGTACAAAGGTGATAGTTCTTAGATGTAAGAAAGGAAATTCTTCTGTAAGAGTCATTTATTGTTCATAAATTTGTTCTTTTCTTCAGTTGTAATAAGAGGAGAGATTTTTTTTGAGCACTGAGCATGCATGATACTTCTTTTTATCTCAGTTTATGAATCTTAACCTAAATTATGCATATTCTAGGCCTTTACAAAGGATTCCTGAGTGATCCTACTTTACTATAGTAGACATATGGACTTACCTTGTGTTTTGTAGTCATATTTTTTTAGGGTGTGTATGGAACAAATTGCACATGTAGAGTTTTGTGGATTAATTTAAACAGCATGAGGAAAGTGTCCATACCTTCCTCGTTATAGGAGTTCAGTTATTATAATAGCAACAGTAACCATCACTTTCATTGAAAATTCATTTTATGCTCTTCATGCTTGTGAGTTTGTCAGCATCTTTATTAATGCCATTTCCATGCTTTAAAAAAAGCCTTAAATAATTGAGGATTGAAGTTGTAGGAGAATCTCTGTATTGAATTAAAATAGTTGTTTTATGAGACTGAAAACTTAAAGTTAGACTATTGTCTGGAGTCTTTAGAGATTCTTTACAGATTTGTACAAGGCCAAAGCCAATTCAAGACATTTGTTTCCATTTTCTTGGAGGAGAGCATTTATTTTCTTAAAGATGATATCAATGAATTGGAGTGCCAATGCTCTTTTACATAGATAAAAACTTTATAAAAAGCATTTCCTGTATTTCGTTGTTTTTTTTTTTGTTAATCAAGTAATATATAGAAGAAGATATTTGGATCTGATTATAGTCAAGAAACTAAGAGATTTCATACACTCAAGTCATTAGATTCAAATTAACTCAAGATCCAGATTAAGATGTGTTAAAAAAAAAAAGTCACTAAAGTAAGTTAGAAATATGGTACCAGGTAATTCAGGTTTCCACTGAAACTATCATAATGGATGAAATATCCATTGTCTTGGTATTCATGAAAGACCATGTTAGAGACAGAGTCCCCAGTAGATATTTTAACACTTTTCACCAGTGCCTATTCATCTCCATTATGAACTTGTGCTAACTTCAGGAAATAATTCAGTCACTCTACCAAGAGACCAGAGTTTCTCTCTTCTGAAGTTGTCAGACATAGTCAGCTGCTATTTCAAAGCCAAATAATTTATGACAAAAAGCCATTTTCTAAAATAACTTACTTGCTTATTAGTTAAAATTAAACCATTTTATATGCCTCCTCAAGATGTTGACTGGCTTGAAAGCCATAAGGCAAATTTACATAAAAATACCTTATTTAGAACATGAAGAAAGAACATAAAATTTTTATTATCGGCATACTACTATTCTCTTTAAACAAAGATTCCAAAGAAATTTCCATATTCTTTTAAAAGGGCACTAAATGCTTCTCCTGCTCAGGGTAATCATGTCTGGCACTAAAAACCAGCTTATCTACTGGCTTTTGTCTCTGACCTGTTTTACTGGTCTGCAACAAATGACCTTTACTTAGTCTTTAGCATACAAATGTAAACTTGGATGAATGAAAAAACTAATCTTTAAGGAAGACTTGGTCTCCATATCCTAAAGGAAAAAAATATGTGTCAAGCAAAAGTTGTTCTAGGCATAAAAGTCTATATGTCTGTCACACCCATCTTCCCCCTGTAACTCAACCCACAACCCACCAAGTGAGAAAATATTTTATTCAGATGTGGCCGCTGATTAAACCAAAAGTGAATGTCTGCCTCTGTGTATTCCTGGAACAAAGAGTTCTGCCAACACATAGCTGACCATGTTCATTTTGCAAAACTTTGAAATAAGAGGCAGAGAGCAATAGACAGTTGGAGCTGAGGCTATCACAGTGCAGCATTGGAGCTTGTGACTGAGCATGAGTAAGTGGTCCCACAAAGGGTGACAGAGGGTTTTCAGGCCTTACTCACAGGTATTTTTAATGTCTTGAAGTGCTTTTCTTCCCACATCCATGAGGCTTCTCTTCCTTTAACTTAATTTGGGCAATTTCTGCTTCTTGCAGTCAAAAGAAACTTTACTGAAAAGAAAAAAGATAAAAAATTATAAAATCTAAAATATTTGGAAGAAAAAGTTGATGCAAAGCATTATATTTAGAACCCTGGTCCCATACCTGGCACTTTCACCAACAAAGTGACTACAGAAAGAATTCTCAACTACTAGGTCACAGTTTATTTATCTGCAAAATGGGAAAGGGAGAAGAATATTGAATTGCAACATCTATGAATTCCCCTCATGTTTAACATTTTTGGAATCTATTTTATTGAGAGTTAATGGGCATAAATATTTGTCTTTAAGTTCTAGAGGAAAAAATTGAGGAAAGTGGACGTCAGGGAAAACTGGAGGCCCAGGAGCAGAGATTTCTTGATTGAAAATCTAGACTTTCAATTTTTAATATGGCATATGAATGAAAGTCATTTGACAGAGCTAAAAGTGTTCATACTGGTTCCATCTCAGAGGAGAGACAGGTTAGACTATAAAATTCTATTCTAAGTTCTAGTATGATTCAATAACTCCATGTGGAGTCCCTTCTCTGATTTGGAAATTTCTGCTCACAGTTTCATCTATTTTCTCATTTCAATGGGTAATAGATGGTAAACTTTTTCCTACAGGTAAAGCAGCTGGAAGGGGAGTCAAGAGTTTACTTGATTATCTCTTGTCAGAAAAGAGAAAAGTCTCTAGGACTGGGAAAGGAAGGAAGTGGATTTTCCTCTGAAAGTAATGCCCACCCTACCAACATCCTGATTTCAGCTCAGTAATACTTGTTCTGAACTTCTAACCTACAGAGCTACATGACAATAAATTTGCATTTTAATCACTAAGTTTCTGGTAATTTCTTACAGCAGCAATAGGAAACCAATACAGTCTACAGGACTATGAGTACTATATTGTCTACCTTTTCTCTTGAATTACAGTCTTCATTCTTGATGATCAAAGTTGGCAATCATTTGTGATATTTAATCTGGAGCTCTTCCCATTGAACCAGTACTCAGATGGTCAGAGTGGAAAGATCAGAACAGAAGTTGAGCTATATGGGTTCAAGTTGAGACTTTTCACTTAATAATCAAGTTGGAATGAATGATTTTTAAATCTTCTGGTTCCACTTTATTCAGCTGCCCAATGAAGGATTTGAATAGACTCTAATTTCTTTTAGTGCTAGCCCTTGATGATTTCCCTGTGTACTTGCCTCACACTGAGAGCCCACGGTAATGGGAGACTCTAACATGGAAACTCTACATGGTAATGGAAGACTCTAACATGGCCCCATACACTAGGAATCGACATTTTAAGAAAGGGTCCAAGGGCAAGAATTCTATGTATCATACTTAATTTTCAAAGGTAGTTTTGCTTGTTTGGTGACAGATAGGTTTTTAAATGTATTTGCCAAAAGGAAATACTAATTTTTATGAACATTCAATAGGGAGTATGCTTTGAGAATTATTTAGGATATAAGAAACTGTCATCAAATTCAGTGAAAAAACTTCCATTTTGATTTTCAGTGGAATATGTTTTGTCTTTTTCAAGTTATCGGGGTCAGAATCAATGATCACGTAATCTGTTTTCTTCAGAAATATGAATATTGCAATGTACTTCCTTGTCATAATCTTTTTCTTACTTTTATTCCTCAAGAATTTCACCTTTCTAGTTTGCATAGTAATTCATCTTTTTCCATTAGCACATTCTATCCTATTTTAAACATTTATTTAATTGGCCTCAATGCATTTAGTTACATTTTCACTGATTTTATTACTTTCCTTGAATTTTTTACTCATGAATTTAAAAAAAACATAACGAAACTTAATTACTTCTAAATTTTTTGTTATTTTGTCAATAACAGTATCTCTCAAGTGATTGTTTATTTTATGTTGAAAGCTTTGGTTAGTGAAGTAGGGCAAATATCCATTTTAGTTTTGGAATTATTTTGATATCAGTTACAAAATGTTTATTATAGAAATTATTATTTTTCTTTTTGCTGCGGGAAAATGAAGATCAGGAGACTGAACATATTAGAAAAAAACCTCACTATTTTTGATCTGAAAATCAGGAATTTGTATGAAATATACAAAAGTACTTAGATTCATTCTGAGATTCATGTGAATTGATATATAATATTCAGGAACATAATTATCAAAGGTCAGAGTTGGAAAGAAATCTAAAATATAAGTTATTTTATTATTCAAATATTTACTTTATAACACTTTGAGTAAATTGTTTACCAAACCAACTATGATTACATTAAAAAATTAAATACGAGGTTAAAGACATAATCCATTATATCCAAATAATAAAAACAACTCTAAGAGAATTTATGTCTAATCTATAGTCTTTTTGGAATTTAGGTTTTGGATTTTTAGTACTTCATGATGACTTCAAGTTTAAAATAAGTCTTGAACATGGCCGCTTTGGGATGGAAAGTGGTGGCCCCAAAGGCTGCGATATACGCGCTAGTGCTGTCTGTGCTGTAGTGTAAGTTCTTTTATTTCTCCAGTCCTCAGTTTTCTCCTAGTACACATAAGGGTAGAAATAGCCAGCACAGAACATCATCCTTAATAAATTATTTAGATTAAAAAAAAAAATGCCAAGAGTTAAGGCATTCAATAAAGCTTTGTGTTTTTGCATACATTCATTCAGTTCCTAAAGCACAATGCTTCTACAGCATTCTTTAAGAAAAGCCTGAGAATTTTTTGTGACGTACATTACATATTATCATGTCCTGCAAGTTAGAATAGACATTTGAGTAGTGGATGACCTCAACTACAATGTAGGCACAGTGCTAATAGTGAGAAAATCTAAATAAAAATACTACAGCTAGGAGATTATTCTATTGTTTGGGAGAAGTATAGCTCTACCTTTGTTGCTCATTGGTATGAAGCAAATAGAAATTTTTGATACACATTTTTGTATTTTCTTTATTCCAGAGTCTGTTTTTTCTTTTCATGTATTTCCAATTTATGCTACCTTAGTTTATTTTATGTAACTTTGTAAAACACCATCACTCTATTTTAGATCAAGTATATTAGCATGTCAAGACACAAATATATATGTAGATCTGTGTGTATGCACATAGTCATTAATATCATTATACTTGCTTTTAGGGTTGTATATTACTGAAAAGGGAGTGAACACTACAAATCTGTCTAATTTATGCAAAGTGTGTTTCCGATTGTCCTGATCATGTTGGGTATAAAAGTTTCATGATGAGGAATTCAATTAAGGCATCAGACTGAGAATTTTTCCTCTTAGAAACATTGAATGCCTAATTTATAGTTTGTCAATAATACCAAAGTTTGTGCAACTTTAAAATGAAGTGTTTGAAGCACATGTATTTTAGATTAAACCAATTAGCATTTAAGTGTCTTGGTGACAATTTTCAATTTTCTAACTATGTGAATCAGGAAACTTGAACCATCAGATGTACCTGGCATCTTTTCAGCTTTCCCAAGGCAGAGCGTAATTCTAGAACTTGCTGCTCATTTACATCTCAAGTATATCAAATGTGGAGAGATTTTTCTGAAGCTGGATTTCTCAGGGTCACGGTTTTAAGGGAGTTGCTATCTGGGAAAACTATATTTCAGTTTCAGTTTAGTATGAACTCATTTATGAATCTGGCCCCAATGATATTTTTCTGCCATCTGTTATATCCAAGGTTTCATTCTGAGTAGCTTTTCTCTTCTTAATCTTCTTTCCTATGTGTAGTTAGTTTATGAGAGCAGGGTGTTTACAAAGAAGCTTTTATGAGTCAGAATATTTGTCAGAACATTAGTATCTACGGAGTATTAGAATCTCAGTTGTTCAATGAGTGGAATAGATTCTAGAATAGAATCAAAGAACATAATTCAGGTGTGCTAGCATAGTGATATGTATTAAGTCCTTTACATTTAATGTATTGCAGATACCAGGCTTGGATATTCTATTTATTAAAAGGAATCTCATGATTAACACTGTTTTATAAAAAATGCATTAAGACTTTTTCTATGTGTCTAATACCTTGGGCTTTATTCACTAACAAATATATAAATTATGTCAAATTAACCAAATGTGTATAACTGATGAGAGAAATATAGAAAGCAGTTAAATAAATTTATTACTTAAGTACATATAAGTATTTGCTTGTTTTCCTTAGATATAACTAACATGCAAAAATTGCTGTGGTAAATTGACAGAATATTAACATAGAAGCAGAAAAGAAGAAAAAGGAGCATATAGGTTCAGCAGAACTATTTTTCAATATGTATAATAAGCTAGTATATGATAAAGTTGATATTGGAAGTGAGTACCTAGTTATTAAATGGTATCATCTCGTAATTGGCTTGTCAAATGGAAGTAAAACTAAACTCTTAAATACATCAATATAAATTCCAGATAGATTAGCAAATAAAAAATAAAATGAAAAATTGCAAGAAAACTCGTTGAGAAAATAGAAATAAAGTGCAGTGATATTTGACAATACAGAAAAAATAAGAACAGTTCTAGAAAGATGTTGTTCTTCTTCATTTTGACCTAAGTTAAATCTGGGGTTATTTGATCAGACTCCTTGGAAAATACACCACATTTGAAAAACAGTCCAGTAAATAGCAAAATATGTCCAAGAAAAGTGCTAAAAAATAATGTCATAGAGTAAGAGACAATCATTTTATATAGGTAGAAAGAAAAGTCATTTCAATTTTTTTGAATTTTATTTTTTTAAAGGAAAGGTGCAAGCAGGAATGAAGGCGAGTAAGCAGGCAGGTAAGAAGAGAGAGGAAGAAGAAATGTTTTTTATTTTTCATTTTTATTTAGTTTTCACATGGGTTGTTTCCCCCCAAACCTGGGACTCAAACCCAGAGGTATGTGGTCTGTGTTTCTTCAAAGGCTATTGACCTAACTGCTACTCCACCAGGTTGTGCCAAAAGTCTTTTGTAATGATTATCATACTTCATGGTCCCATCTATCTAAATAAGCCTGAGATGTTCAAAAAACAACAAGAAAGGGGAATCTGGAATGCTACAAATTCCATAAACTGTCCTAAAATAAAGCCTAATTAATAATAGAAGGTGAATTTAATTTCCATAGTCCTAGGTGGCACAACTTTTCTAGCCAAGTCAGACATGTTGAATCTTGAGGAAATAAACAGCAAGGCAGAGGTATAGGTGATTCTGGTCTTGCTACTGATGGAAATATATTGAATATAAAATTTTCTTGAATTTCTGCAAAGAAAGCCTTAAAAACAAATAATCATTTTTTCCAAATGACAGTTGCAGTAAAAAATTATTCTAAAATAGTAAAATAATATAGAAATGTATTGAATACTTTAAGGTAAGAATTATCTTTCATTTGTTTTCCCAGTTTTACTGCTATTCCCTTTGGTAACTGCTGTTACAAGTTGTGTATTATCTCTGCTTTTTTTTTTTTAAAGGTAAGGCACAGGCAGAATGAAGGTGAGAAGCAGGCAGCAAGGAAGAGAGAGGACAAAGAAGCACTTTATTTTATGTAGTCGTTCATCTTGGCCCCGCATCTTAAACAAGGGACCTTGGGATGTATGTGGATTACATCTATTGGCCCAAACCATAGGTAGCCAGGACGTGCCAATCCATCTACTTTTAAAAACAGCTTTTAGTTCAATTTTATATTTTGTTCTATACGTTTTTTGCACTTGCTTTATAAACATGCCTTATTTATTTCTTTGTTAAATTTTCTAATAGTTTATTGGCCAAGTCTAAAAAAAAACTGTTGAATTATTGTGCTTTTATATTTCCAGCCAGTATGCTAGATATATATTTTTATTTGTTGGATTTTCAAAATAGATAATCAAATTATCTGCAAGTAAGGATGTGGTATCTAGTTCTTTCAAATATTATTATCTGCTATTTCTTTCAATCTTACTTCAAGGATTAGGTTCTTTACATTGTTGAAGAGGTGGGTTTCTTATATATCTAGTCTTTGAAGTTAAGGTACCTTCCTTTAGTATAAAACTTGGGTCTTTAAAAAAATGAGGATTGAGTAATACAGTTGATCTAACCATTTTAGCACCCATTAAATATACAAATATTAAAAATATATAAATCAATATATTAGATATGTATAATCACTGAATTTATTTATTTTTGGTTTTGGTATAATGGCTTTTAGAAATTTTATATTTTTTCATATTAGAGTGGTTTGATAATATAGCCACAACTGATTTTATAGAGATTTAATGCATTTTTTTTCCATGAAGATAGATGGGTTTATGCTTTTTTTTGAAAAATATTAGATACTTGGTTTTCCTTTATTTTTTACATGGTGTATTTTCTGGCTCCTCTTGAGTCAGTTTTGCTAATTTACACTTTCATAATAAAGTGTATGTTTTATTAACATACTTAATTCATTGACATGAATGTATTGATACATTTCCATTTTTCTTACATATTAAAAAGTCTTTTCTCTGTAATTATATTAAGTAAGTGTGTTTTTTCACATTTTCATTATCTTATTTTTCTTTACAAAATTGTTAATTTTTTTTCCCTTCTAAACCTTTGGAAACAATCATTTTTCTTTTTTCCTTTTCAGCTAATTTCTTTTTAAAATTGATTATTACCTCCATTTTTCTTTCATTGTTTTTAATTATTGCTGCTTTGCAATGAAAGCACTTAGGGCTGCCACATTTCCTTTGGGTATTGTTTTAATCTTTAACAGTTTCTGTGTTACAGTATTCCTTTAAGGGTAAACTACCTTTTTCTCTGGTAGATTTCAGTGATTTTTTTTGTCTTTAATCTGTAGTTTCCCCACACTGTATGTGAATGTGAATGTTTTATTCTCTGATTAGAATTTGATTGCTCTTTTAATTTAAGGAATCAAGTCTTAACTATGATTGTGGACAATTCTCTGCCAGCATCATACTGTTTTCTAGTCTAGTTGGCAGAAATTTTCTAGTCTTTATTTAAGGAAAGAAAAATTTTCCCTGGATATAAGGTTTAATCCCAACTTCAGAGTTGCCAAGTGCTTGTGCCCTCATTTCCATTCCTGGATTCTCAGGCATAACCTTCTAAAATCTCAGTGAGCAGCTTAGCTTTGGTTTCGACAGGTTGCTCTCATTTCACATTTTCTTTTCAACTCTGGTTCCTGCATATTTTCCTATCTGATTCTGAACATTATTTCCCTCCTGGTATTTCTACGTTTCTAATGGAGTGATTGACTTCGGGCATTTTCCTACTCTACCATCATGACTAGTAGTCCTTTATTACTTTGAGCTCGTCACTTCAATTTTTTTCTGAATATGAAGAACACTAGCTAAATTAGAATAAAGCTTCAGATGTATTTTCAAGTAACCTTCCCCTGAAACAAGAATACCTCTCTTTAGATTTCTAAAGGTATTCATCACAATCACGTGTAATAAAAATCGATGAGTTTTTTACTTAAGACAGCCACAGAGTTGGAACTCGTATTTTGATTATTGACTTTTTTTAGTAGTTGTTTTGTTTCTTGAAACACAGTTGTCTTATTTTCAACAAAGGAGAAATCTGTCCCCACAAACTATAAGGATTGATGTAAATGAAATGCAGACTGATGAATAATGCATACTAAATAGCTGATAGCTGCTATTCATTTTCATTTCTGTCAATCATCATGAAGAAATGTCTCCTACAATTTCCTTGTATTCCCTATTTTTTTTGTCACTTAAAAACTGTTGGTAAAATTGGAACATAAGTAAGAAATAATAATATATCTTTGGACCCAAGAATATTTAAGCAAAATTCCCTTACGTAGTGTTTTAAAGAAACAACCAGATTCATTGTTGACACAGTATCTTGGGCAGTTTCCATAGGCTGTTTTAGATGTGGGAAAATGATATTTGTGGGAGAGGTGGAATAAGAAATCCAAAGATTAGTTTTAAGGATTTACTATCTCTGACTCTTTCTTAGTCTCTTCCACTATTGTCTAAAGTCAGTCCTCTTTCTCAATAACTCTTTTCATCAAAACGCTTCTCCACCCTGGGTTCACATTTATCTTCTTCCAGATGGGACATGAATTTCTGAACACACCCACATACCCACGCACACACTATAAAAGTAAGCATATATGTGATGTAAATTATTTACATATCTTTTAAACTTCAAAAATATTTTTTGTGAAAATAAACTGACAAATGCATATTTTATTTTGCTTTGTTTTTCTTAAACATAAACCAGTTAGCAAATCAACAGAAAATACCTGGTCTGATGTTTTCTAAGAGTACTCTAACTTACTTTAATCTTGTAAGAAAAATATATAGAAATGTAAGTATCTTTTTGTTGCTGGGAATCTTATAAAAGCAACTGCTTTGGCTTTCTTTCATGTTTCTTAATTTTCATGCCCCCTGTTACATTGTCCCACTGACTGCATATCTATTAGCCTGGTGGCTGCATTACAACAGTATATGCTAAACGCTGAAATCTTCACGAACAGTTTCATTCTATGGGTTGAAAAAATAACTTGAAGATGATAAATCCTTAATTAAAACAATTCCAAGAAAACCAGGATCCACAAAGAGGGGCCAAGTTTATAAAAATTTATTTTCTTTAAAATTGAGAAGATGTCTTAGATGTGACTTGACCACCTGCAAATATTAACATCCTTAACTCTCCCCTCCCCAAAGCATTGAGAAATATTTCACTAGAAATATTCAAGCAGAGAATAACTTATGTCAGGAATATAAGAAATCTTTTGAAATATGTGTGAGAAAATAGTTTGACTCTGTCAGGCATTAAGCCAAGAAGCATTGAAGAAGATGAGTTAAACTTCATTGTATTATTTTGCCTGCCATGGTCTTCCCAAATCTGAGATTTATTATCGAGGACTTTAATCTTTTTTTTTTCTTTTTAATATGGGTAACTAAAAGGGCTTTTGATTTATGTCAACCAAGTGTATGTACTTTCTAAGTTTTATTCCTCAGATATTAAAATATGTGTACGAAGATCCAATGAAAATACTTGCAATTTTAAGGAGGAGATATTGGAAGTCCTTTTGGGATGCATAAATTAACAGGATGACTAGCTTTATTTGTAATTTCAAACTTGGTTAAATCCATGGGCAAATTTAATTCTGATTATGTGTAACATGAAATTTTGAGAGAGTAATGTTCTCTTCTAGGTTGAAATATTTATAACATTTCTTAATTTTTTGTAATTAGAAATAAAAAGTAAGAAAATATTTTCTCGGAGTTGATGTAATGTAATTATAATAATATGTAGTGAGAGATTACTATTTCAAAGCTTTGTTCTTAATAACTTTACTGGTCTTCATTAATTTCTACAAGATTCTTGTGATATTATTAACTTGATTATCTCTACTTTACTGATGAGAAAACTGAAGCACAGAGAACTCACTGAAGATTATTTAGAAGGGCTCCAGCCAGGATTCCAGTGCAGATCATTTTGATCTAGAATCTATGCTTTTTTTTTTTTTTACTACTATACTATACTGTCTTCCACCAATATAAACTCATAAAAATTTGGGATCAAATTCTGGCTACTTTGTGTATTCATGGAATAACCCTGGCAACCAGCTTTGTCATTAAAAAAAATAGGTGCCATAGTACCTTGCTGGACTGCTGTGACTAGATGAAATAATCTACATCATTTGTAAATGGTGGAATCTAGACAGCAAACAAATGCCAGATGCTTCTTCCTTTATTGCATTGAAGTTAATAAGGTTATTATGAAAAAGCTTTTTTCCTAAATGTGATCTTCATAAAAACAAGTTGAAATGTTAAATAGCAGCTGTATAACTCATACCTCATTTATCTTTTAAGATCAATTTAAAGAAAAAAGTAATTTGTTACCTGCATAGAAAATTATATAATATTTTTCTCTCCTTTTGCCTTTTACTGCTTAATGCTGATGCTTTTATGATAGCATGGGGTGAGACTGTGGCTGAGGCAGCAACATCTGAACTTGTGGTTCTTTTGGAATTTTAGTTGTAAGTCCAAGAATGCTACATTGATTAAATTTTGTTATAAATTTTCTTGAAAAGATCCTTTTTTATTGACTCTTGAAGGAGGAATTATATAATACAGTTTCCACATCTTGTAATAAACTAAACCTCCAATGAAAATTAATCTAAAAAGAGAATTATATATACAGGATTTTGTGGTAAAATTGGCACATGGAGGATGGATCTGTTTCTTAGACAGACATCACTCAGACATGCTCTTCCAGCAACAACTGGGTCTGTTTATTTAGATAAAGGTCCCAGGCATCTCCAATATCTAAACTTAAGAGCCATGAGTAGAAGAAAGTACAATTAACTCAGAGAACTTAAAACCACGTTCCTCCACGTGTTTTGCCATTGGTGTCAGGCACTGAAGAAGCCAAGGTTGTGGTGAAAGGGCAAACAACAGACTGTTGAATAATGTGCCCTTCTCCTTCCACTGCTGTCTTTTAGAACAGTTTAGCCTGAACATCTTTAACACATCATGCACTTATCTGGTATTGGATACGTGGAAAAAAGTCAGCATTGTGCTCTGTAAGTTGTGGGCTGTGGTTTGGCAAGATATGTGCCTGGGTTCCCAGGCCACTTAAGCCCACGTGAGTAATGGTAACCAAACCCCTTTTCCATTTCCCACCCATACACATGTCTACATGAGAAAAAGACTAAACAAAATGTTCTTTTTTTATCCTAAATGAAAACAAACAGAAAAATGAGTGGGAGAAGAATCTGGTCAAATTTACTGTAAATGGCTTCAGAAAGAGGCCATATAGCAATAAGTGAGAAATCCTTTATTCTTGAAATATATACCAGCATCCCTTCAATGATTATCTAGCCTGTAAGCGTCTCTCAATATAAAGTTCTTATGGATTAATGCTGTCTTCTTTTTGCTCCAATAGCTTTTAGTCAACAGGTGTATGAAGCCATATAATTTTCTTTTTAGTCATTATTTTTTAAAGCTATTTTTAAACAAGTAAGGTAAGAAGAAGCACTCTTACTTATTTTTGGTTTGGTGCTCCCACCCCCAACCCAGGTCACCAACCCGGGTTCTTGGGCTTCACAAGGTCCACACCCTGGCCACTGGCTTATTTTATTTAACATTTACATTTACATTTGTTTTCTGGGTAAAAATAGCAGAAACAATAAAAATATTTGTATCTGCTCCCCTTCAAAATCCAAACAAAACAGTGATAAAGGAAAATTGAAACCTAAAAGGTTGAAGAAAGAGGCAGGAGAGAAGTCAAATAAATCTTAGAAACTAGAAATAAAGGGATTTTTAACTGGTTTAAAAGAAATAAGCAGTTGAAAGTTTCTACAGGAAAGACACTGTCGGAAAGCAAGCCAAGTTTCCTCTAGCAAAGGCTCAGAAAATGGAAGCACCACCTGCTGCAAAAAATAATGAAGCTAAAAATGAGAGAGTTAATTGAAAATTTGTTTAGGAACAAGAAGCCCTGGTGAGTTCTCTTCTACGATTGCAGAAGTCTGGAATTTAATTTTTTGGATATTTTATACCAGGTTAGTTCTTGATTTAGGGAAACAGAGGCACAAGAATGATATTCTGGGTTGAAAAGGAATGAAATGAAATCTTGATACTGGGTGATGATCCCCACTATCCCCAAGTGCCTGCCTCCCAGGATCCTGGTTCTTAGGCACCCACTTTCACAGGAGAAGCTGGAAGGATCCTAGGTATTCTGATATTTAACTGTTGTTTGGTTACCAATTGACAACAACCTTTCTCCTACCACCTCATATTCCCTTTGGTTCCTCTTCCCCTGCATGGAGAATCTCCAGTCATCTTCTTAATCATGAGCTGATACCCAAAATCAACAAGCAATATTCAATGACCTCTCTTTGACTTAATATGGGCTATAATTTAAACAGGAAAAAATGAAAATTAATGCAATGAAGAGAATGGAAAATACTTGCAAAAGCCTAGTGTTAATATTCTTGAGAAGCAAAATCTACTGCATCCATAGTATTAGAAAAGAATGGTGTAGTTGTGCTCTGGTAGCTAGGGTGCTAATTCAGCACCAGGGATGTGGAACATGAAGAGATCAAGGACCTCGGTTTGTGATCAGGAGCAGGAGGAACAACCAAAACAAATAAATCTGGGAGTGTTCCTTCTCCTACTTCCCCTTTCTGTCCTCCCTCTCACACTCCCGCCCTCCTGCCCTCCCTCCCTCCCTTCCATCCAGCCTTCCTTCCTACCTTCCTTCTTCCTCTTCTTCCTTCCTTTTCTTAAAAAATAAAAAACACACACAAATAAAAACAGATGCTGTCAAAAGTACTACTGAGGAGAGAATTCTCATGGGTATTAACAATTATACCCCCAAATCAAGATTTAATAGAAAGTGATGTTGAAGAAATTTCTAAGAAAGCATAATTATGCATAGATAGACAAGGCAAAAAGATGTGAAAAACAGGGTTAATGTGAATTCTAAGAGGTCATTGTAAGGCCAAATTCATTTAAGAGAAATGATAGATAATCTGAAATTGGAAGAAATTTCAAATCATCAGTATAGGACATAGCTTTCCAAATTAGAACCTATCAAATGTCCAGAATAAAAAAGCCATATCAAGATTTACTAGTAAATGGAACAATGTGGAAAAAATCTAGATTGATAAATTAGCATATTTTCTATCTAAATCTAAGACTGGTATAGATTTCTCAAAGAAACTGAGCTAGAAAAACAAGAAAAGAATAGTTTAAAACTTATGAGGGAGAACTATTTCCTCCCTAGAAATTATAATTCTAGATTGCTCAAGATTTCGAAAAATCATCTGTCCTGTTTCCTAAGAACCACAGAAGGATGTAAAAAGTAGCATTGTGGGGCTCAGAAAACATAATAGACAAAGGTTTCTCAATTTGGTGACCAAGAATGACAATTATTCCTGAGAATGATTTATTTGCACAGCCATAATAACATAAGCATTGACTATTATTTTATCCAAAAAAGTCAATAGGATTATATTCGGAGAACAGGGAAAGGCGAAGTAAGTTTGTTATTTCTGGTATGTTGGGAGTGGTGGTTTTGGTATAAGGGAGTAGAATCCTGATTTACCACAACAGGAAATAGTGTTTAAAGTTGATAAATCAAGAAATAGAAGTAGAAGCACTTTATTTAATGTTGCAGAGTTTACTACCATAAAATTTGTAAAAAGTGTGAAATTAGTTGCTTCTGGGGAGTGAAAATGGTTTCAGTAAGGATAAAGCAAAATTTCACTTTTTTTAAATAACTTTTTAGCTCTGTTACAATTTTTTAAAATTTTGTGCTACATAAAACTTAAAAAGCATAAAAATTATTTTATATATCTCAGCTATCAGGATAGATCAGGTTATGCTACAGTAACAAACAACTAAAACTTTGGTAGCTGAATGCAAGCAAAGTTATTGTTATGCCTCAAGTCCAAAATGAATCGCAGGAGTCTCTGATTTCTGTGCTTCTAAAGTCACTCAGCAACCCAGGTTGGAGACTTTGTGTCAACTACACTTTCATAGTCTTTGCAACAGTGGGCAGGAAACTCAAGGTTTTTGCTTTTTTTTAAAAAAGTTTATTGACAGAACATTGCATTATAGCATTATATAAGTTTAAGGTATGCATCAGCATAAACATCTGTATATATTACATTAAGTTGACTACCAACAGTCCCATTCTATTTTGAGGGTTACTAATCCTCAGAGAATCACCCATTACTTCTTCTCATAGCTTACCAATCAAACGTAGCCACACATTCCATACAATACAAGAATACCCAGAAGCTCAGGGTTCCAAGTGCACAAAGGGTGAGGAGAGCCAAGTATCAGAGAGAATGAAAGATAATCACATGGGTTTTATGTCTCTCTTTAGTCTTTGCCCTCCTGTTTCTTTCCTTTTAATTTCTTTACCTACTCCAAACAGTGGTTAATCCCGTGAATATTTTTCTACTCTTTATGTTTTCATAAAAATGCAATCATTGTATGTATATATGCCCCAATAATATTATATATATATTCTATATTGTATGTATAATATACACACAGTCTACATACCTCCTGAGGACCTGGGTTCACATCTCAGGTAAGGGAAAAAACGAATGCGAAGTAAATAAATAAAAATATTTCCTCTTTCTTTGAATATACTATAATTCATTTCATCAATCTCTTATTATAGACATTGAGGCTTATGGACTTTTGTCAGAGCAAACAGAATAACAAACTGTTTTGTACCAACATCTTTCAATATTAAAACTTTATTATTTTAAAGTGTTTCCCAGATGGGACAAGGGATCTAAAAGGTTAATAGTAATCACTCAATGATTTTCTTTTAAGATTGTAGTAATTTATCTTACCACCATCAAAAATCAGACTATCCACTTACCAGCATCCTCATCAGCAGCACTATGCAATCTTTCTTTTTCCTTTTTCTAAATTAATGGATTACAATTTAATTTAATGAGATGTGACCAATATATTTGAAATGATGGATGATTAAGAGAATAAGTAAAACAGGAGAACAGCATTAAATCAGAAAGAGATTCTCAAGGGTAGACCTGAAATAGATTGAGTCAAATGGTATATATTTCCCCACAGAAAAGTAGCATAAAAGAAATATTCTTTAAATGAGGTCATTGTTGACAAGAAGCTGCAGGGAGATTGAATGGAGATGCTCTTGCAATAATAGGGGCATAAAGAGGTTTTTAAATGTCCCCATTCATGTTTCCTTGCATTTAGCAAAGACAATTTTTCTAGAAAAAGAAAACAGTAACATTGAACTAAACTATAGTTTTTGTTAGTTTAAAAAACCTTGAAATCTTAACAAAATGGTAAAAAAAGAAAACAAAAGAGTAGAAATGTAAGGGGAATAGAAGCTAGAATAGAAGTAAAGGAATGAGTAAGATTAATTTAGGATTCGAAGTATAAGAAGAAAGCAACTTTAAATAGCAAAAGCAATAGATATTTTGGCAAGGACATCCTCTATATAAACACAGCTGTTGGGGAGCAAGAGACCTTAAATACAGCTGCCTCCTAAGGTGCATAATACAATACTCTATGAAGGAAAATGATCATGTAAGTTAAACTTTTGATATATTTTAGCTTATGAATATAATAATACATTAATTCTTTCATAATTTGGATTATTTTTTAATTGATATCTGTTGTGGTCTTTGTTTTTACTGGGAAGAAACAAATGGCCATTTTTAGAATGTAGAATAAGACAACAAAATAATACGTGAACACCGTACATATAAGCTAAGGGGAGAAACGAGAAACGAATGATATACAGAATTTGTAAAGGTGTATATTACAGGGTTGACGCACACATGCACACGCACGCAAACACACACACTCACATTTCCATGACCATAAATAGCTCAAGTCATCCACAGACCAAAAAATGGAGCGCATTTCAAAACCAAACAAGAAGAAGAAACAAGCAGGCTTCATTTTTTCTTTATAGCAAAATGCAACTGACTGTAAGGAGATTCAGTTTTCAGCATCTCTTTCTGCAGTGATACAAGAGGAATTAATTTGGCCCTCAATTATTTCATTCTTAGTAACACTGAAATCTCTTTTAAAATAGAATAATGAACAATTAAATTTAATGGGTAATCCTCGAGGCATTTCCATATTCATTTTTTCCTAGGAAATGGTAACGTAATGTTCATGAGGACAACTTCCAGCATTCCTTTCTCCAGACTGGTTTTGTCTGCTTACTCTGGCTTAGTTCTCTCAGCGGGAGCTGATGGATATTAGCAATGTCCCCAGTCTCTCTCTCTTCCGGTAGAGCGCATATTTTTTCAGGAGACTGTATCCTCCTTCAATATGTACATGTTCTTCTATTCCTTTTTTCTGTATCAGTGTAAGCTGTCCAAGATTTAAACATCATATTGGTTATGGCATTCTGTCAGTTCTGTCATTTAACCAGCTCATGACCCTATTTCTGACAGTAGCATCAAAGGACGTTATGTGAAAAGTCATGAATACTTTCTTAATACCAACATCTAAAAGTGAGAAATTCAACCTCTCAAAGTTTTCTAGAATATCTTGGCTTCATTATTACTCCCTACAACTGTAATAAACATCACTTTATATAAACTATGTATAGGTGAATTACATAAATTACAAAGAAGAAAATGACAAACTGAAAAGAAGCCAATTTCTCTCCATATTCCATTTTCAGTTCAGTGTTCCGTATCTTCACATAGTCAATTTCAGGTAGGACATCTGAAATTGGCACTTGGAGAATATTTTATTGTAGTGAGATGTCTGGGATGAGAAATAAATTGTTTTCTAAAATGATTTCCTATCTCCAGGCTTCTCAAAATATTTGTGGTAAGACATGAGCTTTCTCCCTCTTTGCAACTGTTACCTTCATAAAATATAATGAAAACTATTAACTCTCATAAAAACAGAAGAATATAAATTACAAGTCCCTAATTTTAATATCAAACTTAAACAAAATTACTCTATTTGGTAATAACAGATTAAAAACGCTCATCTCAAATTCTGTACTTACTGCAGATGGCAGTAAAGTGGTGAGGGACCAGCCTGGACAGTGGTGGGTCACAACTTGAGGAGTTCTGTCCTTGACTGCCCATCAGTAATTTCCATATCAAAATTAATGGGAAAAAAAAGGGAACATCATATACTTGACTCTGAAATATGTACACTTCTCAAAGCACCGAGATAGACTGAGTAACTAAAGACTTATGGGGTGTGTGAAAATGCAACTAAAGTCAAATGCAAACTCACCAAGAAGTCCCCCAAAACTAGTATATGTTTTGGAATATGATTTCTTAAGTTCCTTATTCCTGTAAGGAGATGGATAAAATTATAATAGTCCAAATTAGTTTCTGTACCTTTCAGAACAAAGTCCCTGATAAGCTTACTTGAATTGAAAAAAAAAAGAAAGACTGTAAGAAACAAAGAGAACAGATCTGTTGTGGGCAGTGAAGTATCATCATTGGTTAAGTCTGTGAACTTAGAATATGAGTTCGAGTTCTGCCACTTACTAAATCTCTACCTCATAGGATTGTTGTTAAAAGCATTCAAATCTTATTTTTGCTAGTAACAATAAATATTGTTTCATAAGTCAGCAATTTCATTAAACTCTAATGATGTGAGGTAGGTGTATTTCTAAGAATATTTGCCTTATATAAGATATAACATTTCCCCAAATATTGTACAGATAATTAATCGTGCTCCTTTAAAAGGGTTCCACAGTCTAATACATTTGAGACATCCTTCTTGTTTGGAGATTCACAGATAAATTATTATGTTAAAGTCCTAAGAAATCATGCATAAATGAAACTATAAATTTTTATTTAATGCAATTCTTCCTAAACATATTTGATCATTCATGTTTTAAGAAAACGTAATAACTAATGAGAATGAGCATACGCTTCATGCTTATCATGTGTCAGATACTAAAAGAATAGTTTATTTAATACCAACTTACTCTTGGTATCCCCATTTTATAAGGGAGGTTAAGTAACTTGTTGAAGATTACAGAATCTAAAGATGGAGGAGTAGGATTCAGAATCAATCACTTGGTCTCAGATGACCACATACTTAGCTGTTTATTTATCTATTCTCTTCCTGGAATATATCATTCCATGGAAGATGCTTCAGGAAACACTTATTTTGAATAATATTTTGTTCAAACTGCTGTACTCACAGTGATTTGTTAACACATTACTTTTCCTTATACTGTGTCACGCATTCTCTTTTTCCCTCTTGGATTTTCACTTTACCTAAGACTCTGATCAAATCCTGTGTCCTCTTCTATATAGTGTTCCTTATAGTTCCAGTCGTGGTGGCCTCATTCTCTCTGAGTTACTAGACACTTACATCTGCTTCACTGCATTCACATTTCATTATTAGACAGATGTCCTGCCAAGCTCTGGATATGTCATTTATGTGAACTCTTCCTAATTAGGACTGAGATATTTGAAAATGGGAATCAATTTATGTTGGAAGTTTTGAGAGATAACAAATGTATGTCCATTTTTTTTTTTTCCTTAATGTCTAGAGCTGTTTCAAGTTTGTTTGGTCTGAATCCCAAGTTGATAACAAGAAGAAATTAATTCTATTTGCAGTCCTAACGATAACCATAAAATTGGAAATGATCACCTTTGTTCTTTCTTATAAGTGGATGATTCACAAGTTCAACTAAAAAATCTTTTTTCTTATAGGAGCTAGAAAATGATTAATCATATGATATTTGAATCAATAGTAAATGATATTAAATATATTCAATATATTAAATAAATGACAATATACTTAAGTATACTTATTCAAATCATATATCACCTTTTCCTAGTTTTATTATTCATGTAACCTATTTCTCAGGTGACCTGGAGAAGGCTTGGTGACTTGAAAAGGTTTTGGAAGGTCGTCTGTTGTCTTCTCTCCCACTTAGAGATATGCCGTTACAAACTGCAAAAAGATTTGAAATCATGTTTTGGTGTACGTAGACATGGCACAAACAAGCATGCTATTTTATAGAACAGAACATATTCAAGCCTCTATTATTTTTAAACTGAATCTCAAAATATCTATTTGCTGTTATTTGACATTGCTAGAGAAGAAATATGAGTGCATGGCAGTCAAATTTATTTAAAAGTAATCTTAACTATGCTATTCAATTAAAAGAACATTACTATAAAATTGAAAGTTTAAAGAAGCAAACACACTTAAAATACAGAGCATAGACATGTTTTCTAAAGACCATTCTACAAACCAGTGGAATAGGACACATAGGTAAAGCAAATTAGTAAGTTGTTATGTTCTGGTTTAGCATGAAAACTCACTATTGGGGTCATGGGTGTCTTAAGGTCACATTTGCCATGACCTGACACTTCAAAATGCTTCCAAGGCAAAGTCATCGCTGGTTTAGAGCAGTGTACATTGTCCTTGAAGCAGAAGATTGTGCATGTTTCTTGAAACACTAGTAAAGGGTTTTCTCTACTGGCAGGTCATCACATGACTCGCTCAACGCCAACTTCATCTGGCAGATACAGTCGTACAATCTTTTTCACTCAGTTGCAGCATACACATGTTTTTCAAATTTCTGTGAGTTTGACTGTGATGCCCGCACATTTGCATTAATGCTACCAGAGCCTGATGCCGGAGATCCAAAGAATGGGCCATAAATGCTGCCTGATAAGCCTCACAGGGAGTTAGCAGAGAGACTTCAAACAGATGAAGACGGTAACGTGGCTAAGTGCCAAGATAGTGCACCACAGGGGCTGGGCAGCTGCTGGGAAGGGTCAGAAACAGCATGGGAAGGAGTTAGCGTCTCAGGTGGAGAAGAGCAGATATGGGTAAGGCATTTTGGGAATTGAAAACAGCACTTGCTAAGGAACCAGAACATGAAGAGTGTGAACTTGAGGAAAGATCCTGGTGTAGGTGGAGGGTGGATGATTGGGAGTATTCCCCAGAATATGAAGTAGAACATAGAGATTAGGTCCTATTTTTATGTTTTATCATTTGTCTTTTCCGGTTTTTAATAGTATTTACTCTCAGTCTCATAAATTAATACAGTACCTTAAAAAGGAGAAATAAATTTCTACTATGTCTACGACTCCTATCAGTCATCAATATTTGTTGGATGTTAACTAGTTTGTATGCAGTCATGTTAGACTCAGATCATTTGTCAGCAAGTTCCACATAGTGATGTTAAGTAAACCTCTGTGCAACAACTGTTTTTTTCACAATTTTTTATGATATGGAGAATCACTGCTTAACCAGTTTTATTTAAGTAATTAAAATAGTTTGCGGGTGATGTTATTACTAAATATTTTTCATTTATTTTCATAATTTTTTTTAGTTTGGAATTCTCTTGGTTCCCAGGGCAAGGAACATTTGTAATTCTAGAATATTCTTTATTATCTACCTCCATTGTCACACTACCTGTTAAAAAAAAATACAGTTTAAACTCCATAAATAAAGGTTTTTCTTTGACTATTTAATTATGACTGATGGAGATACTTAGCATGCTATACATATTTCAGAAATGTTTTAGTTAAAATCATGTTTTATAAATCACAAGATACTCTAAGCACAAAAAGTGAACAGAATATTTAATATCTCTCCTAGTTAGATTACTTCTGTAATGTGGGTGTCACTCTTCATTTGACTTTTTTGGAAACCTGGATTTTTATCCATCATATGCATGGTATTGATGTTACAAACACCTTTTAAAGAGAATCCAAGGAAGTTCTCATGATAGTAATACATCCTATAATGTTTAGAAAAGAGTCAGAGTAATTTTAAAGTGGGACTGCAAGTAAAATGTAAATTTATTTCACATAATCTAAAAGAAATATAATGGAAATTATTGTTTAGTTACAGTTCTAATGCTATGAAAGTCAAAAAGAAGACCTAAGCATATCGACCCTGATGGATGGAATTATTAAGTAAGTGCAGTTATAGACATATGAGCAGTATTTTAGCTAAGAAGATTATACACATTCAACATCTCAGAATTAGGGGACAGGAGAATGATTTATCCAGACATTAAGTCTAAGCAAGTCAGAGGTAGTGACTTCTATTTAATGCAAAATCCACCACTCCTAGTGGGAAGCATGCGATTGCCAATGTAAACTCATGCCCACTGTTTGAGAATGGAGCCTGATGGGATAAAAGAGTTGAGAAAGTTAAACTCCCTCAGTTCAGCATAGTAATTACCTACAGCGCACACTTCATTAACCCGTGTGTTTAAATTACCTTTTCACAAAATGGTAGCTGGAAGCCTGTAGGTAAAAATGGAATTACTTATTGCAAATCCATCTGGAGATTCTTAAATAAAACTTTGTGGCTTTCACATGAATGTTTCTTCTTGTTCTCTTGCTTCCTTGGAAACAAAAACTTTTATGTAAGGCCTCTGGCACTCTTAAAACCATCAATCGCGCCTCTTTTGCAACCAATGATCTCTTATCGTATTAAACAACAACAATAAAAACAACTCACAATTGAAAAGATAGTAAAAAGAAAAACTCATCAAGCACGGAATGTTTTCTAGCTATAAGCCTGAAGAAAAAAAGAATCATTTGTATGCTAGATAAGGATTTCTCCTTATATTTTAAAAGTAATTTTCTTTTATACTGAACCTAAAGAAAAAAAATATTGATTTACAAGTGTATTGATAATGAGATATCTTTACCTGTGCTTTCCTTTTTATCTCCATATTATTTGCTGTCAAATTTATTTTCTGCATTTTTGCTATAATCTTTGGAGTCATTGCTTGAGTGTTCCTAGCTTCAAAGAATGTTTTGAGGGAACTTTTTTTTTTTTTGAGGGAACTTTATTTTAATTTAATTTAATTAACTGATTTTTTTTTTTTTTTTTTTTTTTTTTTTTTTTTGTAAGGAAAGGACCAGGCAGACTGGCAGGCAAGAAGATGGGTAGGAAGAGAGAGAAAGAGGAAACATTTATTTTATTTTGTTGTTCATCTTGGATGTCCCTCTAACCATGGTTTCAAACCTGGGTCCGTGGACTGTGTTAATTGGAGACTGAGGACTTAACTGCTAAGCCACAAGGGTGCACCTAGAGAGAGCTTTAAATTCCAGATGGTTTCTTTGAAAGATTCATGAATATTCACATTTTCTATTTCTTCTTGAATAAATTTTAATGATTGTCCATTTATTTCAAATTTATTGGTATGAAGTAGTACCTTCTTTTGATTTTTATAAGATAGGTAGTATGTTTTCCTTTATTCATAATATTGACCATTGTGTCATCTCTCTTCTTTAAAACTCTGATCTATTAATGTTAGTAATTTATTAATGAATCAATTTTCGTTTTTATTTTTTTCTCATTCTGTTATCCTTTTCATTAATTTCCACTCTTATTCTTCTATTCCTTCCTTTCACTTTCTTTAAGTTTGCTTACTGTTCTTTATTTTCTTTTCACGTTTTTAATTCAAGTTACATTGCTTTATAACATTATGTAGGTTTCAGATATGCAATCTTAAAAATCAATGTCTGTGTATACTACATTATGTTCACCACTAGAAGTTTAGTTCCCCTCTGTCACCCTGCAATTAACTCTTTTATCCAATTTACCCACTCCTCTTCCCTCTTCCTTCTGGTAACCATTGTTTTGTTCTTACAGTTTAAGAGTTTGCTTTTGTTTTGCTTCATTGGTTCATTTATTTTGTGTATCTACCACATGAGTGAAAGCTTATGGTGCCTTTTTCTGTCTGACTTATTTCACTTTGTATAATATCCTCTAGGTCCATCCATTTTGCTGCAAGTGGAGTGATTTCAGCATTTTTAAAGTTGAGTAGTATTCCATTATGTATTTATTCCATAATTCTTTACCTATTCATCTGTCAATGGGCACATATTTTTTTCCCACTTGGTATTGTGAATAATGCTTCAATGATCTGCTCTTGCTTTTAACTTTTTGAAATAAATCATGGATAAATAATTATTTGATCTTTCTTTTTCTTTTAAATGAATTTGAGACTATAAATTTCTCTCTAAGCAAGGGCTAAGCTGCATCTTATAAATTTTGGTATGGTGTATTTCTATTATCATTTAGTTCTAGTGTTATGCAATTTCACTATGATTTTTCTTTGGTCAATGTTTATTTAGAAGTTATCGGTTATTGAATCAAGATTATTTTAAATTCATATGTCAATTTTATTAGTTTTTGAGGTTTATAGTTTCTTAATTGCTAGCTCAGAGTTAAAACATGTTTCTTTTTATCATTAGAGTAACTTTGAGTTTCCATATAATGTTAAGATCTTATAATCCACTTACTATCCATCAACATTTTTTTTTAAAGGAAAGGTAAGGCAAATAGGCAAACATGAAGAGAGAAGCACTTTATTATTATTATTATTATTATTATTATCATCATTATTATTATTTACCTAGTTGTACATATTGGTTATGCCCCCAGTCCCAGGTCTTGAACTGGGAATGTTGGGGATATATGTGGACTGCACCAGATCTAACCCAGTAGGCCACCAGGGGGTGCTGCCACCAACTAATTTTTAAGTTATTGCAGTCTACTGCTTTCTAAATCTATGCACAGTTAAAACCTCATACAACATTATCATTGTTGTTTTATGCTATTATATTGATTTGGATGCATTACTTCCTTAATTGTAATATTGTAATTGTAATATTACAATTAAGTGGAAATTATTTTCCCTTTGCCTGAAGAGCTCTCTTTTGTTTGTTTGTTTTGTTTTGTCTTGATATTTCAAAGGCATATTCTAAAATTTATGGAACTTAAATTTGACAACTATTTTCTTTCAGTTCTTCAAAATTATGAGTCCATTACTTTCTGGCTTCCATTGTTATAGCTCTCTCTTAACTGACAAAATCCAAATGGTGTTCTTTTAGAAGTAGTGAGGATAGCTTTATTACGTGCAGGCCAGATATAGAATCTGAGCCCCCGAAATACTTTTGGGATACACTTTAATTGATGAAGAAGAGGGGAAGGTGTGAATTAGAACAGGAATTATAAACAGAATTCAGTTATTCATTTGTGAATTCCTTGCATGGATAATACACAGGATTCACATAATTGTAAAATGCACATAGGGTTTTGTTCTCAGAAAGGAGTCCCTTTTATGTAGTCAGTAGCTTCCAGCCAGTCTAGACTTTCAGGTGCCTGGTGGCTGAGTGGCCATTGCTGGTCCTCAGCAGCTAGAAACTGGGGTGTGGCTTCCTCTTTTCTACACCATGATTTCTGCTAAGGAATTGTTTAAGTCTTGTTGCATTGAAGTGAATGATTTTTCATTTGTGTTTTAGAAAATCTTTAATGTTTCAAGACATTGTTTTTTCTATAGTTTGCTTTAGGTTTGTGGAGTTTTTCTATGCAGCTGCTTAGTGATTTTCATGGGTTTCAGAAAGTGAGCAGTTATCTCTTCAAATGTTATTTTTGCCCAACTCACTTTTTCTTAACCTAAAATTCTAATTATTACTGAATATATGAGTATGTGTATTTCCTTCCCTCTTTCCCTGTTCTTGTGCTAGTTTGCCTAGTTTATACTGAATTAGCTATATCCCACTTCTCTTCAGCTCTTCAATCTTCTTTCATACCAACCAGTTGAATTAGCTTTGTTATCAATATGCCCAGAGATTATTTTTTGTAGTTCTAATTTTATGGCAGAATTCTCTATTTTGTCATTCACTTGCTAACAAATTACAAGTTTTAAAATGTAACAATTTTTAAAATGTAGCAATTTCAAAATTTAACAATTTTTGAAGTCTATTTGATAATCTAATATAATTAATTTTAGCTCTATATTGCTGGTTATCTTTCTTGACTCCATTTTAAGGTATTCCTGATAATTAAAAATTTAATGTGTGATTTTTTTGTGTGTATGAAAGAATTATAGAAGCTCTAGAGACCGTTATCTATTTTTTGGAGAGAATTAATTAAGATTATTTCAGAGGGTTAGAATAATGAGAGATCGTCTTTGTAAAAGATAGAGGCAATTCAAATCTGCATCTCAGTATTTTTAAGCCCTCATCTATTTAATTTGCTTTTGCTCTAGAATATACACCTTTGCAAATCCCAAAACAAATCATAGAGTTTATCAGGATTTACACATCATTTAAGAGCTGGCCTATACTTAGGAAAAAGAGCAACATCATATCAGTCACTGCTATTTCTATATCTTCCTAACTTTTGATCTAAAATTCTCCTCCCTTAGTAGCTTTGACCACTGCTTTTTGTCTCCTCACTATTTAAATAGTGTGGGAAGATCTCTTTGCCTTCAGTTTTTGTTTTGACCATTTTACTTAAAAGAAAATGTCCTGGGGGGAGGGCAGCAAGCACATTAGAATTTTGGATTAGCTCAATGTGTTGCCAATTTCTCTAGAATCCTGACTCAAGTCCTGGCTGCCTTGTTATCTCTGTGATACATTCCTATATGTCTATATATCTATGTATGTATTTATGCCTATGCCATTTATGTCTATGTTCATGTTCTATATTTATGTTGTATGTCTATACTCTGTGTATGCCTGTCTGCCTATCTAATCAATCATACAGTTTCTATAGTTATTTTTGGTGAGGCAGTTAGTCAACTATAAGTTGTTGATCATAGAAGTGCTCTCTGAAATTGATATTCATTTAAACCTTGTAAGTACCTTTCTGCTTCATCAGCTTGAGCTGATCCAGCCACTGATGTCAAAGTGCTTTATGTTCCTTCGCTTACCCTGAATTCTTTCCTTCAGGAAAAGAAAAAATTACAGAATAACAAGGCAGCCAAGACTTAAGGAGTCAAGATCTTAGAGAAATTGACAAAACATTGAGCTAATCCAAAATTCTAACATGCTGGATCTCCTTCCCCCAAGATATTTTCTTTTAAGTAATATGATCAAAACAAAAGAAAAATAAGCTTCCTTCCTTATTTTATGATCACCTTCAAAAAAATGGGAGTGGGGGAGAGAAAAAGTATATGTAAATTCTTACTTGATTTTTTTATGTAATAATATTTTATTCTCTCTGGGGCTAGTAGATATTTAAAACTGCTTCTCTTGTGCACAGTTTGTTAGTTTCTTCTGAGGCCCCACTCTAAATGTTTATTTGCTCTCCCTGTGCCTCATCCAGTCAGTGTATTTACCATCAGCTGATTACTGTTATCCTCTGTTTTTTTGATGTTCTCCTGCATGGTCTCATTTTACATGTAATTCATTGTCTTTCGAGGCATTCATCTTTGGCAGGACTCAAAGTGGCTTTATGTAAGCTCTCTCCCTTATATCCCATGTCTTTATGAAAGACAATTAGAATCTTTGACTCTGACGACAGTAAAAAGCAGTTTTTAAGATATTTTGATCTTTCTGTCCTACTGCCTTGGGCTGATAGTTGCGCTGTCTTTAGATGCATTTTATTTTGAATTGAATTTTACTTGATGCACAACATTGTGTAAGTTTAAGGTGTAAGACATATTTATTTGATTCATATGTATCTCTGTGTGAATGTCATACTGGAATGCTTCTATTGAGTAATAGTATTCTAATTTATTCTAGTGTTGGGAATAATTAACATACAATCTCTCAGCAGGTCTAATAACTCACCCATAATCACTGTACTGTACATTAGGTTTCCAGAGCTAATGTATCTACTAGTCACAAGTGTGCATCCTTAAACATCTCTCTCCCATTCTCCCCTCCTTGTAGCACTGAAGAGCCACTATTTCACTTTATGCTTTTATGATTTCCACTTTTCAAGATTTCCATATATTAGATATCATCTTGCACTTGTTTTTCTCTGACTTTTCTCACAACATAATGTTCTTGAGACCCGTCTATGTTGTTGAAAATGGTGGAATTTTCTCATGGTAGTATTCCATTTGTATTCTATATACCACATCTTCTTTATTTACTCACTGATGGACACTTAGGTCATTTTCATATCGTGGTTATTGTCAATAATGCCATAATAAACATGGGAGGACATATGTGTTGTGGGTAATCTGATCTTATTATATTCCAATATACAGCATAATGGGGCTCATTGGATTGTATGATAGTTCTATGTTTAATTTTTTGAGAGCTCTCCATATACTCCATAGTGGCTAAACCAGTTTCCATTCCCACCAACAGTGCCCAAGGGCTCCCTTTTCTCACATCTTTGCCAGTACTGGTCATCTTTTAACTTCTAGATGACAGCCATTCTTACAAGTTTGAAGTTGTATCTCATTGTGGTTTTGATATGAATTTCCCTGATGATTAGTAATGTGCACCTTTTTCATGTACCTGCTGGCAATTTGTATGTATTGTTTGGAAAAATTGTCCATTTAATCCCTCTGTCTACTTTCTGTTTTTGACATGTATGAGTTCTTTAAAATTTTGATTGTTAACCAATTATTTGATATATGGTTTGCCAAAATTTTCTCCTCATCTTTAGGTGACCTTTTAAATTTTGTAACTGTTTCTTTGTATTAAATAATGACCTCCTTTGTCTCTTGTTATGGTCTTTGGCATTTATCAGTCCCATGTCCTCTTTTGTTCTTTAGGTAATCTGGCTCAGTATTTCAAATACTACCTGGCTTAGTTGAAATCAAAAGTTTATTTATTTGTTTTGGGGAGATCTTCAAGAAGATTTTAAGTCAAAAGCCACATGACTATTTGAAGGAGTACCTTTATTTGTATGATGCAGAAACAGGGTAAATTACATAAATCATATATTAAAATGAGAACTAGTCAACTCTCAAATTGCATGAATTACCCCAGACAAATAGAGAGCCTGTCACTTTTGAATCTGTTAGTTGTCATTAATTATGATGAAATGTCTCACTAATGTTTTTGATCCGTCATTACGTACTCAGAGTAAGAACTGGAACTTTGCTTTGCTGTTTAACTGCTGATTGCTGCTCATGTTCTGGAGCAGATGTTTTGAAAGAATTGATCATTTGCATATTTAATTCAAGGCATCTTAATTATGCAGGTTCCATCATCTCCTCAATCATCTCTTTTATTTCTACAAGAGTACTTATTGTTATCCTCTTTGAAAATCACATAGATACCATTCTGGTTCAACTTTCATTTTGTTAATCAGTATAATCATCTTCTGAAATAATCTGTACATGTTTAGAGAATCCACCTTTATATATCTTAAAATACTGCTGCCTAATTTATCAAGTTTAGTTTTATCAAGTGTAAGTCTAAGTTTGTAATCTTTTCAAAAAAGAAAAAGAAATTCTCCTTTGTACATTACTCATTTTTTTACCCAAATAAGATGTTATTTAAGGACATACACAAAGCTTTCCTTTCCACTTGTCCCTTGCTATTTTTCAAAACATAGTCTGTATTCCATTAAACTAAAGTCATATGCTCTTCTATTGTAAACTCATATAATTACAGGATTCAGGCAGAGAAGAATTTTTACTGAAGCAGGTCCATATATTTTGTTTAAACAATACGGTTGTGCTGTAATTGACACATAATAAGCTAGATATTAGAAAGCATACAATTTGAACAGTCTTGACACGTATATACATCAGATATATCATCACTACAATAAAAATAATGAATATATACATCACCCCCAAAAGCTTCCTTATGCCACCTTTTAAAATTATTTTCTCTCACTCCTTCTCATCCTCCCTTTCTCAGAAACCACTGATCTGCTTTCTCTCACTATAGATTATTCTTTCCATGGAAATCTCTCTCTCCCTCTCTCTCCCTACCTCTCTCTCTCTCTTCCTCTCTCTCTCTCTCTCTGTGTATGTGTCTCTTTCTCTCCTTTTTTTGACTCAGAAAAAATTGATAAATTAACTTTCTGAGTGTTGAATATGATTTATTCCTATAAATATTCTCTTCTGGGATATAGTTAAAATGATTGGGAGAATTTTTATTCTTTTATGCCTTGCGCTTAAGTCTAGAGCTAATTATTCCCCAACACGGAGGAAAATTCCTTATAATTATAAATGATGTGATTTTGTTATCTGCCTGGTAGGACGAGGCACTATTTTCAGTTCTGTTTGAGCACAGGATATGTTTCTCTCTGATAGATGGTTTTGCCTGGCCTCTAGTAGTTTCTTTATACTTCCTTGTTGAAACAATCTCCTAAGAGCCCAAGGGGGCCCACTCCACAGATTGCTAAAGTTAGCATCGAAGCACTTACATTGTCACACTCTCTCCTGAAAACTCTAACCACTTTGGAGAACCCGTTTTCAGTTCCATCTGCTCAACTCAGGGAATCCACCGAGTTCGACCTGAGTTCCTTCTCCCTGCACTATTGCTTGGGAACCCTCGCGAGGATGTCATCTCAACAAGTGACTCACTGGTTTATTTCTAATCTCTCATGGATAATTCTCCTTGTTGCTTGATAGTGTCTTGAAAACCCTTGTTTCAAATATTTTGCTTGGGTATTTCATTTATTTGATGCAGTAGGATAAATCCAGTTGCTCATGTTTTTCCCCATAGTTTCATTAGATAGGACTTTTTAAATTTTTTGAACCACACAGCACCTTGTATGTTTTTATGACACTGCTATGTGTCCTTCTTTAATATAATGATGCATGTAATTATATTATTCTCCCTAGTAGATTTCAAGCTCCCTGAAAAGAGAGATAATTGTGATGTTTGTCTTTATTTTCTCTGTTTTTGACAAGTGATTGTCATCTATAAAATGCTCTATACATATATGGTGTATTGAATTAATGTAAATGACACAGAATTTATAGATAAGAGATCTTAACTGTTACTTCAGAAAATGACATTTTTGCTTAAACTCAATAATCCAAAGCAAATACTTAGTTTATTATTATCGGAGTTTTTCTTTTTTTAAAATAGCAAAATTATAAAAACTATTATATTCATTACATGTATTAAGATAGATTTTATATTAAATGACAAGTTCTGGATAATTTCTAGAACTGTCATGATTATTCAAATTTAACTTGCTGAAACATATGACAGATACTGATCAAAATTTTTCCAAAATCTCATGTTTGATAAATAGACATTAACTTTCACTGCTGTACAACATGACAACTGATACAGCAAGGCTCGGTTTGTTGATATTCTTTATGATGTAATTTTTAAGACAAGTTTGTCTATTCTTTACCAAACTGTGAAGTTTTTTTATATTATTATTTCATTTATATATCTTTGATCAAATTCCATGTGTATGTTATAGCTGTAGGAGAGGCTAAGGGTAATAGAAAAACTGAGATTTAGATGAAGTTGTATTCTTGCTTGTTTGTTTTGTTTTTTAATGGAAGGTTTAGACAGGAATGAAGGTGAATAAGCAATCAGGCAGGAAGAGAGAGGGGGAGGTGCTTTATTTATTTTTATTTCATTGTTCATATTGGTTGTTCTCCCCAGCCCTGGGTCTTGAACCCAGAACCTTGGGATATATGTGGGACTGCTACCAGGTGCACTAGACTGCTAGGCCAGCAGGGCACATCCTAGATGAAGATTTTTATGTTCTCATTCTGTCACTTGGATGCAAAGACATTCTGGAAAATAAAATTAGAATCCATGATTCTTATTTTTTCATTTAAAAAATAGGGATACTAATGTTTTCTTAAAAGAGCTCCTGTTAGGGTCTAATCAGAAAATGTTTGTGAATGTTTGTTTTATAAATTTTTAAACAAACATTCATTTCTATTGTTTTCTGAAGGTTTTTTTTTTTTTGTACTTGTTTAGCACATGAATTCAGAAGTCTCCAAAGCTGAGTTTGTCGCCACTGGGTTCATGTGAGTCCATCCACTGAGAAGTGGGGTGAATGCTTTTAAAACTTGGTTCTGTTATCTGAACAGTTGTCAAGTTTCTGAATTCAGATGAAATATTTATGTCAGTAGTTCATTTATTCAAAAATATGTGTTGCACAACTACTGTGACCCAGCTCCTTTCTGGTGCTTAGGATAAGTCAATACATAAAGCAACAATTGATACCCTACACAGGACTCACATTTTGGAGGAGGGAACAACAGAAATTAATGGGTATAAATAAATAAGTCAGATGGATTTTTTGGAGGTAACAATTGCTATAAGGAAGCAAAAACCATTGATGTAACCAGAAATCAAGAGTGTGGAGTAGGGTGAGTTCAATACCTTTGAAGACGGCTTTTACGAAGACCTCATTGTGAAGGTGATAAGCAAAGGCATGGAAAGAACTAGGTCAGCACATACACATATCCAGGGAGAGTATCAGGCATTGAGAAAGACTGGTACGAAGATGCTAACATGAGTGTCCAGAATAAGAGGTGAGAGGTAAGGCAGTGAAGAAGGATTGGGCAACGCTCAATAGACTATAGCCATTGTAAGGATTCTGGCTTTCATTCAGTTTCATCCTTCCATGGCGGAAAACATGCAGAGTTTTTTGAGCAGAGTGACATGACCTGATGTTTAAAGGAAGTTCCGACTATAGGTACAGTATCTGTAGCAAACTTTTCAATGGCTTATTACATAGAAAACATTTTGAAATTCAAAATTTTAGCACATTAGTTTGGTAAAAGAATGTTGAATGATTGATTCATTTTAGAGATTTTGGACTGAAGATTTTCATCTCTGTGTTTTGCCATATATCTGTGATGTATTACAGGAAACACTGTACTTGATTCTATTATTCTAGCAGATTTCAGGAGTGGAGGCAGGACGAGGGAGGCCCAAAAGCTCTTCTCAATGTGGCAGGTTTATTGATCTCTGATTCCATCTACACAATTCAGCTGTGAGATGGAGCACCAGCCAGAGAATGTCAAGGAAATGCAGCTAAGTTTTTGGCTATCTCCTGACACTGGAAAAGGGAAATTTATTTTATCTTTGCCCGATTACTGATTTAACTCTCCTACAAGAGTGTGAACTTGTTTTCTGCAGCCAAAACAAACAAGTTTGAAGATGATGATGTATGCTATATCCAACCACAAAAGGAGGGGGATTATCTGAGGCAGAACAAATGGTTTTGTCATGTCTCTTAATTCCTGCCTGTACAACACACCTGATTAAATACAAAGAGAGTCCTACAAGCCATGGACCTTTCTTTCTCTCTCTCTTTTTTTCTCCCTAGAATGAAGTTGGGTGTGTGCAAAGTAATTCCTAGTGGAAGACCCAAATAATGGGTCTGTATGAGGAAAGAATACGAGGGCCTGCACTTACATGCAGGCCTCGGGGCGCAAGGAACCACCCTGTCTATTGCAGACAGAACAAAATCCTGCAGAGAGTGAGCAATAACATATTTTGGCATGAGTATCGGTCACATCTATGTGCAATGAATATTAGTGATAACCACTGAATCTCTATTTCCTTCTAAAAACTATACATGAACACATAACTCCTCCACAATTTTAATTTTCACAAAGTACATATATCCCTATGACTACTACCTGAATCAAGCAATTGGACCATTCCTCTGGCATGCAGATTATTTTGAGCATAGGTCCCTTGAGGCCCTGGAGGCTAAAGAGAATCTCTTGTTCCTCCCTCAGCTAAGCAATCACCACTCCCTTAATTACCTAGAAACATGAAGACTGGGGTTATTAGCTAGATGTACGATTATCTGCAGAAATGACCTCTCTGAGAAATCTGTATTTTCAGGGTAAATATGAGTCACCCTCTACTACTTGTGTGAAGTTCACCTCCTCACTCCTTGATGCCTCCAGTCTCTATCCCATTTATTATCTCAAGAATAAAAGCCTTCTGTATGCATCATTTTACTCTAAAATTTACAGCCATGCAAATTCTCCATCTGTATATAATTAAATATATTTTTCTTCTAAAATAAAATAATTTTCCATTTCCAGTGAGCTACTATTCTGATATGCAACACCACTGAATAATTTTATTTGTTTTGGAGGCTTGCATAAATGAAGACAAAAAGTATGTACATGTTTATATTTTTAGGATTCATCCATGATATGCTTAGTTGTCTTTTTCTTCATTTGTGAAAAGAATTCTTTTATTTGAATACTCCACAATTTATTTGTTCTCCTATGAATGGGCATTTGTTTTTTTCCCTAGCATTTGCCCTGTTTTTAATAGTGCTACTCTTTACGATTTTTACCTGATTTAGAGAACCTAGGTATGCAATTCTGAGAGATGCTATATATACCTGCGGTTAGAATTACTAGCTCATAGGATATGCATATATTTAGCTTTAGTAATTGTGACCAAAACAGTAGGCACATATTTACATGCTCCATTGCTCTTCATTTCTTATTACATTTCTATGTTTCTCTCTAGGAACACTTTTTCTTTGTCTTAAGAACTCCATTTGTGTTTTTCCCCTTAGGCATTCTAGCAAATGTCTTTAGTTTTTCTTCATCTGGAAACATCTTTGTACATTCTCTTTCAGCATTTTGAAAGTTTTGATCGAATGTTCTTAAAATTTTCACTCTCTGTTCAGATGTGGAATGCCAGTATTAATTTATTCCTTCAAATATGCTTTTTATTTGCAATTTTTTTTTGTCTTTGGTTTTCATTTGTCTTATGCTTATTTATGGCTTTTCTTATGTTTTGTGTAGTTTTCTCTGTATTCATCTTGGTTGGAATTTCTAGAATCAATGGATAGTATGTACCATTTGTTTTGGAAAATCTTCCATCATTATCTCCTACTTGGAGTTTTCTATAATTATATAACATCATATTCTGTGAACATATATAGCTTTATTTGTTCCATTACAGTTTGCATGGCTTTATAAAGTCCCGTGCTTAACTGCCCTAGTTTGAACCTGCAGTACAATATTGAATAGGAGTGGTGAAAATGATTGATTTATTCTTCGTTCTGTGTCTTTCACTATGAAGTACTATGTTGGTGTTGGTTTTCACAGATGTTCTTTATCAGGTTGAGGATATTTCTCTTCTTTCTAATTTGTTCAGTGTTTTAGTCATGAAAGGTGATGGAGATTGTCATATACTTTATGCCTATTGAAACAGGATTTTTATATTTTATTCTACTAATATGGTATATAGCAATAATTGAATATTGAATATGAAACCAACCTCTCATTCCTAGAATGAATCTTACTTGTTTATGGTATATAATTCTTTTTCTAGTTTGTTGGTCCAGATTTCTAGGATTCCCCCATACATTAATATGAATTATGGTCTGTAGTTATTAGTGTTTTGCGTTATATCTTTCTTTGGTTTTGGCATAAGGGTACTAAGTGTTCTCATGTAAGTTGAGAATATTTCCTTTCCCTTCTATTTTTACTGTTTGTGAAGAAAGATTTTTAATAATCCTTCCTTAAACATTTGGTAGAATTAATAGGAAAGATTTAGGAAGTTCTTGGGAGATTTAAAATTAATAATGAAATCTCTGGAATAGAACAAATAACATTATATTCATGAAAGATTGATACTAGTTTTCTGTTTCTTCTTCAGTCAGTTTTAGTAATTATGTATTTCTAGAAATTCTTCCATTTTATCTAAGTTATCGAATGTTGACATATAGTTGTTAAGAATATCCTCTTATTTTTTTTCCTGAAATTTGTAATAATGTCCCTTTTTCATTTATGATTTAGTAATTTTTCTCTTCATTTTACTTTTTTATTATTTATTCCTTTTATTATTTATCTTTTTCTCTTCCTTTTATTTTTCCTTGGTCAATCTAGATAAAAAAAGATTTCTCTTAATATATTATATCTGCCTAATTCTCTCTTATCTCACAGGAAATGACATATTCACTATGGTCCATAACTTTTACATTCTGTTCTGCTTTTTTTTTCTTTTTTGTATTTCAACTTGGAAATATTATGCTGATCTCTCTTTTCATTCCATATTTCTTTCTCCAGCTATGACCATTCTACAGGTTAAATTCATTTACTATATTTCCAATTTAGTTATTTTTAAGTTCTAGAATTTTTATTTTACTTTTCCTTATACATTTCAATTTTTGTGATTCAAGTCTCCATTGTTATCTATTTTATATACTTTCTTAAAGATATTTATCACAGTTATTTTTCAATATATGTAGGATAACCCTAAAATCAGGATCAACTAGAAATATTTTCATTCTATGTATGCTCTTGATTCTATAGTTCTTGGGAGCACTTGTAACTGTATATAAACCCAGACATATAAACACTAAGGAGGTTTGAATTATTCTGTCTTACACTTCATGAGAAAGCTTAATGTAATCTAGGCATGTGCTCTCTTGATTTGGTATAACAATGTGTTTAGGATATAACTTAGGAAAGGAATCTTTACAGAATTACTTAAATATCTGTGACCATATAAAAATCAACACAATGATTGATTAGGAAGGAGAAATCAAAAGGTTTTGTGCTCATTTTAAGCCTGGAGGTACTTAATACTGGAATACTGCAGAGTGTTTTGCTCATTGATTTTCAGAGGTGTCATTCAGCAGACAGCTTCCACTAGAGTAGATGCTAAATAATGCTTGATCATTAGATTGAACTTCTCAGATACTTGCTTTGAGGATAATATTTAACTTTCAGGATAGTTGTAAAGACTAATTGTGGGACCAAATAAGCATGAGATACCCTCCTAACATTCTTTTTTATTGTACAGTAAGCAATATTTATTAATCAGTTAAGAATATTGGTTAGCATAAGCTTTCTTTCTCCATTTCTTTACCCCTCATCCCCAACCTACCCAATCTGAACATTAGATATCCCTTTATCTAACACCTCTACCCTACTGGTAGTTAAACTCGCTCTAAGATTTTATTATTCAACAGTGGAACTATCTTATCCAATGCAATTTTTATATTTTTCAGGTCACTAAAATCTCTCGTAAGTTATTTTGTAAAACTGACTGCTTTTTTGGGGGAAAAAACTGTAAGGCAGTTAATTGTTAGATCAAAGTTGACATTAATTCAAATTCTAAATCACTACTGATGTCCTCAAATTTGGGGTCAGTAACATTATGAAGAGATTAATCTAAGGCATTGGAAACAAAGGTATGGAAACAAAGACATGTAAATAATGGTCTCATGTTGTAATAAGAAGAATTTGATCATGAAATAGAATTTTATCTTTTGTAAGCTTATGTGTTTTTTTAGAATGAACGAAATAAGTTTTCTTCTGTCTTTTGCAAATAAAAAGAAGAGTTTATTGAATTCACTTAGGGCTATCATATTTGAACTTTTTAAAAATTTATAAGTCTCAGGATTGTTTATTAGAGCACCTGCAAACAGTGAGACTACAAACCTCTCAAAAAAGCCAAAACTATATCTTCCCCTTATCAAACCAAGATTATATTCATGGTTAAGCAACAAAGTTCCTACATGGAAAAATTCTTTTTCTTTTTGGCATATTAATTCTTAAGTTTTCCTTATAAGAAAACACTTTACTAAGCTGGTGGAGAATGTAGGTATTTAGTTTGTACATGCATGGTTAGTCACAGATATGTTTCAAGTGGATTAATTTAAGGAAAGATAACATTTTAAAGGCTGTGCACTGTCAAATTAAGTTGAAAAAGCGATTTGGCAGCATCTAAACATGCAGCTTTCTGATAACCAAAGAGCATTTGTTAGCACTATATTGTGATTAAAGAAATTCATCCTTGACAAAATGACTGAGTATGCAAATTTTTTTTTTCCTTTTGAGAAATCGCTTGAGACTTCTCCTTTGGGTCATCACTAACATGAGAGAGATGTGCATTTTCAGTAAATAACCACTGTGTTCTTTCTTCTTTCCAAGAGGGAACTGTCTCTTAAACACAGTTTTCTTGCCAAAAAGAAAAAAAAATTTCACTTGTGAGTAACAACTTGAGAAATGAGTAAGGGATCACCATTTTATGCTCTTTATATTAACAAAGTGAGTTTAAAATCAAGTTTTAAATCATAACATAAGCACAGTTCAGCTTCTCATTTTTGCAGGTTCAATTAGCAAAATATATTTTGCTATATACTCTGATGAAAACAAAGAAGTAGTTTCTTATCTAATAAGATTTATGGCTAGAGGATTGAAAAACTGAGAAACCTGTGTGTTTTAATTTTATTGGAAACTTAAGATACTTCTTTTGAAAATTAGTCATTTACATCTTTCTAATATATAAAGTTTGGAAAGCAGTGTGCTCACAAGTTACTCTCCTAGTTCTGGGTGACTTGCTTTTTAATCAGTCCTATTAAGAAGCTATCTGGGAGCACCACAATTCTATCTCCAGAGAAAGTATCTTTACAAGAAACCAAGAGGTCACTTTGAAAAGTTCCATGGCAACATCTGGGATCAAAGACTTGTTTTTCCTACATATGTTTTGAGAATTCAGTATGGGAGTAGATTTTGTCCCTGGGAAAGTAAAAGCACAGGAAGCTCCAGATTTAAAACAATTAAATGCCATGTAAGATAGCAATATATATTCTAAAGCTAGCCATCGGTATGTTACGAAGCTAGTTCTGATAAAATATTCAGAAAAATGTTATTTTACCAGTACTAAAATTAATAAACAGATTAATGGGTAAGATAGAAAAATATGACATTTGATACTATTAGTAGAAAATCCATGTATTATAGGTAAATTAATACTATCAATTGGTAGTAGAAACAATTGTTGGATTATAAAAGAATAAAATTGTACTGTGATGATTGAATAACATTTTGAAAATCTAAAGGTAGAGCATTGCACAAATTTCACATGGATTAAAGAGTTAAATATAAAACATGAAGCTACATCAAAAAGAAAAATATGAATAAAATTAATCTTATTTAGGTTAAGAATAATCTTTTGAAGAATAAAGTCCATAAAGAATTTCCAAATTTTTCAACTATATTAATATTCTGACGTACAAAGTTTAACCATACAAAAATTCAGCTTTGTAAGTGTCTAGTACCATTAAAATTAAAAGACAGATAAATGTAACTATCCTTCTTACAAGGAAAGTTATGAAAATTGTTAAGAAAAGCAGCAGGACTCCAATAAAGTAATAATTAACATATAAAAGGCAAGTAAATGAAGTATAAAGAATTCCCAAAAGGTTCAAATTCACTAGCAAGCTAAAATGTTATAAAATTAATTTTATATATAGCATATTATGTCAAAATAATAGGAATACTGGCAAGGGTAGGCATAGAAAAATTGATTCCATCCATGTTGGTGGTAGGAGTGTCAATTATTATTAACTCCTGTAAAAAAATACAGCAATGTATGCTTTCTGGTGAGGAGCACTTTCATACTGTAGTTATTGAAGAAATCCATTCCTAGGAAATTATCAATTTATGGTCAAATGCCAAAAAACAAGCAGTTTTTAAAGGATATTATTTATTGTGTCAAATAGACTAACATAGCTCCCTATAAACCTCCAACGAAAATAACATTATCAAGTTAAATAGATGGGGTATTATGTCATCAATGTAAATTATATTTTAAGAATCTTTCAAGGACATAGAAATGATTTCAAGGACATAACATGATTTTGAGTGAGTTGGCAGGATAAACATTTATGTAGAATATGCTAAACATTTTGTAAAAATTTATATGTGTGTGTAGGTGTGTTCAGGAAGTAGTTGGAAATATATTAAAGTGTCAACAATAATTTTTTTCTTGGTGGTGGGAGTATAGGAAATTTCAATTTTCATTTTTTAATATTTTGTAAAGTTTTCAGTTTCCACATGAAGTTTGATTTAATTTTTTAATTAGGAGAAACTACCATTTTAAAGTTAAAATGCAGTATTTAATACTGAGATTAGTTTTCTTGAAATTTTTGAATTTGCAATGTCTCATGATGAGCTTTGTAAATTGACTAATGTCTTGATTAATATCTCTGATTCAGATTTTTTAATACATTTCTAACAAGTTCTAACAAGTAAATGACATCCTTACTCTTCTCTCAACATCTATCACTTCCCCTTTAAAATGTGACAAGACTAGTGAAACAATGAATTTCTTCATGTAAATATAGCTACACACACACACACACAAAGATCAGCCATTCCCCATAGGGTATGTCACCCTTTTTATCTTATGCAAGACACCAGTGAATAGTAAGAAGGAAAGTTTGCTACAAGCTGACAATTCACTCTTATGATAAGGGCAATATTTATCCCTTCCAAAAGGAAAACTAGCAAACTGATATGATTAGGAAACTAAACCCATAAGCATTCTTTTTCTCCTCCTAATTGATGTGAAAAGATATGCCCATGATGTGAGGAATAAGCATTGTTTTTTCGAGGAAATTGCACATCATTTTGTCTCTCTCTAGAAACAAGAGGAGAGTAGCAGGATATAAAATGAGAGATGGAAAGGAGTCAGATAATACCAAACATGGAAAGCACTTTTGAAATGCTGGCTGAATTTCTGAAGGTGATGAATTTTGAAATAGGTAGAGATATGACAAGGCTTCATTTTAGAAAGGCTACCCTGAAAGCAAGCCAGAGTGTAGAACAATAAACTGCAGGACAAGCTGGGTGGGTAGTCTAGGTGAGAGGTAAGAGGACTCAACCAAGGTACCCACTTTTGGAATGGAGGGCAGGATTAGGTACGAACTTCTGAAGGTGGACTGCATAAGAAGTGATATTTGATTATGTGTGGGAAAAGACTAAAAGGAAAAATAGAAGTCACAAGTGATTTTCAGGCTCTGGACTTGGGTACAAAGTGATACCAATTTCTACAACAAGGAAAGAACTATGGAATCCAGGTCACTGAAGACAGGAAATTCAGGATTTGAAATGGTGAGTTACAATAGCTTACCTAGTAGAAAGTGGAAAGGGAAACTGCAAGTATAGGTTTTAAATTAGGAGAGGTCAGGAAAGGAACATTTGGGGGTTCTGGGTGCTTGAAAAATGATGGATGAAATCTTTGGGGGACAGGTGCAAAGCAAAAAGAGAAGTCAGGCAATTGATAACCTGTGAAATATAGGTATCTAAAGAAGAAAGAGAGGAAGAAAAATTAGCAGAGGAGTCAGAGAAAAAAATTGCCAGAGAAATGTGTGTGTGGCTTTCATCCCTCCAAATTCATAAGGAGATACCTGACAAACCTGTTACTTAAAATAAATCTGAATTACATGAATTTCTAGTGGGAAAGTATGAGGGGAAGAAGGGATAAAGGGGAAGAGTTGGGTTTTCTTGCATTCTCTTGTTTTCTAAGTGGCATTGGTTATTCTCAGAGGATAAACAAATGGATCTACTCTGTAATATGCAGTAGTTCTGTTGGGCTGGCCATGGGAGAGAAATGAAAGTGTAAAAGTTAACCACAGGTTTGCCTGAAATGAAGATGATAGTTTTGGAGAGAAATCTAATTTTTAATTCTTTGACTCATATTTCCATATATCTTTGCTTTAATCACTTTTCAATTTAGATTTTGCTGTTAACATTATGTGATACAATAATCCCACTCCAGGGATCTATGAATATATATGTGTTTATACAAAGGTCTGAAATAGCATTATTCACAATCACACAAAACTGGGAAAAATTCAAATTTCTATCAACTAGTGTGTTGATTAACAAAATAAGATACATCCATACAATAGAATACAATTCAGCAACAAATAGGAGCACACCATTTGATATATACTACTGCACGCATTAACCTCAAAAATTGCCTTAAGAGATGGCATATCCTAGTAGTTTAGTGGTTAAATCTGCTGTCTTCAGTCAGAGTGGTCCACATCCATTCCAAGGACCCAGGAGTGACAACTGAATGACCAACTAAATTAAAATAAATAAATAAAAAATTCTTTCTCTCTCTTCCTCCTTGCCTATCTGCCTGCTCTTCTTCAATCCTGGTTGCCGATTTCCTTTAAAAATATTTTAAGAGAAAGGAGCAATACATAGATTATTATGTGTTATATAATTCTAACTATATAAAAATTTTTAGAAAAGGCAAATTTATGGAGTCAGAAATCAAAGCAGTGATGGCCTGGAAATGGGAATGGGAGCAGGGATTTACTACAGATTTAAGGGAAATTTTTTGGGGTAATGAAAATGTTCCAAAATTCTGCAAATATATAAATATCAATAATCTGTACAGTTACAATGAGTAAATGTTATGACTTGCAAATTATACTGCAATAAAACTTTATGTAGTATAAAATTAATAACATTATTCTTTTGTGGCTGAAAGAGATAATCTGTTCAACCTTTATTTTGTTTCAGATTTTTCCATTTTTTCTTCTTACTATTCCCAGTTATTCCTCTTACTTCATTGACAAATTTCTACACATCATAGCTTTTATTTAACCTGTCTGGAAGTCAGAATGAATCAGACACAGACAAGTTGAAACCTTTTGCTAGTATGCAGTCACCTTTCAAAATGACTGGATATGTTTGAAATTCCTCTCCAGTACTACTTAGAGAAAATTTGAAATCACCAAAATCAAATTTTGAAGGTTGGAGCAGAATTTATTTGGAATAGAGGAGGTTTGCATGTCTTGTTAAAATTCTCACTTCCTTTCCAGGTGTAAATCCCAACATGGGTGACTCATTAAGAAACTTGAATTCTTGAAGTTTGAGTTGGTTTCTCTGATTTTTCTTTAGAAAAAACTAAATGTACTAAAAACTAAATATTTAATTTTTGAAATATAGCATACTTTCTGGACTCTTACAAGTATATTTGTCAAAGGGAAGTTCCCTAAAAACCATATGAATTGTCTCATGCTGTCATTTGATGATAATTCAAACAATGAGTCTCATAGCTTATCAGCGATAGAGCTAGAAGCAGAGTCATGTATAGTTTAAAATTCCTAAGTGGTTTAGCATAAGGTTTCATGCTTAATATTCACTTCTTTTGAATTTGCCTGTGGGAGTCAGATCTGTTTATCTAGATTCCAACTAGAAAAGTTCATTTATTTTATGATCCATAGGCTCTTCTCCCTGCAGGTATCTAAGATTGAAGCCATTATGTGTTCTCCTTTAAAGTCACGAAGTGTTGAAGACCACGTGCTCCATTAGCTTTCAAATCATAGCTCCACTATACTAGTTTTGTAATCATAAACATGCAGTTTGGATCCTTGAAACCTTAACTTTCTTTCTTTCTTTTTTTTTTTGGGTGGTGGGGGGCTGAAGAAGTGCTTTATTTATTTATTTATTTACTTACTTTAGTGTTCACATTGGTTGTTCCCCTCAGCCCCAGGTCTTGAACCCAGGACCTTGGGATCTATGTGGGACTGCTCCCAGGGTGTACTAGAGGGCTTACCCAAAGTTTAATTTTTTTATCTATAAAATGTGGATTGTAATAGTATCCCCCTAATTGCTTTGTGCTATCAAGTGAGATAATTCATTAAGGTACTTTAAGCAAGTTTTCAACAGTCATAAGCACACAATTATCTGTTTTCCATTCTTCTTTGCTTCTCCTATGTCATCAAATATTATTAGATTCTACCAAATTACTCAAGAGAAAACCTCCTGTCTGTCATTTATCTCTATCTCTTAAATAGCATCAAGTTCTACTGTTAAAAAGAGAGAAAGATATAGAGAGATAAAATCAAAAACAATGAGAGAAAACGCAGAATGCTATGAATTGCATTCATTTTTAATGTTAGGAGACAGAAATAAAGATTAGAAAACTTAGGAAGCATTTGACTTCCAAAAGTGCTTGATTAACAAGCCAATTTCAAGATAATGAAATATTCTTACCACTCAACAGTAGACCAATTTAAGATAACATATGACATGCTGTGAGTTAGCAATTTTAAGTTTTTTTAATTAAAATTATTTAAAAAATGAAGAATTTATTCCTCTAATCTTTATGCATGAGTATTACACGCTAAATTAAGATCACAGTAATCACACAGCTTTCTAAAAATTGTGTCACTTGTCAGCATTTTATTATATAATGAAGTATTTTCCAAAATATCATTTTGCATGGATACATACAGATGTATTTAAACTGATTTTTAGGTCAGCTACTTCATTTTTCTCCTAAACCATCAATATTTTGAGTCGAGATGATAATTAAACAATGATTTTTTTTTCAAACTTTTCTTATCTTCTTGCCTTCTTTGACATTTTGCAGCTGTCATGGACTTATCACTCTGCGAGAGCTAAGACCCATGTTCAGTTTACTGTGGACTGATTGTGGGCTACACCTGGGCTTAATGTTGGCTGTGGGGCCCTAACTAGAGTAGTTTGGGTTATGACAGCAGGTGTCGTTCCTGCCTTTTAGCTTCTATTCCTGATTCTGGAGCTATCTTATAGATCTTATGAACTAGATTCTTTCAAGAAATTCCTTAGGAAAATTTTTCCTGGTAAGTTTCTTTTGCTTGCAACTAAGAATCCTAAGGGATAAATTTGCAGAATCTTTCATCAAATAAAGATGACAACAAATATAGAAAGTATAAAGCCAACACATTCCCCCCAAATGAGGAATGCCAAAGCCATGCAAAGTGATAAACTTATTTATGGACTCACAGCCAGTTGATGTGTATTTTGAAGATTTGTAGAGAAAGAGGTGCAGTGGAAGCTGTGTAGGTACATGGTGTCATATCACTCTGGCCCTGAATGACTTAAGCAGCTCTTTCTCATGGACATGGCAAAAAAGATCAATTTTGCCTATTTTTTGAGTTTATGCGGAAGGATCTGGTGTTTACATATACTCCTCTAGGGTATTATATGGCTTCATGAAAGATTATTCTTTTTGGAAGACACATGGGTTTGGGGAAGGTAAGCCATGGTTGGAAGTTGATGATGCATAGATGCATATCTTAGTCTTAAAGATTAAGATAGAGAACGGCTCTGAACCACAGAATTTCACAATATAATTCAGGTCAGTCTCATTCTTTGGAAGAAGGGTGCATATACATATAAATTATGCCTTCTACACAGCAGAATACTTGATATTACAGCATGTAACTGGTTTCTGTCTTTACCACAGAGAAAAGGGTTCTCTTTTTGCCAAATTGTCCAGAAGAGTTAATGTATAGTCATGACAGGTGTTTTTATCTCACTTGCAGACTTCTCTGAGGAGTCCTTGGCATGAATAAGTTTTTGGCATGCAAGCTGAACTTGAAGGAAGTTCCAAGTTGCAGAAAGCCTTTTTTTTGGCTAGCAAAATTCCTCCACCTCTTCCATTAACAACCTCTCCTTCTGCTTCTAAGAATTTCTTATTTTGAAAGGTCTCAAACTGACGCAAAACAACATCTGCACACTGAGAGCTTGATTCTGTACCCTTGATGATTTTAGAAACTGATATCTACATCCTCCCTTCCTACTGCTATATTAAATCAATGCCTTTGACTCTGACTCTTGTCCCTTCCCACTCTAGTCTGAAATACAAGCAGGCGTATTTCTGTGGAAGACAGAAATTTGTAGGATTTGTTTATCACATCAACTCTGGGGTATTCATTCTGAAGCTCTTTAAAAAATTCAATTCTCATCCCTTTGACCACTGTTTTTTTCCTGATTAGTGACTTTCTTTGTTTCTTGCTTCCCTCTTTTTATTCTTCTGCAAATTACCATTCTTCAGGGTTGTGGTAGGGGATGGCATTCACTTTGCTCTCTATTATATGTCCATTACATTTTTTATAGTTTCATTAAATAAATTCACAAATACTAGAATATTCATAGAGTTTATGACTATAAACAGCACAGAGGTCTCATTATAACAGAAGTTGACTGCTTGGTCATGAAATGTCTTGGATTGCAGTGGACTTTTGGAGGCCATTTTCTACCTCAAGGGAGACATACCAACTTTTTCCCACATAGGCTCTTTATCAATGGGAATTTCATAACCTTTTCTCTAGTTTCTTAATGATGCTGTCTAAGAAATTCTGTCTTTGGGGGCTTCCAGTTACAAGATGGTGAACTGTTAAACCTAGATTCACTTTCTTCTCACAGATACAGCAAAATTGCACATTTGATGATGATGACCTTTGAAAAGGAAAGGGGACCAACATCGCCACAAAGAGAAAGGACACAAATCTTCATAAACCATAGGAGAAGTCAAACTCAGCATTCATACCACACTGTGTGGTGTCTCTGGAGTCTGTAGGGAGGAACCAGTGATATGGACACTCTCTCTGGAGCTGAAAGGCTTGAAACTTCAGCTGATATCCCTGATCAGGGAGAGGTTGAGGGAAATGCAGCCTTTCTGTAAATTTTCAAGCTCACATGAGAATTGACAAAGTTAAATGTCAGGCTTTAGAAATTGCAGGAAACAAGAATCTGGACGTCATAAATTCCTTCAGTGGGAGCCATGGACCATTTCACAGACACCTGAAAAGTTTCACAGGATGCCTTCCCATACATGTTTCTTATCTCATTTAAAACTCCTTATGCTCACTATTAATTTTCTCCTTTAATGAGTAAAGCATTCTTTTCTAAAAATGCAGTCTTCCCTAAAGACGCCCTTCCTGTGCCAGGCTGGGGTAGATATCTGGCCATCTCAGTCCAACAGTGCCGTGGAAGCAGCAGCAGCTCTGCTTGCCACAGGTCTTTATGCTGTCTCTCTCTGTCTAAAAGCAGCAGCTCTTGCTTGCCCGTGAGTCTTTATCCCTATGCTTTCTTTCTTTCTATGGGCAGCAACTTTTGTTCTGCTCATGCGATCTGTCCCTGTGCTTCTCTTCTCATCTTCTAATAAGCTTACCAAGTTACACCAGTTTAAAACAACTAAGAATTCTTTTCTGATAATTTACTGCTGGGTCCCAAATCCTGCATTACCCCCACACCTGGAAACTGATCTGTGATCATATGCAACCTGCTCTGAAAAATAAAGGGGATTTTCTCTGGAGACCAATAGGCTTCTGGGGAGCAAAGAATGGAATAAAGAGAATGGGGATCTGGAAGACAAAATGCACACATACCTGATTGTAGGATTTTCATTGTTGAACTAAAAACCTCACTGTGGGGTAGAAAAAGAGATCACCTCCTTTTTATCAGGTATGAAGCTGGGAGTTCTCCCAAATTCCCTCTCTAGCATGGTTAAGGCACCGATGACCATGGAGATTCTCAAGGTGAAAGACCCTGCCCCCTCCAAGATCAGTGCGTTTGTGGTGCTGGATGGCTCGTGTTCATAGTTGTAGTTCTCGGGACTGCTGGAGAGAGGCAACTAAGTTTGTAATCCTAGTATTGACAGTTGAGTGATTTCCTGAAAAGAGTGTTTAGTTCTCCAGCTCTCTTGGGGACAATCGTCATGGAGGGAGCCTCCACTGAAATAGCTGTTTCAAATACACCTCTTTAGCAGTAAAGAGCTTTGTTTATCTGGCTGGTACTTGCTAGAGTTTCTACCCCCAGGCTTCAGGGTTTGTTTTCCACTCCCTCCTCAGGAAGCTTCATAGCTAGAGGACCAAGAAACAGTCACAGGGGAGGTATGCTTTGGCAAGACTTGTTCCCAACTCTCACCAGTGGCCTCTGTTGAGACTGTGATCTGCTTGTGACCTGAAACTGCACCAACTGAGGCTTTTCCTTGTACCTTGTTATTCATGTCTGTAACTCTAGGGGAAACATATCCATTCCCTACTCCAACCAACTCCAACCATTTAAACAGGTCTCCTGGGTTTCAACACATTGCAGGCTGTAGAGTGCTACAGCTTTCTCTCTCAACCAACAAATCCAAACGGTGCTCTTTTAGAAGTAGTGAAGATAGCTTTATAGAATCTGAGCCCTGAAATACTTTTGGGGTCCACTTTTATTGGTGAGGGAGAGGGGGAGGTGTAAATTAGAACAGGAATTACAAACGGAATTCAGTTATTCATTTGTGAATTCCTCACATGGATATAACACAGGAGTCACAAAATTGCAAACTGCACATAGGGTTCCATTCTCAGGTGAAAAGAAAAGTCTTTTTATCTAATCAGCAGCTTCCAGCCACTCTAGACTGTCAGACGCCTGGTGGCTGGGTGGCAACTGTTGGTCCTCAGTGGCTAGAAACTGGGAGTGCGGCTTTCTTTTCCTCTACATAGAGTTTTAACAATTCTGATACAACAGAATAAAGCCCATTATTCTGAGGCCACATCACAGGCCTATACTATGCATTTTGGTATCCTAATCCAAGGCCATTGCATCAGGGAATCCTAACCCAAAGAAATTAAAAGAGTACGAACAGAATGAAGAGAGAAAGAAGCATACATGAAATAACAGAGAGAAACAGAACCCCAGGGGAAACTTAGAAGACAACAGAATTAATTTAAGTACTTGATGAAAAATTTTAAAGACATATTTTAATGATAATCAATAAGATCAGGAGAAAAATGGAGAAGCAAAAAGAGAACAAAAATATAAAAAATATTGGGAAATTCTAAACAGAAACTGTGGAACTAACTAACCCAACAGTAGAGTTAAAGAACACAATAGAGGGAGTCAATAGTAAGTCAATAGTTGGAAGAGACCTCTAACTGAATGAGTGAACTGGAAGGTAGGACAGTGGAATATATCCATACAGACCACCAAATAGGAAAAAGATAAAAAGAAACAAAAACAACATATGAGACGTATGGGATAACATCAAAAGGAGCAATGCCAGCATCACAGGGATCACAGAAGCAGAAGAAAGGGGCAGAAATATTGAGAATTGATTGCTTAGAATTTCTCTAACCTGAAGGAAACAAACATCAAGATCCAAGAAGCTCAAAGAATGTCAAACAAAAGAAACCCAAACAGACCTACATTAAGACACATTATCATTAAAATGACAAAAATTAAAGAGAAAATCTTAAAAGCAGTTATAAAAAAAGAGTTACATACAAGAGAGTTCCTGTAAGACTGTTGGCAGATTTTGCTGCAGAAATTTTACAGGTAAGAAGTGATGTTCATGATATTTTAAAGTGCTGAAAGGATTTCTTTACCCAGATGGATTTTCAGTTAGAATTAAAGTAATGATAAAGAACTGTACAGACAAACAAAGCAAGAAGAAATTCATAATCGCTAGCCAATCTTATTAGAAATACTAAGGGAAATTCTATAAAATTAAAAGAAACTCCTCTTTGAAGAGGTAAGAAAAAATCATAAAATGTAGGGAGGAGGGGAGTAAAAGGTAGACTGTTGGAATGAGCTCAACATTAATCTTGCTTTCAACTTAAAAAAGATTATAAGCATTAACACTTTTATGTAAACCACAGGTAACCTCCATAGTAAAAAAAAAGAAGAAGAAATTGAAAAGGGAAGCCAAAAACAACTTTAACTCTTTTCAAAGCACATGGAAAGAGAGTAAGAGAAGAACAAGGATAAGTTTATAACACCATACAGAAAACAAATAGCAAAATGACAATAAGCAACTACATATCAGTAATCACCTGATATGGTAATAGATTCAACCAATAAAAAACATAGAGTAGATGACTGGATTGAAAGATATAACTCAACTTTCTGCTTCATATAGAAAAAAACTCATGTAAGCAGTAAAGGCAAACATAGTCAAAGTCAAAGGTTGAAAGACAATTCTAAAATCAAATGGTAAATAGTAAAGTAAAAGGGCAGTCATACTTATATCAGATATAATAGACTTCCAACTAAGGAAGGTAACAGAAGACAGGATGGATACTATATGATGATTGGGTGTCAATTTAGCAAGAATATATTAATATATATTGACAAAATGAAGGAGTATCAAAATACAGAAAGCAATTATTGACAAAGCAAAAGCCTTTGACAGCAATACAATAATAGTAAGAAATTTCAACACCCTACTCACAAAATAAGCAGATAGGCAGAAAAAAAAAACAGGGAAACAATGACCATAAAAGACAAATGTGGAGGACTGAGTTCAAGGCAATATGATAGGAAAGAGTCCCAACTCCTTCCCACAGAGAAACTAGGAACTCGCTTATTTTCCAGACATAAATACTGAGGAAAAATGGATTCAGAGGCTACAGAGAGTCGACAGCGACCAGGACCACAAAGGGTAGGTGAAAATGATAATATTCAGAGTTCAACCGCAGATTCATGATTTAGGCCATAATAGTGGGTAGAATCTAGGGAAGAACCAGGTCTCCTGGGAAGTCATTCCAAAAGCAGCAGAGACACACCCCACCCCACCCCGTGAGCCCAGGACACAGATCTGGGGAAGTCTTGGTGCAGGGTGGAAGGAGGTGCACACTCCAGTGGTCTGAGTTGTAGCCTGTGTGGTGAAATTACACTGGATGCCACTGTAAGCAGAAGGCAGCTATGGGAATCTCCCTCTCCCAACTCCACACACCTCCATATTGTCTCCAGATCTGCCCATGGGATATCCTGCCCACCAGATATTCCACCCCAGGCTTAAGGAAGACGAAAGTCTCCCAAAAGGAATGAACCCTCAGCAATATCACTAGCGCCACCCTGTCGGTGGCGGTGGAACTGCAGCTCGATTGCTGATTGTGGGACATTGACAAGGTGGTCATTACTCTTTGGACTTCAGATGCTGGGGAAAGGCTCTGTACCCATCAAATAAATTCAAACCCCACAGGTATATCTCTCAGACTCAACACAGGGTACACCTACAAACTTCAACAAATACAACAAGTGGTAATGCCACAAATCTCAAGAATTCCCAGTTTTCAAGCCAAGATCCAGGCTTATTCGGTGCAAATTGATACGCTACACAAGGTCATCACTGTAGTGAAACTTATCCCACAGAAACAACCAGAATTCCAAAAGAGCAGAAAACACAGAAATATAAGTAAGAAGAGGGAGCTAGTTAAAAACCCAAGGAAAAAATCTGAATATAACAGACATATGCAAATTACCTAAGAATGAATTTAGGGCGTGATAAAAAAAAATTCATGGAAATAAGAAAAAAGCAATAGAGGAAGAAAAGGCACAACAAAAAAAGAGAGAGAAGAAATGAAGCAAGATATCAAAGAAACAAAGAATATTATAGCTGAACTAAAGGACTCCACAGAGGCAGTCAAGAATAGGATGGATGTAGTCTCAAAGAGAATCAGTGAACTAGAAGACAGGGCAGAGTAATGCCCTCAAGCAAATCATCAAGGAGAAAATAATGAAAAGAAATGAAGACAGAATTTGAGACCAATGAGATAACATCAAAACGAACAACATTCACATCATAGGAATCCAAGATGGAGAAGACAGAAAAAAGGGGATAGAAAAACTGTATTTGAAGAAATATTAGCAGAGAATTTCCCTAACCTTTAGGAATGAAGCAAATCTCCAGGCACAGGGATCTCAAAGAGTTATAAACAAAAGAAATGCAAACAAACTTAGACACAGTGTCATCAAAATGTCAAAAATATAAGATAAAGACCCTTAAAAGCAGCTAGAAAAAAAATGAGTTACATAAAGGAGTCTTCATATTTCCAAGTTGAAACTTATAGGTCAGAAGGAAATGGCATGATAGTTTCAAAGTGCTTAAAGAAAATGATCTTCACCTTAGGATACTGTACCTTGTGAGATCCTCACTGAAAGCTAAAGGAATGATAAAAAAATACTTTTCAGATAAACAAATTTAAAGTAATTCATCCACATGAAACCAGTTGAACAAAAATTGCTAAAGGATGCTCTACAAAGAGTAAAGAAACCTCATTTATAAAACAGTAAGCAGTGAAATATAAAAAGGGATGATGAGAGGAAGATAAAAATGTGGATGGTTAGAATGCGTGTAATACTAATCTGCTTTGAAATAAAAACAGGAAATAAACAGAGAAACTTAAGGCTAACCTCAGGATAACCTCAAGAGCAACTCCATTGAAAAAGCAAAGAGCACAAAAAAATGAAACTCATCAAAATATAACTATGCTCAACCAACGTAAGAGAGAAAGAGATGAACAAAGTCACTCTTCGGAATAGCACACAAAAGACAAACTACAAAATGGCAATAAACAGCTACATGTCAATAATCACCCTGACCATTAATGTATTGAACTCACTAATCAAAATATTCAGAGTGACTGAATGGATTAAAAAGCCTAATCCAACCTTTTGCTGCTTAAAAAAAACCCCAGAAAACAAAACTCAACTTCTTTCAAAAGATAAACAAAGACTCAAAGTCCATGGTTGGAAGACAATCCTACAGTTGAATGGCTACCACAAAAGAATAGGAGCAGTCATACTTATATCATATAAAACAGACTTCCAACTAAAAACCATAGCAAAAGACTGAGATACATAAAGATTAAGTGGTCAAACCAGCAAAAAGACATAACTCTTGATAACACATATGCACCAAATGAAGAAGCATCAAATTTATTAAGCAAGTGTTAGTAGAAATGGGAGACATTGACAGCAACTCAATAATAGTAGGAGATTTCATTACTCCATTTACAACAATGGGCAGAGAAACAGGGCATCAGAAGCTTTAAATAGCCATTTGGAACAGTTAGATCTAATAGACATATACCAAACACTACATCCAACAACTACAGAGTTCACTTTCTTCTTAAATGTGCATGGAACATTCTCAAGGGGAGATCATATATTGGGACACAAAATATCTGTCATTAAACTTACACAGATTGAAAGCATACCAAGCATCTTCTCTAACCACAATGGGTTAAAACTAGAAATCTACCACAAAAAGAGTTGTAATATCCCAAATTAATTGAAGACTAAATAATATGCCTCTGAGTGACTCTTGAGTAAAAGATAAAATCAAGGAGGAACTTAAAAATATATAGAGACAAATGAGAATCACTATATGGTTTACCTGAATCTGTGGGATGCAGCAAAAGCATTAATAAGAGCGAAGTTTATTGCAATCCAGGTCTACTTTGAGAAGCAAGAAAAATTGCACAGAAACTGTATAACCCTACATTTAGAACAATTAGAGAAAGTAGAGTAATTAAAGTGAAAAATCAGCAGAAGAAAAGAAATAATACAAATTGGAGCAGAAATATGTGAAATAGAGAAGAAAAAAGACAATCCAAAAGATTGATGAAACCAAAAGTTGGTTCTTTGAAGTAATAAACAAAATTGACAAACCATTGACTAAACTCACAAAGAAAAAAGAGAGAAAACTCTCATAAATAGAATCTGAAATAAAGGGATAAGTTACAACAGACACCACAGAAATAAAGACATCATAAGAGACTACTGTGAATTGTTTTATGCCAACAAGATGGGCAAGTTCAAGGACATGGACAGATTTTTAGAAAAATAGTCTATCAAGATTGAACTGGAAGAATTGGAACACCTGAACAGAATAAAAACAAGCAAAGAAATTGAAGTGGTAATCAAAAGTTTACCTGAAAATAAAAGCCAAGGACCAGATGGCTTTTCTAATGAGGTTTACCAAACTTTCAAAGAAGAATTAATATCCTTCTCAAATCTTTTCAAAATATTGATGAACAGGGAATACTTCCAAACACATTTTATGAGACTAACATCACACTGATACCAAAAGATGGTAGAGACACATTCAAGAAAAAACAAAACAAAACAAAAAAACAAGAGAGACCGATATCTCTAATGAACACAGATGCAAAAACTATAAAAAGAAATGTTAGCAAACCAAATCCAACAATACATCAAAAAGGTCACCCATCATGAACAAGTGGGATTTATCCCAGGGATGCAGATATGGTTCAACCTATGCAAATCTATTAATTTAATACACCATATCAAAAAGAGCAGGAGAAAAACCACGTGATCATATCAATAGATACAGAGAAAACCTTTGACAATATCCAACAACCACTTCTTATAAAACTCCTTCCAAAAGTGGGGATAAAAGGGACATACCTCAACATAATAAAGGCCATATATGATAAACCCACAGCTAACATCATAGTCAATGGGGAAAAATTTAAAATATCTCCTTTAAAGTCAGGAGCAAGGCAAGACTGTCTACTCACCACTGCTATTTAACATCATGCTGAATGGCTTAGCTAGAGCAATTGGCAAGAAAAAGAAATAAAAGGAATCCAGACTGTAAGGAGGAAGTAAAACTATTCATTATTTTCAGATAACTTGATTATATATATTGAAAACCCTAAAAGCTCTGTCAGAAAACTGCTAGAACTAATCAGCAAATACAGTAAAATGGCAGGCTACAGTATCAATACACAAAAATCCATTGCATTTTTTATATGTAAACAGCACACTACAAAAAAATGAAATCAAGAAAACCAGATTATTTAAAATAGAAGTAAAAAAGTCAAATGCCTTCAAACAATCTTAAAAAGGTGAAAGACCTGTAATAATGAAAATACAAGTCCTTCTTAAATGAAATAGAAGAGGATACAAAGAAATGGAAAGACACGCCCTGCTCATGGTTGGCAAGTTAAACTATTAAATGCTTATCTTGTTAAAATAAGTCATCTGACCTAAAGCAATACACAGATTTAATGCAATCCTCATTAAAATCCCAGAGGTTTATTTCCATGAAGTAGAGCAAAAACATTGTATAGAAGAACAGAAAACCCTGTTAGCCAAAACAATTTTGAGAAATAAACAAATCCAGAGGGATTATACCACTAGACATTGAGCTATACTACAAAGCAATAGTCATCAAGATGGTATGGTACTGAAATAATAACAGAGACACAGATTAGTGGAATAGAACTGAATCACTAGAAACCATCTCACACACATACAGTAAGTTAATCTCTGATAAAGGAATAAAAAACAAGATAGAGAAAGGAAATTTTCTTCAATAATGGTGCTGGTAACACTGGACAGCCACAAGCAAAAGAATGAAGCTTGACCACTCTAACACAATTCACAAAAATTAACTCTAAATGGACTAGAGACTTGGACATGATGCCAGAAATCATAAAATTCTTGAAAGACAACATAGGAAAGACATTCCATGATATCAAGAGATCTTAGGGATCTTTGAGGACTCAACTCTAGCATCATACAAAAAGAAAAATGAACAACTAGGATAGCATCAAACTAAAGAATTTCTTCAAAGTGAAAGAAAATACCACCAAAACAAAAAGACAATCTACTAACTGGGAGAAGATATTTGAGTTCCATGTCTCTGACAATGGCTTAATATCCAGAATATACAAAGAATTCAAAACTTGATAACAGAAAAACAAGCAATTCAATCAAAAAAAATGAAGATGAATTTGAGAGATGTCTTTTCAAAGAGGATATATGTATCTCCAACAGGCACATAAAAAGATGTCCCTACTTACTGGCTATCAGGGAAATGCAAATCAAAACTATAATGAGATATCACCTTCCATAGGAGAGATTGGCTATTATCCAAAAGTCTGGAAAACAACAAATGCTGGCAAGGATATGGAGAAAAGGAACACAATTACACTTTTGGTGGGAGTGCAGATCGGTGCAACTCGTGTGGAAAATAGCGTGGCAATTCCTCAGAAATTGAATATAGAAATCCCATATGGATCCACCATCCCACTTCTGGGTACTTACCTGAAAGATACAAAAGCACTAATTCGCAGAGATTTATGCACCCCTATGTTTATTGCAGCCTATTCAAAATAGGTAAGAACGGAAATTACCGAAGTGCCCAAAGTCAGATTAATGGAAAAAGAAAATATGGTACATATATACGATGGAATACTATTCAGACCTTAGAAGAGATGAAATTTTGTCATTCGAATCAATGTGGATGAATCTAGAGGGGATTATGCTAAGTGAAATCATTCAAAATAAGAAAGATAGATACCGGATTATCTCATTCCTAAGTGGAATGTGAATAGACAAAACAAAGAAACAGATTAATCAAAACAAACCCTTGGACACTTGCAATAGAAAGTTACCAAGAAGGAATGGGATGGGGGTGGGGGGCAAGAGGCGGTGGAGCCCACTGGAAAATTGCGATGAACACTTGGTGGCTTTTTTGAAGGGTAGGGTTTGTTAACATATATATACATGAGGAATGGAGAAACTCCACATATGGGGAACTACACATATAAGTTCATTTTAACATGTGAAATATTACTGAAATAAAATTCTTAAAAAAAAAAACAACAAAAAAAAACCCCAAGGAACTGGTATGGAACCAGAGGCTGGGGAAATAACCAAAACAAATTAACAAGTAAATACAAAAAAACAAATTAAGTACACCCCAGTAGCTCATGTGTTAAGTTGCAATTGTGATGTAGTCCATATAAAGCCCAAGATTCTGGGTTCATGACCTGTAGCTGAGCAACAACCAATATGGACAACTAGATGAATAAATAAAGACTTCTTTTTCCTTCTCCTTCCACCTCTTGCCTTCCTCCTCTTGCCTTCACTTCCACCTGCTTCCTTTCACTCTCTCTAAAAATATGACAAATTAGAATAATGAATTTAATAGACATCTATTGAACACTGCACCCAAAACCTCAGAATTTACATTTTTCTCAAGTTCTCATGGATCGTTCTCAAGGTTAGACCAAATCTGTGGAAACAAAACAAGTGTCAAATATTTATGAAGATTGAAATCACATAGCTTCTCCAACTACAATGCAATAAACTAGAAATCAACCACAAAAATAAAGCTGGAAAATTCCAAAATATGTGAAGGTAAAAAAATCATGTTTTAGAATTATTTTTTTGTAAAAGAAAATTAAAGAAGAAATAAATACTTAGAAACAAATGAGAATGAAGACATGAGAAGTCAGAATTTATGGGATACAGCAAAAGCAGTAGTAAGAGGGATGTTTATAGAAATTCAGGCTTACTTCAAGAAATAAGAAAAATCAGAAGTAAATAATCTAACTCTTCACAAAAAGGTACTATGGAAAGAAGACCAACTGAAGCCAAACATCAGTAGAAGGAAAGAAATTATAAAAATTTGAGCAGAAATAAATTAAGTTGAAACACAAAGATAGTCCAAAAAATCAGTAAAACCAAAATATGATTTAAAAAAAAAAAAATAAACGAAATTGACAAAGCTTTGGCTAGACGCATTCAGAAAATAATGAGAGAAAATTCTAACAACTAGGATCAGAAAAAAGGGAGAAATTGCAACAGATACCTCAGAAATATGAAGGACTACTCTGAACAACTTTATGCTAATAAATTGTACATGGACATGGCAAATTTTTGGAATTATATTACCTATTAAGATTGAATCAGGAAAAATATTGAAAACCTGAACAGACATATCACATCATGAAAACTGAAGAGGAAATCAGAAATTCTCTCCCAAAATAAAAGGCCAGTACCAGATGGCTTTACAAGTACATGTTATCAAATTTTCAGAGGTAAATTCTACTCTTCTCGTACTAAATTTGAAAGACCAGGAGTACTTCCAAATGTTTTCTATAAGGCCAACTTTACACTGATTCTAAAAGCAGACAAATCACAAAAAAGGAAAATTGCAAGCCAATATCTCTAATAAAAATAGATGCAAAATTGTTAGCAAAAATTAGCAAACTGAATCCAACAACACATCTGAAAGAGTGTCCATCACGACCAAGTGGGATTTTTCGAGGAATGCAAAAATGGTTTAACGTATGCAAGTCTATTAATGCAATACACCACATTGCCAAAAGGAAGGAAGACATTTATATGATCATCTCAATTGATGCAGAGAAAGCATTTGACAAGATTAAGTATCCATTTGTGATGAAAGACTCTACATAAAATTTAATAGAAGGAATATACCTTAACATAATAAAGGACATATATGTAAATTCACATCTAATTTCTGAGTAGTGAGAATTTGAAAGCATTTTCTCTAAGATCAGGAATAAAATATCTCATTAATGCTATTCAATATTGTATTGGAGGTCTAGCTAGGAAATTTAGACAAGTACAAGAAATAAAATGAATTCAAATTGGAAAAAAAGTAAAACTATCACTACTTGTAGGTGACATGACATATACACAGAAACCCCTTAAGGCTTCACTGAAAAAGTGTTAGTAAATGTGTGCAGTAAAGTGACAGGTTATAAAATTAACATATCAAAATCTATTTCATCTTTCTATGCAAGCAATGTTGTAGAAGATAATGAGATTATAAACTATCCCATTAGCAATTAAAACAAAAAAGAATTAAATATCTTGGAATACACTTAACAAAGGTGAAAGATTTGTACAATGAAAACAGGATTTTGTTAAAAGAAATAGAGAAAGGCATGAGGAGATAATAGATATTTTATGCTCATGGTTGGGAATAATTAACATGATTAAAATGATTAAATAAAATAATTAAAATGATCATTCTATTTAAAGCAACATACAGGTTTAATGTAGCCCCCATCAAAATTCTATGGCATTTTTCAAGGAAATAGAGCAAAACATTTTCAATTTGTGTAGAATAATAAAAGTCCGGGAATAGCGAAAAGCAAAGAACAAATATCACACTCTCAGTTCTTGAACTATACTACAAAGTTATAGTGATCAAAGCTGTATAGTAGTATAATTAAAGTATATACACAGATAATTGGAATAGAATCAAATTACTAGAAATAGACTCTCACATATATGATCAGTTAGTTTACAATAATAGGGCCAAGATCATATGATGAAGAAAGGAAAATCTTTTCGACAAATGTTGTTAAGAAAACTGGACAGCCATTTGCAAAAGAATAAATCTAGATCATTCTCCTACACCATATACAAAAAATAATTCAAAATGGATTGTTTCTTGTATGTTACACCAGAAAATCATAAAATGCTTAGAAGAAAATAGAGACAATAAGTTACATTACATAAGTCTTAGAAAGATCTTGAGGGTACAGCAACAGCACCAAAGGGGAAAAAATGAACAAATGGGATTACATCAAACTTCAAAATCTCTGAATAGTGAGATAAACTATAACCAAAATGAAGACACTCTATTGAATGGGAGAAGATATTTGCACATCGTATATCTGATAGGAGTAATATCCAAAATATATAGAGAACACAAACAACAACAACAAAAATAAACAACCGAATCAAAAAAGGGAAAAAAGGTCTAGATAGATATTTTACAAAAAATGACATACAGATGTCCAAAAGGCACATGAAAAGATGCTCCTCCTTTTTATTAAGGAAATGAAAATCAAAAGAGCAATGAGATATCACCTTCCATTCATGAGATTGACTATAACCCAAAATACTGGAGACAAGTTTTGGTGAGGAGGGGCAGAAAGAGGAACACTTTACTTTGTTGGTGGAAGTGTAAATTGGTGCAAGCTTTATGGAAAGCATTATGACAAGTCCTTGAAAAATTGAGCCTGGACCTCCCCACCCCAAACACAAAACACTAATTCACAGAAATGCTCCTCCATGTTTATTGAATCATTATTTACAATAGCCAATAACTGGAAACTAACTAAGTGCCCATCATCAGATGAATAAAGAAGTCATTGCAAATATACAGAATGGAAATTGCACAGACCTAAAAATATGAAATCCTGTCATTTGCAAAAACATGGATGGAGCTAAAGGCGATTATGCTAAAAGAAATAAGTCAAAAGAAGAAAGACAAATGCTGAATGATATCACTCATATGTGGAATACGGAGAAACAAAGCAAACAAACAGTCAGACAAAACAAAAACCAACCCTTGGATAGTGACAAGAGAACTGAGGTTACCAGAGGGGAAATGTGTGCTGGTTGGTGGAGAGTGGTAGTGGGAGCCCATGAGAAAGCGGTAGAAGACTATTGATAATTTGATGGTAGATGTGGGGTGTTATCATATAATTGATGAATAGTGATCATGTACATCTAAATTTTCTTATAAATTGAATTTACCTCAATAAAAATTAAAAAACGAAGTCTACCTGCTATTTAAACACACATACATGATATAACTTGACAAATTTTTATATTCTGTTGTCTCTAAATTTTAGTGGATATTTGAACTGAGGGAATTCCAGATTCAGCTTTAGCTCAAATTTCAGAGGCTGGGTTGCTAAAAGCTTTGAATAAATTCTGTTTTTAAACTTATCTCCAATATGGTCACAGGACTGGGCAGAGATTTTTATGCTAAGTGCAAAGTCTGGATTTAACTTACAGTATTTGATTTCAGTAAATACCCCCAAAACAGGGATTTAACTTGAGCATTTTCTAGAGGTCAAATTTATCTTCCTTTCCTCAAAATATCTGTGGTATTAAATTATCATTAAAATCTTTCTCTCTTCCTGTTATGCAGGTGTTCGTGATGTGGCAGAGTAATGCCCTGCCTAGTAGTCGGAGGAAATCACGAGAAGACATAGGCAGCAGCGACATGGCCATTATGGTATTCACCATAAGAGGTTCTGATGATGGTCGGTTGAATTTGGGTCTGCCTCCCCCGATGGCTGACCAGGCATGCTTTGTCTCGTGATGGAGGAGGGTCAGGTAAGTTACCGGAAAGTGACAGCGCCGCAAGGAGACTGCTCTTTTAAAGATTATATCAGCAGAGGGAAGGTAGTGAACAGCTAAGAACAGCCAAACAAGCAGGAACAAAGGACAGTCAAGTAGGCAAGAGCAGCAAAATCCATATTAAGCCATCTTGGTACAGTCGGTACCAGCAGAGGCAATTATCATTCTAGAAAGTCTGTGTGGTACATTCCATTCCATGCTTAGTGTTGACCGGTGCCGAGCCCACTTTCAAGGGTGGCTTATGGGTCATGTTTTCATGCTACCCATCTCTCTTCTATCCCAATCAGTTTTAAGGTAAAGAGAACAACTAGTCAGCTTTCTCCTTTAAATACATATTGATATGCATAGCAGATGGAATCAAATTGAAAATATAATTGGCATGTGATGTTTGCTCGTGGTTAGAAAAGTCATTGCATATATAAGGCGAAATAAGCAAATTCTGAGGAGACAAAAATGTGAGTTTTTAAGTTTTTTACTCCATATCTGTGTCTTATCCTCTTTTCATCTGTGTTCTCTATTGTGAATTTCCATACCCTACATGTACCTAGCACTCTAATATATTCTATTTTAAATAGTTCTTATGCAAGGACAGAGCAAAACACTTGACATAGAACTTGTCTTGTTAAAATCAAAATAAAAGATCATTATACACTGGAAAGGTCACTTATCCTGTTTTTATAAAATATACTTTTTCTGATTAATTCTGAGTTTAAATCCTGCCCAATATGATCTTTTAAAAAATTGGCAATTAGTTAACAGTGGATTTAGACTGCAAATATCAACTCTGGAAATTAGTCAAACATAAGTTCCATTAGTGGAAAAGCTAACACATTGTTAAAATTTCTTAGAAGTCACTTTCATTTCAGTAATCTCCATAATACAGGACTTGTGTAAGTGGACTTCAGGATATGATCACTAAATTTATTTGAAAATCTTTTCCAACAAGTACAAAAAACACCAGTTCTCTGTCAATTTTTTATGGGCTGCCTTCCTACATGGAGGTGTATAAGAAGGAAAGGAGTGAAGTCAGTACTCACTTCTAGCCTGGAACAAATTGCAGCGTTTCTCAAGTGTTTACGTAAGTGGCCGTTTACAAGACTGCTATAGAGGAAACATGAAAAAATAAATCTGCTGAAAATGTGGACTTTCAAACCCAATTTGAAGCAAGAATCCTTTTTCTAATTTAAATAGTTGAGATTTTCTGTTTTATACCTTCTGGATCTCACTGATGTTCAACCCCACTCTTTATCATCCAGTACATTTTTCTCAAGAAAAAAAAAATCTGTGTTCACACAAATGGACATATAATAGCCATATTTTATAAGACTACTCATATATCATCCTTGAGAGTAGGGAAGGCAAATATTTAATTCCTTTTATAATCCTTGACCCAGGTTATATACTCTATAAATATTGGTTTAATGAAGAGAACAAAAAAACCAATGAATTGCCAATGTGAATGATAGGACACAGACCTTTGCTTTGAAAAGGAGCAGCGACTTATGGTTTAAAAGGTTTTCAGGAATTTCCCAAAGCAATCAGTGATTTATTTATTTATTTTTATTGCTTTGTGTCTCTATCTTCCCTTAATAATATCCTGGAATAAATAGTTAAATCATGCTGACACAGTCAGTCAGTTTTCTCCATTCTGAGAGTGAAGGTCTATGGACAAAAGGAATCTCAGCAATCACAGATTAAAAAGCAGGAAGAGATTGATGTTCGATCAATGCATCCAGGAATATTTGAAACTGAGGTGGATGGAGGTAGGAAAAAGAATTTTGGTGTCAGTGTCTGTTGTGGAGTATAACTACACACAGAATATCAGACATCTAATGAGTAGAGTCTGAAGATAATCTCACCTAAATTTAGCTGTACTACATGAAGACTGCAAAGACACTGGGAATTTGGTTAGAAACTGTGTGTTACCCTCCTCCTCTGCACTAAGTGTCAGATGGAATTTTGACCAGTGCCCAAATGAAGAATAAACAGGGCCAAGGGCTCACTATTTCCCTGGCCTTTTGAAAATGTTAGGTCTTTATAGGGATATACTTATTTCAAGATAAATACATAGAACAAGACTTACAGGGCCAATAGAAATACAATAGGAGAGTGGGAAAAGAGCACCACTCGTAGCATACTCCTTATATTGGTTTACCTTGGAAGGCAGAGAAAATTTTATATGCTATTTGGCATGCTTGATAAGATGCAAATGACCTGACCACTATGAAAAAGAAACAGAAAATGATAGGTGTAAGAAACGCAGACAAGAGGGAAAGAACATAATAGACAAGAAGATAAGATAAAAAGAAAGGCATTAAGATTAATATTGCAATAACACACTTTTTTCTATCAGCTGACTTTATTGAAGAATAAAAAATTTTTTTCAGTTGTGTGACAGTATTTATAGCAGAAACAATTTTTGTTTAAACTATGTCAAAGCAGAGACAGTGCTGCTGTTTCAAGCAGGGAACTAACACTGTTTATGGTACTGGAGAAAATAAGGATATAACCTTGAAGAAGAAAATTAAATTTTTTTTTTTTTAACCAGTTCGTGAATTACTACAATCCCATAAAAACATATTTCATGAATCCCTGCATTCTTAAAATAGTAACAAGTCTACAGTGTAGACAATTCCAAAAACCAAGCCTTTATATTAAAATACTAACAATAGTCTTATTTATCCACATTTAATAGTAGGAAAACACAACAGAAAATAATTTGTTATATTAGAGGATAGTCAGAAAATCACTTCTGTATTCTCTCACTTCTTTCACCAGCAAAGAGAAGATATGTATGACGTAGTGCTGGAATAAGAAAAAAAAAAAATTCTTCAGAAATAGGTGAATAACTTTTTCAGTTAAAGCAACTCTTTCTTAAAAAGGTGGTGCACATTTCTGGTTTCTTGTTTTATTTCTCAAAGTGGGAACTATACTTAAATACTTAAGTACAAAAAATTCTGCAACTAGAGTTCAGTTTTCATTGAGTTAGGGAGAACTGTTTAACATAAAGTTAAATATAAATAATTCCATCCGATAGCTACAAAATTTAAGAGAAATTTTCTAGATGAAATAGTGACATGATGTTGCCTTGTAGAATCTCTCAGTTCCAAGTTATAATGAAATGGACAAGAAAGGGAAAAAATAACAGAAAGAGTTCATAGCGATGAACATAAAAATTTGGAAAGGGATAAACTACATGCTACAAAAAGTTACAATTAAAGAAATAAAGATGATTCTGGACATTTTTGACTCCTACACCCATTCCCCTCCCTGAGAACCATACTGATGAGTTCATAAAATCCTGAGAATTCTCCTGTGTATTCCTTAGTTTGGAAATAAGTCTCAGTAGGTCACTTTATATTTTTGAGATGAGTTTTTAATTGAGCAATAACAACCCACTTTTACTGATTATTTTACCACAAATTTGTTTCCTTCTTGACTATACATTATCTGAAAAATAACTGTTTTTGGTATGCTCGCTAATTAAAAAACTAGAATACACAGATTATTAGTTAAGTAGGCCTTCATATCTAAAAGGGCAAGGATCTGTGTTTTGAATAGTGAAGAATAAAATGGTTAATATTTCCTAGGTATCAGATGAGGGAGCTTGTTTGTGCTGGTTTTTACAGGGTTCTCATCTTTTTCTAGCTTGTTGACTTTCCACTAGGAGTGTCACTCTTGAGGATTTAAAAACATACGGCTACCTTTTATTTGGTTCTTCTATTCCTCCACTTACTGGAGTTGGGGGTTCTCTATATGCATTCTTTTGCTTTAAATTTTTCTCTTCTGTATGTGTAGTATGTTTTAATTGAAGTAGCAATGGTTCATAACGCTGTAAGCTTTTAGGTGTACTGACTTATAAATCAGCATTATGTTTGTCACCAAAATCTAATTTCCATCCATTATTATAGATTGATCCTTTTACCTGATTTACCCACCCTTCTTCCCTCTTCCTATCTGGTGATCACTATTTTTTTCTTAAAGTTCAAGAGTATTTTTTCCTATGGATATGTATTTTAAGATCTTCTACAAATGAATCTGATAGCCATACCCAAACACTTCTTATAAAATTATATCTGTTTCGTGAGAAAGTACAGTAAATGAAAAAGAAATTGTTTCATGATTAAATACATTTTGATTAAACAAAGTGAAACAAGTTTCTCTTTTGGTAGAACTTTACACAGATTTTAATACACTTGAATTATTATGAAATTCCATAAAGTTTATTTTATATTCCAAGTCTGGAAACAATAAACAAAGCCATTATGCTGGATTCTTTATAAAGAATATTTCAATGAAGTCTAAACCTTTTATCCTCAGTTCATCAGGAAGATTGTAATCTATTGATTTTGGCTACATAATATACTAGATCATTTTACATCAGAAATAGAAAATGGTTTGTCGCTTTGCGCTTTTGCTAAAGAAAAACTAAGAGAATGTATGCATTAATGTTTTAGTATAGATTTAATTTATTGTTCTAATATTTCCCTAATATTACTAATATTCTTTTCCTTTAGTAGTAGAACCTAGAATTCCTTGTAAGGAATTACTATCACATGTAGATTCAATGTGAAATGGTTCCCAATTTTCCCCTTACTCCAATAGCTAAACAGGGTCAGATTCTTCGACTTGCCCTGGATACATTCAGTGTGAGAGTATAGCACCCACACTGCCAAATGGACATGATCTCAAGGACTTTAGAGCATGTTACTAAAGGGAGGGGGCAGCTAGAATTCAGATCTGCTCTGGGATATAATTTTACTCTCCAAAACGTCTAGAAAATTCATTGAATACCAATGTTAGAGAATTGTATAATAGCATTATTAGTGGTATTATTCACAATTATTTTTATGAACTGAGGGCTAGTTACTTTTCTGATGTTACTGATACAACTGGGTTTCCACTAGTCCTAAGTATCCTCTCTCTGAAGAGAGATGTCCCAGCTTAAAAACCAAGTCAATAGAGTTAGTGGCTAACAGAGGACAAATTCAAGAATGTGTGAAAAAAGAATATTAAAACAATGAATGTCTTGCCAACAGTTTATTTCATGTAACAAACATTTGTCCAAGACTTAAGTTCTCTTCTAGGTACTGTTATTTAACTTATTTTCTAAGTGATGACTTATACCACAAAAGATATATGTTTTTTTAAGTTTGCAAAGCTGGTTATCGAGAAGCAGGACTGGAACTCAGATACACTGATTCCTCATTCAGACTATAGTCTCTGCTCCCATAATGTTCTTCATTAAGGGTTTATTTGAAAAGGGTGGTTGTTCTCTGTGTGCAGGGAAGGCAATGGAGAAGCAGTGACCAGATGAGATGAAGAGTACGATTTGCCAGTGAGGGATATCATATATTCCTATGAATTATTAAACCTCCTAATGGCCTTTTTTTATTTGAGAGTTGTAAGTAAGAATGGTCCATCTTTGGGAATCTATCTGAAGGTAGCTTTCTGAATTGTATCCAAATTTAGAAAATAAGAACATTGACCTTGAGATCAGGCATGCAGAACCTACTCTCTGATTTTAGGAAATTCTTGAGTCCCACTGAGTCTATTAGTAAAAGAAGAAGCTGACCCCAAATGCAGAAGAATGTGTAGCCAGATTGGTTGGATTTAAATGTTCATTTTATCATTACTGGTTACATGCCTATGATCATATTACTTTACTCATTTTTTTGAAGCAGTATTTTATTTATTTTTTATTCTAATTGTTCATCTTGGTTGTTCCCCTGTCTTCATATCTCAGTTTCCTTGTCATAAAGTATGGATGACAATAACATCTGACTTGTCTGATTTTTTCAGTGAGGATTTAATGAGTAATGACCACTAAGCTATTAGTACAAGTAAGTGTTGACTCATTATTACTTGATAATTGCTACAATATCTTCAAGCTAAAATATGTATACCCATTATTCAGTGCTTTCCACATATATTAGAAGCATGGGCCACAATTTAAGAAAAAGTTGAATTAATACACTCTAATTGAAGAATGTCAATAATTGTATGTAAGTCAATACAGTTGAGTGTCAATTATGTACCTATCATACGCTGAATGGATTATGTGACTTTTTTCCTAGAGTTAAGAAGAAAACTTAAGAATGTTGTTCTTTGCTTTATGGTGTTTATTGTTTCTCTTTTAACTACAAAAAGCATAGAAGGAAAGAGATATAAAATATTCAATCTGTGTTCTCCAATCAAAACAGAAAAATCAGAAAATGTTAGAGTTAAGTGTGAAACCAATGATTCTCAGAGGAATCTGAAAGGCTTCTTCTTAGGGGAGATTTGAGTTGTCATTATTATCAAAAGTAGCCTTCTCATTCCCATGGGAAAAATCAGACAGGTACATTGGATTTTAAGAACATATAAATTGTTTTAAGTGGTATAATGTGAATATGAATTTTGTCGTAATTTCATTCTCTAATCTGGGTTAGAAGTCAGTGAATAGTGAATACAATTTTCTCAGTCAGTGCTAGTCTCTGTTGTCTAAGCTGGTATATTCAGTCATCTTCACAAAAATTAGTTATTGTACCCACTGAAAACTCCTTTGATTGTGCCAGGGACATGGAGTGATTTACTGGGATTACTGTTGACAATTCTGTCTGGAAGCAATGGGCTTCTGATTTATTGGACTTTTCTTAAGTGGAAGCTTATTTTAGTTTTAAATTTTAACTTAATATTTCCTTTGTCCAGAACTAATTATTCCCTCCAGATGTCTAACTTTAAAATTTTTTTTTCAGTAACCTTGAAAGACTCCGACATAACACTTTGACTAAGCTTGAGTCACGAGACTGTGGTGCCACACTGTGCTAAGTTTTTCTTGCCTCTAAGGCCTTTGGCAGCACTGCTTCTGATATGAATACCATTTGCAGTTTGCCTACACTTTTAATAAAAGCTTTTGCTGGAATCAGCATTGCTTCTTCCAAGTTGCTGCTTGCCCAAGAAGGGAATGCCCATAAGTGCCACCATATGAGCAAATCTCTTGCAAAACTTGAGTCTAGTTTTGTTCACAGATGCTGATGAGGAGAGTTCCCTGAGAACTCAACTTATTCAGACTCAGCTGTATTTTTACCCAAGTTGAAACTTGTTTTATAGTCTTTTAAAGGTCCTGTGAGTAAATGCACAAAACATTTATGTATGTAAAAATAGTGAGATAATTTCATTTTAAGAAAGTCAAAGACATATTTTCCTTGAATAATATTCCTACTTTCTGTCTTGAAACAATACCACTACTATGACAAGTTTACACAAAATCCAGTCCTGCAATAAGTGATGGGAGGATGATGAATATTCAGTGGGGGGTCGGGGCGCTGGTTTATACTAATCCTAACTTGTCCCACTGTCTGTCAATCTATGCCTTCCTCATCTCTGTATCTCCATCTCCTTTCATCCCCTTGCTTAATGGAGCAGCTCTTCTTTGCTGGAGAACATTTAGTTGAGTGTATTAGCATACGAGTGTATATTCTCTAGTACCTGAGAGGTGATAAGGACAGAATCAACTCAAATCTACACATGTGAATGGAAAAATAATTCCAGATGATGTCAATAAAATCTTTGTTTACCAAAAAAATGTTAAGATTGTCTTGAAAAGTCATCTTCCTTTTAAGGTTTTCTTCTTATTTTCAAAGTGGGAAAGGTATTATTTTTATTATTTATTATGACTATAAAAAAACAGTATATGTACAAACTCTAGACATAAGTGAAAACAAAGTAAAACTACCTAAAATCCATTATCTAGAGATAACTAGTCCTATCATTTGGTAATGTTCTTTCAAATGATTTACCATATTAGTTTCTCAAATTTTCCCTACACAGTCTTATTTCAGATTATGTGTCACTTTTTAATGAGAAGAATCTAGTGATAAATTAAGTCTGAGATGCTGGGCTAAATGATATTAAGCATGTTTCTCTGTTAAAGACTTCCTCAGGACCTTTAATACCTCTAAAAACCTCTGAGAAAGAATTAGGACATAGTATTTCTCAAACCTGGCACAGACTTTGTTTTGGGAAGCAAAATCCAAAAGAATCTGGAAAATTCTGTCCTTTAAGCCCTTACTCGTACATTAATGCACTTCATACAAATGAGGCAACAAAACTCAAGGTGATGTGTATTTTGTTGCAATGAAATCTCACCAATGTGCAATGATTACATGCTATATTCATGTTTAGAGACATCATCATTTTCAATGTCTGTGTACTATTCCATTATGCATATGTATTATCAATAGAAAACCAAGTCTCTCATAGTGATCACTGAAACACAAAGTCAAAGTAAGGACATATGCATTAAATTTACAAAAATATTTGCAAAAACTATAATGAAACCAGCAATTAAAAAGTTAAACATATCGTTAAGAACATATACAAGAACAGAGACAAGTCACAAAAGAACAATAGACAATATAGAAATAAAATTATGTTCAACTTTGTAATTATGCCATGAAAATATGAACATCAAATTTTATTGATTAGAGAATAGAAAGACTAAGAGAACTCAGCATTAAGGAGGGTTTGAGAAAATGTATATTTTCCTCCTATTAGTGAACAATGTATATTCATACCACCTTTTTGGGGGGATAGAGTATCTATACCTATTAAAATTCTCAATGGGCTTATCTTTGGAAGCAGCTGGTCATTTTAGATTGCTTTTTGACTGACAATCCACAGTTGCATTTTATTGAGGTCTTACTGTGAACTACATATGATGTGAGATTTATGGGTATGAGCAAATCAAACTCACAAAGAAATCATTGGTCTTTTCAGCAAAATCTTTTGAATACCCAGTAAAAATCATGCATTTAACTAAAATCATGATTAGAACACTAAAATTAATCAAGATTTTTCTAAACAGATTTTTTCCACTTTCAGTAGTGATTAAAAGAAAGTTCTTTTTCCCAGAAGTTCTTGGCAGGACAAGTATTTGGTACAACTGGAAATCCTTTGGGTGGGTATAGATTAATGAAGGTCAGGTTTCAAAACTCAGGGGTTTATGTTTAGAGACATGCATTGTCTTTTGCTTCTTGCACATAATTTCACTTATATTTCCATCATATTTCCTTATTTCAGGTACAGAAAGAAACTTTTCTTCAGAAAAATATATTCTAGGAGAAATCAGCTGGATCAATGAGATAAACCTGTTTGACTGGAAGCTCCATGAGAGAATGGATTGTCTCATACTCTGGTGATTCTAGTACCCAGTGCTCACTTACCCAGTCCATTGGGTGAACTCAGTAAATACTTGTTGACTGTAGTAATAGGCAGAATTAATGAACGGTGTTAACAGCTTTAGACCTGTGAGTGTGAGTTTAGGTAGAAAACTTAGTCATGACAGCCACTCCATATCCAATATTCTTTAAACATAATAACCTAGATATAAATACAAAATTACTGGATAGAGAGAGTAGAAACTTGATGACTAAGTGGAAATTTAGCTAAATAATAATTATAAAGAGCAAGTATTTGGAAGTGACCCTGTGTCAAAATCAAACTGGATCATTAGATGGTGTCTCAAGAAATAGATCATTCAATAGATATGAAAAGAAAGTGGAAGGACAGGGAATGGAGACGAGAAGAAATATATGTTAAGCATCTTAAGTAGTGGCTTTATGTATATATTGCATTTACTCTTCCAAGATTCTTATTATTATGCTTGCTATTATACAGATGAGAATAGAGTGAATCTAGCAGTTTAAATAATTTACTAAAGACAAACTGATCATATATTTGGAATAAACTGGGAATAAAGTGTGTTGAAACTTGTTACAGGAAAAGACCGGTTAAACATAGTGAGGAGAGCAAATCGGAGGATCAGTATGGAAACAACCAGATTGATAAACTAGGAAAACATTTCTCAAACTTCAGAATCACTGGACAGCTTGTTAAAACCCGCTTTTCGGGGCCTCCTCCAGAGTTTGAGTTGGTAGGTCTGGTAGTACGCCAGTTAATGTGCATTTCTAACTAGTTCCCAGGTGCTGCTGTCAATGCCAGACCAAGAACACTACTTTGAGAACTGCTAGGATTTGATTACTGTCATCTGTATTGATTTTATAAAAGCATTTGGAAAATAGTTTTATAATATCCTTTAGGTCAAGATTTTTCCAGTATTAATCTAAAATTAATTTATGCATTTAACAACCAATTCATCCAGCAAATAATTCACTTGGCAAATAGAGTAATGCTAGACATGGAATTATAGATTGAATATGGAATTATAGATTGAAAGCTTTCTCCAACTAATAACATGTGATTTAACAGGAATTAAAGACAATTTCTGGTCATAAAGTCAAAAGTGTTAAATAATAGTAAGAGACTACAAAAATCCTAAAACTACTTCAGCATATTTCCAGGTATAATATTGCAATAATGGGAAGCAATCCCATTGTATCCTGGGTTTCAGAGACCATCTGGACGAAGACTTTTAATTCCAATTTCCAGTTAAGAGACTAGACGAAAATCTGGGGGTCAAGAATTTAACTAAAGTACTCAGTGATATTGCTGCTTTGGCATCAGTTTTGTTTGGCCAACTAACTTGCTAAACTTACATTTGCCCTCTCATGAAACCCTACATAATAACCTACAATCACAGGCAAATATAAATTCCTGATCTGATTTCTCTGGCAGACTTTATGAGTCTCCGTTTCCTCTCAGGGGATTTTTATGCACCCTTGATATATGACCCTCAGTGAATGTACCAAAACTCTGCTCCTTTTGGTTTGAACTGCCCAATTTAGTCTTAGCCTGGGAACCCTAAAGCAATCCACCCACAAACCCTAATAAAGGTCAGTTCCCAGATTCTCCCTGCTCCCAGACTTGATCTTTCCAAGTACCCCCTTGAGTTGTGTGCTTACCTGTTCTAAGACCCATGAGTGATAAATTTGTTGATTTCAATTTAACTTGTGTTCTTTAGTCACCATTCAAATATCCTAGGGCTCAATTTAACAAATAGATGCTAATTTAATTTAACAAAATTTAAATGTTCATTTAACAAAATAAGATTACTGGGATAGTGAAAGGCCTAGACCTGCAATGTGACATGACAAAACATAGGGAAGATTTGATGACTGAAAATATTAGGTAATAGGTTAGCAACTATTATGATGATAAGGAGTTGTACTAAATAAACCCTACCTACATCTGACCTAGTATTAAGCTCAAAAGATAGAGTGAAGACACATAAACCATTATTATGCTTCAACACAGGAAGGATCAAGCACTACAGCAGGACTTACTAGAAATGTGCCAGGAGAAAGCAGGGAGGAAGGAGTAGAGGAACCATGGAGTTCTGACAGTGTTTCATAGTGATTCTGAATTGGAGATGTTTTATGAAAAATAGTAGAATTTCAAATTGTGGAATTCAAATATATAACTTTTGTGGGACATTCATTGTGTATGGAATTAGTCACATGGTATACAACTATAAATAAGACATGGTCCCTCTAGAGAGTTTCGCTGTTGGGACTAGGGTGATAAGAAGAAAATAGAAGTGGGAGAGGAATTTTGGAAGAGGATGGAAAGTGACTCCAAAGAAAAAGGATGAACTGAAGCATAAATTGTGACCTTCACGAGGTCCTCGCTGTGACTGAGAAATAGAACAGATGGGACTCATGGGAATGAAGAGTTAAGACATACAATGAGAGATTGTGTGGGTGAATAATAATGCAGATGAATAAAGTGGGCCTGCCTGGGAAAGTTTAGTCTTATCTATTTGGATGACTGGATTTATAAAAACGATGTTGGAAAATTGAGATGACATGATTCAATCCGCGACATGATTTGATCTGTTTTTTGAGAGCTGGCAATCAAATTAAAGTTAGATTTGAAAAGCGAGACTGGATTCTTGGAAATTAGGTACAAGTTCACTGTTAGAGATGATGTGAAAATTGAGTGTTTTTGTTTAATCATATTAAAAAGGTCAAAGATGATCTCAAGTTACATAATTGCTGAAGCAAAAACATACCTGGTGTATGCTTAAAAAAAATTCAAAACGATAATTTCTTCCCTCCCTCCCTTCCATGTCTGTTTATCCCCTCTCCTCCCTCCACCCTTTCTTCTCTTCCCCTGCCCTCCCTCTACTCTCTCTCTCTTTCTTATGAACCATTTGGGAAGGTGTTCTTAATGCAGGAAAAGATTCTTTTCCCAAAACCAGTGAAGGGCTCTTACCTTATGTTAGCTGAGAAGTGCCAAACATCACATTGCTAAATTATATCTCTTATTTATTAGTCGGTAAAAAACAAATTAATATTTTTATTCCATTTATTATGATTTGGGCCACAGGAGAAGGCACACATTACATATTTTTGTTGTGCTTCTCTTTTTGATATATGTATGCCAAAATTATTGTCTTATTAAGCCCACTTTTAAAATATGATTCTATTCCAGTCCTATGCTGAAGATTTTGTACTGTCAGGCCAGGGGTATTTCTATACGACTTACTGGCCATTTGCTTATTTTATACCAGTATCCTTTCCTTTGGGGTAAGGGATAAGAGGAAACAAGTAGGACAAGTCTAAATAGCTTTCAGGCCAATAGCATTCTTGATTTTTAAATGATACTCGAGTGCTACTAAGAAACAAGTGAAAATACTCCACATAGTGAGAGTACAGAGTTAAATATTAAAGGTATATAAAATAAAGTAAAGTTAAAAAAGCAAGTCTGCTTTTACTTTACCACTTTATTTTAACACTAAACTGTCCTGGAATTTATTTCATTAGCCAATTCTCGTATTTTGACTAAATCCCTTCATTTAAAACAAAAACAGGAAATTATCCGGCCTGTTGATAATGAGTAAATGTATTTAATTTTATTAAAATGCAATTTGTTTACATGTAGAGAAGATACTTGATGTAGTCTTTGAGTCATTCTTTGGAGGGATTCCATTGATCACAAAAGGTATTTTCAATGGATATGGATCTAGGCAGCATCTATTTGTATATAAAATTGATCAGATTCCATCTACGACTTTAAAAATGATGAAATCAGATACTAGAATTTTTTTTTCTTCATGAGCTAAAACTAACTTTATTGTCTTGGGGAAATCTGATTTGGGATAGGAGTGAAGTAATATTTTTATTAGCTGCTAGGATAGGAGCATGTGATAATTATTGAGGGGACACAAACTTGACATTTAGCAACTAAGAAATAAGAACATTCTTCATTGTTAAGGAGCTATGCCGGTGATGAGGCATTCATGATTATTTCTGTAACTCTAGTTCTTGTTGTCAGTGCTAGGATACTATTTTTGAGTGAAGAGAGAAATTCGCAACCACAAGGGGTAGGTGGAACAAGAGATCGACTCCGTCTAAACTGAGATCTGTTTAGGAGTTGCTACTCTAAAAATGTGCAACACATTTAATTTTAATCTTTTTTTTAACTTCTCATTTTATGAGGTCATACCAGAATCCTGAAATTTTAAATTAGCCTCGAGTCTGAGAGGTTGCTGACATATCATTGATGGGGCTGCCTTGGTCCTTCATTGAAGTCTGCAGTGCTGTTTTTGCTGAGCCAGTATGACTGTGGATCTTGGCCTAGGCTGAGTGCTCTGGTGTCTGGGACCCTTCTACTGCAAAGTGCTACACTGAAATATTCCTCTGAAATGCGGGAACTTTATGTGGTATGGTTCCCTACTATTGTGATTTCATAGACTCTCCTTCTTAACCCCTGGGAATCTCTCTTCTCTTAGGTTCAAGACCTCCACCTCCTTTTTTTTTTTTTACTCCATGTCTCATTTTGGGTTACGTAGAACAATCCTTGATTAGTACAGGCTTTTATGAAAGATAAGAAGACTCCTTTTAATGCAAGCTCAAGAAAATATAAATGATCTTTCTGCTTATTTGGAACGACAAAAAATCACAAGGTACATAATGATAAAACAGTATATTGGTATATTAAAAAATTATCTTATGTGACTGTATTACTACAGTAATGCAGATACAGGAATCTGCTGATCTTAACTGGTCTGGTCTTTTTATGACTGTCCAGGGCCTGTGTTATACAACTCAGGGCATCATTCCCATCCTCTAGAGTTGAGCAGTGTTGATCCAGCACGGCTGTATACAGCCATGCATTTCAGGGTGGACAATGCAGAGTTCCCTGGGAAAATGGTGGATTACAGTCTTAATCCTGAATCTTGCTAGCCCCATCCACTAATACCTCACCCCCAACCCCTCCCAACATAGGACTCTTTCTCCTATGTTTGCTTTTCTCTAGTTTTTATGGTTGACATCATTCTGATTTTCTGATCTTGAGTTTCCCTTTGAAGTAACATTTCAAAAAATATTAAATATATGTGATGAATTAGTCTTTTGGACAACATGAATATGCAATTCATGTCAAAATAGATTCTTCCATAAGTGCTTCTCAAAGTTGATGTGGTTTCAATTTCTTTAAGGCGGAAGAATACACCTCGTTCATTTTTGAAGATTCAGTGTCTAATACCATTATTTCTAATGTGCGTGGAATGCCAAAGTTGTGTTCCAGACTAAAATCCCAAACAAAAGACCCAGAAATCTGTGAAATTCCTGATGTGATTTCGTAATGCATTGTTTATTGGTTCTATTTTAAATAAATAAAATGAAATATTATCTCAAATCAAAGCAGGCGAATTCATTTCCAAGCAACTGAAATGGAATGATCAAAATTGACTCAGTGACCAAGAAGTATTTAGTTGAGGTGCTGCAATTTGCCTAATACTGTTTTAGATACCCAGGGATGCACAAAAACAGATTTGTCTTCTTCCATAAGGATCTATAAATCTAGATGGAGAAACTATGCACAGAAAATAATTCACGAAAAATGTAGGAACAATTTGTTTTGATAGGTAAAAGCATTTAATACAATATTAATCAGACTATGTCTGGTTAGTAAGGTGGTAGATTGTTAGAAAAATGAAGACCCAGTGGAGCAAACCAAAAAAAAATCAAAGAACAACTTTTCTATTTTACAGATACTTTTGAAGCCTTGCCAATGGTTGGAAAGGGTACTTTGTTTTCTTAATCTTTTGTTTCCAAAACTTTCTTGATGGCAAGAAACACCCAAGATAGTTAAATCTTCAGATCCTAATTCTCAGAGATTCAGGCTTAGTTGATACAAGGCAGGCTCTGGTCATCTATATTTTTAATAACTATATTTAATAACTGTATTTTAAATAATATTCTGATGATGGTAGTCATCCTCCATGATTGTGTATTTTTCTTTTGTTTCTTGGTGGAATTTGTGTATGTACTCTAATACCTCCTAAATCACAAACATAGTCCAATCTCTTGTACATCTACATGTATAACTTGAGATATCAATTTGAGAGTAGCTGTGAAGGTGCCCCACCCCTTCCATTTTTTTGGCAGTTACTCTGTCATGAAGTCTATAAGGAAAAGATCTTGCTTGTAATCATTGCTCATAAAAATACTCTTCAGACTCCTGCCATTCAAATGAGGAAGGACTTGCTTCTCCTGGAAATTTGTTTGACAAGTGTCATCTCAGGCCACATCCTGAAATTTAAATCAGAGTCTGCATTTTAACAGTAACCTAGGGGTGATTCACATGCATATTAAAGTTTGAGAAGTTAAAACTTCAGAGCATGAGAAGACTTTGCTAACACACATTCAGTTGCCTCCACCTAATCGAGTTGTCAGTGAAAATTAAAAAAAAAAATTCTCTTTGCATGGGAACGATGTTTAGAAAGATAAGCCAGGAGAAAGACAGACATCATATGATAGCACTCATATGTGGAATAATGAGTCAGCAAGCAAACAAATGAACTGAATTAAACAAAAATAGACTTGAAATTTATGAAATCTAATAAGAGTAAACTTTTAGACAAAAAAAAAAAGAATTCAAGGTTTGCAGGAAAAGAAGATTCCTGGAGTTCCTATCATTTACATTTCTAATAGTAGGTACAACATTGAGTGAATGCCAAATGATTATGGAGCCCCTTGATTCTAATTTTTATCAGAAAAAGTTCCTCTAGAGGCCTTGCTTCAACCAACTTTCTCTGTTGCCATTAAACATGTTATTAGCATAAATTATTCCATTCACCCATTTGCTGTCATGAGCTGAGTATGGTTAAATACATTCACCTTTTTATGGTGTTTGAAAACAGGAAAAAAAAAGTTAAAGAGAGGTGACTGGGATATAATATGCAAAAATTCCACAGATATATCAAATAGAATGAAAAGTCACATAATACTAAAGTGGTTTTTCTATAAGTCGTTATGTGGTTAATTTAGTGATTAAATGATTATTTTATTCAAGTGTACTGTTTTAAGTATTTTACTTATCTAGAGGATATTTATAGATAGAGAAGAGACTCTTTAAAGATAGGACTATATAATGGAATATTTTAATTATTATCTAAAACAACATTATCAAAATGCAAAATACCAAGTTACCTTTAATAAGAGAGCGTCAAGAATACAGAAGACAATTTTTATAATTGACTTTACTGAAGGGATATTGTATTATAACATTGAATAGGTTTAAAGTGTACACCAAGCAGATTAACATCTGTATACAACATAGTAAATTCAGCACCATTTCAGTTTTTCCTTCAACTCACAATTGACCCTCTCTCTCCTGTTTGCCCCCACCCTCACTTTTCTTTTCCTGCAAACCTTGAATTCTACTGATTCTTAGAATTGAATCTGACTTGGAAATGTCACTGTCATCAAAATATTGTTAGTATAACTCCATTATAAAGTTCAAAGTAGGGTGAGATACAAAGCAAAACATATAGTTAATGTCAATTGGAATGGTACATAGTAAGATATCAAGTATATATGTATATTCTGTATATTCTAACATGAAGATAGCAGACTCCAGTTCATTATGTAGTAAAATACCAATACCTGTTGTTTTTATAATAATCTTGGATATTTCATTTCTAAGGGTATAGAAAAATACTAGATAAAATACGTTTAAATAAAAAATTCTGATAAAATTGCTTACATGTTTCCAGTTAGGAAGAAAATGTGACACATTATTATACTAGTGTATATTTTAAGCTTACTTTCTTTTAAATGAAAGAATGCTACTTACAGTGATGCAAGGCTGAGAATTTCTTATGAATTTTTTGTTGGATTAACTATTAAAATCATATCTGTGCTGTTAAGCACAGTGGTCTTCAGACATAGGTGACTATTGGTTACTCAAAGCATGGCTGCCAAGACGGACCAGAACACATTTCAATTTCATTTAAATGTTAATTAAAATTAAAGTTTACATAGTCACATTTGGGTAGTGACTAAAATTTTTGCTAGTAGATTGCTATGTCCCAGAAATTGGGATTGGGACTTTAAAGTTTTCTAGATTAATTATCTAAGTTAGGTCAACTTTTCAGCACAATTTATGAAGAGAAGTGGTATGTATATTCACTCAAGTACTTTAATATCAGGTTTGTAAAATGTACTGCTTGTGTAGCTCCATTCCAATTTTTTTGTTTTTCCTAGAATTCACCGTAAAGTCTACATGTAGGAAAACAATTTTTGGATGAGATTCTCACTCTTGGCTCCATTTCACCCATTACTTCTCCCAAATAATATCTCCACTGAACTACTCATTTGGGTAAAATAAGGAATAGCCAGGATTGCAACCATATCCCAAATCTTTTTATTTAATTTCTAGAGATTGCAGGGTTATTCAAATGTAATTTTCATTCATACTGATAATGCCTGGAAGACAATGCCATGAGTACACATCTCAGAATGTAGAAGCTGAGGTCTCTTCTGATTAAAGGCAAAAAAATAACAGAAGTCTGAAGAACCAACCAAGATCTTGAATAAAATGCATGCACTAATGCTTGAGAAAACATATGTTTAGTGTTCTAATTTAATTTAGAAGACAAGAGGATAAAAAATTTGACCAAGCAATGTGTGAATTGAACCTATTTTGCTAGTGCGAGGGATTATATGAAGAATCATTTCTACATTTTAATTAAATTTAGCTGAAATTTATCCAGAAAGGATAAATGACTTGATTCAGATTACATGTGTATAAGATGAGAACTCTGGTATGTACTCTGAGTCCCCCTACAGGTAGTTATAATTTGAGATAATATGCCTGACTTCTCTAGTCCTTTGCAGAGGAAGTCATTTACTGTTGTTTCTTAGGTAGAATTGAAAGAGGGCTTTGGAAAGCCAACCTAAAGCGGTAATATCTCTTGTCTCCTTTTCCCAGCCCTCTCCTCAGGAGGGAAATTCCCCAAACAAGTCTTCAAATATGAGTTTTTTAACTACCCATAATAACCTATAATTTCAAGCCTTTTAAGGTCATTCTGGTAGAGAGGTTTAAGATGAGAGACTTCTTTTTCCTTTTGAAAAAAGAAACCTCTGGTTTTCCAAACATTTCATAAACCTCTGGAACTCTTTGGAGTGAGCCAGAAGTGGAAAAAGTAACTGGAACTTTTTGGGAAAAATTAGTAGTAGCTGTTGAAAAGAGCATTTATCAGTAATCCAGACAGCAAGGAAGTTTAGACATTGCTGAATATGCAAAGTGAAGACAGAAATGACCAGACTTGGGACATTGTTGGTCAGGGAACCTGTTCTCAAAGTGACTGGGTTGTATTAATTTCCTAGGCTTTCCATAACAAAGTGCCACAAATAGGGTGACTTAAAACAATCGAAATTTATTTTCCAAAGATTCTGGACAGATGTGTCTGAATCTCCTTGCATGCTGAAATTCCCTAATGGCTTGACTATCTCTTACTCTGAGAACTGGAAGTGTATAGATTTTTAAGGAATTTCACTGACACGCAACATGGAAGGAGGTTCAAATCTGCTGACAACTCCATAAACCTGATGGATATAAAGTATGTTTGACCTTTTCTCTCTCTCGCTTTTTTTTTTTGAGAGCCAGAGAAAAAATTCCACATGAGCAAAGATGGAACATGAAGCATATTTCCTCTATCTTTAATAACTTTAAGTCAGAAAAGGGGCATAGTGCCATCTGAAAGAAACTTCACATCTCTGTGTATGACAGTTTGTTTCCTTAAATGTGACTCTTACAGGACAAAACAGAGATATGTGCTACTCAGTCTCCTCATCAACTTTTCCTTGGCTCTGTTGTCCCTCTCTCATCATCAGCCTGGTGCTTAGCCCTTGAGAGAGATCTTTGTTTTATCTACAGTTGAACTGATAGATCATGTTTATCTAGAGCTGCTGTGTACATAGTCATAATCCTAGTGGAAATCTTTTGAGATGTTCAAGTGTGGTTTGGTTTAAATTTATAGTGAGGCGTAAAGTCAGCTGATATGAATGAAGGACCACATGTCAAATTTTAAACATCAGGTGAATAACACCACGTGGAAGTATTTGTTTCTTGTGATTGTAATCATTGGTTCAAATTTGAATTTCACTAGATTATCAGATTACTGTGTGTTCTCAAAATAGGCAATGAAGTAACTGTTCTAAAATGAAAGATCTTACAAAAACTTAGTCAAGTTGGAAATAACATTAGCCACCTATTTTTAATTTTTACAGCTATGTAAGTTTCATTACATGAGAAATTTCTTAGACCATGCATCATAAACTGTAGATTATTTTAAGAAGAGTCCTGCTTATGTCCTATCCTCTTCTTGAGTTCCCAAGGGAAAGATATCATTGAACCTATGTTCAGACGTAAGTATAGTCCGTTTCCTAAGCCAAGAGTGACCTGGTATGACAAATCTTTTTTGGCAGAATATGATTTAGGTTGTGTCAGGAATGTTACTTGCTGTGGTAAGCCTCCCCAGCTGGGACCCTGGAGACTTGCTGGCTTGCCTTCTTTTTTGGGGGGTTTTGGTCCTGTTCTCTGAGCCTCCAAGTCCAGATTTGGACCCTGCTATGACTGAATCCACCTCCTAGAACTAAGATGCCACTAATTTTTCTGTTGCTGCTGACTAGTGACGATTGTTGCTGTACTTCACCAGTTAGCTTAGAACTCTTTATTCTTGTTACCATTGCTTCCATGAGTCACACTTAAACATGTTTTGGCACAACCATGAACTGACAGGTTGACTTCTCCTCTTCATGTTTCCGTGGTTTTCTCTAGTCAGCTTCTCAAATACTAAATGCCACCCTTCTGCTTTCCAAAGTTTCCATATGTGGGCTGTCTTTGGTTCTGTTTGTGGTGGGGAGGGGTCTGCAGTCTGGCTACTGCAGAGATTAGGAAATTAGGATGGTAATCTGATTGGAAGAGAAGGTCTGTGAGATCTTCCATAAAACTGCATTTATGAACAGATAAACCATTGTTTTTTTCAGACTGAATGAATCTTTGAGGTGGCTGATGGTGAGGCTGATGAAGATTGTGATAGTGGGGCTTCAGTCCTCTCTAGGGCTCCCTTTGTGCTTCAACTAAATCTAAATATTTATTTATTGTTTTCTGGGAAATCCATCTTTTGTCTCAAAGCCTTGATAGACGGTATAAAATAAATTAACTGACTTTTTTTTTTAAAGAATATAATCAAATTAATACTTGGTCAGTAGCTCTAAATAACTTTATTTAAAAAAAGAACTAATTTCAATTTCATTAGGTAGTATAGTATGACAAAAATGAGGGCAGTACTCTTGATGACTTGCAATCCTTGGATAAAGATGTGGTTGATTTCTCTAACTGTGTGCATGAGAAATTCAAATAACAGGAAAAAAATGTTTACTTATATCTTAATTTCCTCTGCAAAATCCTAAGTATAGTCTTACAGCATCAGGGATGGTCAACTTCCTCTTGAGAATGTTAATTTGCTTCAAATTCAATTATCCACTGAAAAATCTCTATCATTGAAATCTTTTCACAAAATATTTATGCAAACAAATTACTCTTTGTAATCTTTTCTTGGCTACTTTTCTATTTGTTGTTTATTCCTCATTATATCTTTGTTTCCTCTCTACTTTCCTCCTCTTCACCACCACCCACCTCCTGTCCATCCTTCCTTGCTTCCTTCCTTCCTTCCTTCCTTCCTTCCTTCCTTCCTTCCTTCCTTCCTTCCTTCCTTCCTTCCTTTAGGCTCTACAATAGCACACTCCTGTGTGGATATCTCAGGCTATTTGCTGAGAAAACAGAGTGAAGGACAGAGACTCTTTTGGTTGAAATAAGAAGTTGAAGGTAGAAGCCCAAATCAGTACACCATTTGAGATAAGGACAAGTAAAATACATGTTCTAAAACTACAACCAAGAGACACAGCTTTATCAGGGGGAAAAACTGAAATTCAAAATTAAAATTATCTTAGGCACGATTTTCATTGGAAGCTAGAACATCAAAATAACAGTCGTATTTTTAAGGTGTTTTGTTTTTTGAGGGGGTCACTGACTATGGTCAAAATGCTCAGGCTGAGCTACTTTTCTCAGCACATATGAAGTAACAGGTGGTTTCCAACAATGGAGGCTTGGGAGTCAAACTTGAACAAAAGATCATGGACAAGGATGGCAAATGATACCCTTTGTAACTTGTAACCTGGTATTGACTTGAGTAATCACCTTTACTTGGTCTTAGATGATAGAACAAAAGATTCCATATTTGCCTTCTCCTTACTTCAAAATGAACAGTACATTTCCTTAAGGAAATTAAAAATGTCTTCAACTTAGAAAACAAAAATCCATTATTCCTATGCTATAAGTTTTTGTTCACATTCTCATTTTTTTAAGTAGAAACTAATCTACTTGCTTCCTATGCTAGATATATTTGATGAAATTTTAAAACTTTTTTCCCCTCTATTTCATACCATGTAAATATATTACTAACTCTCTAGAAATAAATGAGAGTTGTTCCTTCAGCCGGGTCTCAGGATGAAGATAATGTGGAGTAGAATTGTAATGGATAGGTGGTGTAAGTGAAAATGATAGCTGTTGTTGCAAGTCATTGGTGTTGTCTAGTATCACAGTTTAATTTGGTCTTCATTTACTGTCACAGTTATAATTTGGCATGCGACAGCAGCAACAGTAAAAATCCAAAGACTGATAAGGAATTGGTGTGAGTGTTTGAGAGTGTATACATGCATGTGTGTGTGTGATCTTGTGCAGATGTATGTATTTATGTATGATCACTGGGTAGTAAAACTTTTCCCTTTTCTCATGCCATGCATTCTCCTATCTCCCTATAATTAATATTTTCTATTTAAAATGGTGACTGGAAAAGCAGGCACAGTCAAGTTTGGAGTTTACTTTGCCCATTTCTTAGCTACTATTCTCCAAATCAGTTAGTCTTTGTATGTGGGCCACCTTAGAAATGGTGCAATCCTGGGTAAGTAACTGACTTTTGCTTAATTATTTTTATTTGCTGTGCAAGTTATGAGACCTTAAATCTCCATGAGTTATAAAGAAAGGTTGAGTCAAAAGAGACACTAGAAGAGAGAGAAAACGTTCAAATGCTGCAATGGTATATATACAGAATAGAAGGTACAGCCACTATAGTTCCAAGGGGCTGATAGTCTATAATATGGATCACGTGACTCTTGTCTCTATGGATAACACACTCTAGACTTACACAGCGAACAAACTGTGTAGCCATATGCTGTGCCTTAACATGAGGTAGAAATACAAATACATATGGAATCTTAATTTGTCAACATGAGATTGGTTAATAATCCCTTCTGTAGACTTGCCTTGTTCCTTCTTCACCTGGCATCTTTTGCTTCATCTCATTGTGCTCGTCTTCCTATTTTACTCTAAATCTGTTTCTTTTGTGACTAATGCAAAAATATCTGATGTCTGAGAATCACATTTCAAATATTAAAGACAAAGTAATCGCTTTCCTTGGGCTATGAGTTTCTGTAATGCTTTCTCTTTTGTAATTCTATCTAAAATCAGTGCCATTCATGGAAAAAAGTGATAACATAAATAGGATTCACCCTATAAGATGGATCAACCTATAATCTACACACATACATTCCTCCAGAGGAGAGCAAACAGTTCAGCTTAGTAAAAGAGCAAGTTGTGCTACATTCTCACTTACAATTTGCCTCTGAGAACCAGGGATGAGTGGTTATTCTAGGCAAGTGTCCTGGTGTAATGAGGATGTAACTTCCATGAACTTAATGGAACACCCTTGACTCCCTCTCTTGTCACGCTATTTTATGAATTTCTGTCTCAGTATGATTTTCTTTTCTGAAGGCGGCTTGTTTTGTTTTGTTTTGTTTTTTAGAATCCAGCTAAAATATGGAGTATTACAACTATAGTTTGCCCTCTCCAAGATCTAGAATTGTTTCACTCCAAACAAAGTAGACTTACATAAGTCTTAGAGTCACTTAGAGATATTCAATAGTCTGGCTACTAAAAATGTAAATTTTCAAAATAAGAAAACAAAATTGGAATATCACTTGTCAAAAACAGGTATTTGGAGTTTTGCTTAAAATAAGTTGGACAAAACTCGAGTAGTGAACAGGGGATGACTCAAACTAGAATGAAGAATACTGTCATATGGGGGTATATGCTGTTATAAAACCTTTTATAAATCTCTGTAGACTGGTGACCTGCACTGTGTCTGCTAGTCATGATCTCAACACATTCTGTTTTATATCTTGTTGAAATTACTACACTCTCAGCTCCAGGCTCAGAAGACCTGCACCGCATCAGACTTGGGCTTTTGGCTCAACAGTGTCCAGTGCAGCCTGGCTGGAGTTTTATGAGATGGCTTGATGTGAAGTACTGTCCAGCTGGGGAAGTCAGCTAATTAATTAAAGTCATAACATAAGAGGGGAATCCTAAGAGAAACAAAAAGTTGAGTAGCTGTGCAGAAGAAGGTGTTAGTGGACTTCTAGGGTACTGCAGTTTTCGTTTGGCCACAGGTACCCTCAGTTAAAATGAGTCAAAGAAGACTCTGTCTGTCATAGGCAGTCTGACTTTAACACTTGATGCTATAGGTCAGCAGTCATGGCGACCTGGTTCTTAGAGTGAAGAGATCTGATCATGGGGACTTATGTTACCACCTTTAGTACTAAAATTACAATAGTTACCTTATGTAAAAATGTTCATCAGATGAAGTCAATGGATAGAAAAGAATATGGAAAAAAAAGGGTGTTTGTGTAAACAGATAGGGTAGAATTTCTTTATGTCCATGTGCTTGTCCTGTCTTCATTCAATGTGAAACAAGACCCTAATCTGCACAAATGCCAGCTAGTTCATGCAAAAATGAATTACTGAGGTTGTTTGAAAACCATGACCCAGACTTGAGGTATGCAGACACTTTAAAATCCTGAACAATTACATAAACAGGCTTCTTTAGAAGTCAAACAACCAAGTTGAGAGCAAAATAATCTTAAGACATTAAGCAAGGGAACTCCTGAAATTTGTAAGTGCATCCATTTTAAGAATATGAGGGTGTGCCTGCTGCATTTTTGGCAGTTGTGGGCTCTGTGGTGAGGTGAAAGTATTCATTAACCATGAATGGGGAAGAGTTGATAATTTAGGACAAAGCACAGTGCGTTCATTTCAGCACATAGGGAATAAGATGATATGAAATAATGCCAACTGTGCCCATGTGCTTTTATGGATCTAATATATTAGAAAAATGGAAAAGTTAGCTCCTCTGTTTGTATAAGCATGCCACTGGAATCCTCACCCCAAGATACATTCCAACCATTTACATTTTGTGCTTCCTGGAAAACAAAATCTCAGACTGCCAGGAAGATTTTGCTACTTTATGACATTACTGCCAGTATTTCATTAGAACCATATTTAGTTGAATACCATTGGTAGAATTTTACATACAAAAGAGGGGAAAAAAAGACCCTGGACTAAATCTTAATATATTGACATATTTTAATAAGTAATTATTAACTTGAAAGGTAACATTATTTGTTGACTCAATGTTTACTGATAAAACAAACTAAAAATAACTTGCAAAAAAATATTGAATATTTGCTTTATATAGCGCCACATAATTTAAAAGCTATAGAGAAAAACTCCCAAAGAGCATGAAATATGATTCTATAGGGCCAAGCATTGCTATCAAAAAGTGTGATCTTAGTGATTGTATACACATTGCATTCATTGTTTTCCAATAATTTAAATGATTAATTTTTGTTCTGGTGCTGGTTTTATGGTGGTTTTTTAGTTATTGAAAACGCTAAAGAAAGAAGTATACCTTGCAGGCATACACTTAGTGAATACAAAAAACATCAGTCTGGAAAAATATCTGCAAACCTATGTTCATAGCAGCATAGTTCACAATAATCAGGACATAGAAACAACCTAAATGCCCCATCAACAGATGGTGGATCAAGCTGTGGTCTAGATACCCACAGAATTCTTTGCATCTGTTAAAAAAGATGAAGCCATGCCCTTTGCCACAACTTGGATGGAAATGGAAGGAATCATGCTAAGTAAAATGAACCAGAAAGAAAAAGAGAAGTACAACATGGTTTCATTTAGATGTGAATTATAAAAAAACAAACAAACAGACAAATCTCAACCAAATTCACAGGATGCAAGACTGTGACTACCTGGAAGGAGGGAGGGAAGAAGGAAGGTAGGAGGGAACATGTTGGTGGCAAATGACCCTAGAATTCTGGTGGTGGGTGTGGTGTGAAATACACAGACTGAGGTGTGAGTTCAATATCCAAAAATGCATATAGCAATACAAATTAAAGAAATAATTAAAGAAATAAAGAAATAAGGAAACATAAAACAAAGAATGAAGCATGCCATAATGAGGGAAATATTTATTTAGAATCAATCAGTTGTTGGCAAGAAATCTATCCAATTATTTAGCTGATAATAGTAAACAGTCTTATCAATGGGTTCACGAGAGATTATTATTTCTAGTATGTGCAGTAATAAGCCCTAAATATGGGCTTCAATTGATTCAGCAATATCAATGAACCTAATATAGCAATTGGCGAAATAAGAAAAAAAAATTAAAATTTAAATGCATTGCAAATATATTTAACTATAAGAACATTCAAGTTTCCCTAATCCTAATTTCAGGGAGGACTAGTATAATATTACATTTGTTTTGTCAAGCTAGCCTAGTTTGTAAACTTAAGGGAAAAAAAATACTGGAGCTTGATCAGCTGCTGATGACATATACTAATATTTAATTGATTCAGAATCTTCAATTTATATGGAGTATTATAAGTTCAACAGAAGAATATACGATTTGTGAAAATAAAACAACCTTCATATGATTTTATTTACAAGTTGAACTTTTTCCCCAACTCGTCATCTCCAATTTAGAATTAGAGTAAATTTTCATGACATATCACATCCAAACCTCTAAAAATTTTCTCGAATTGACTCCAGAATGATCTTTACAGCTGTTTTGACCCCAAACAGTAACCAATTTATAGCCACCATTTGCATCTGGTGGTTTTACCCTGTAAGTCTGTATTTATACTGCAGAGTCACTTTTTATCAGGACATGACTTGGTTAGGAAAAGGTTGAGAAATCCTACAGAATCTAATACATTGTGTAAATGCATGAAAGGAATGACAACGACTTATTCTGGATTGGGACCTAGTTTGATTTCTAAATAGACAATACTTAATTTTTTTCTATTCACAGGTTTGAAGTGAAATAACTACTAATAGGCAACTTGTTCTTCCTATGTAGAAGGCTTTAAGATATTATTATTACCCATGAAGATAGACCCAGATGTATCTTTTCCATAAAAGCTAGTAAATCTCAGTGTTAGTATTCAGATCCTTTTTAAGGTGATGAATATTATTTTTTCAAGTGTTTCTTCCCTTTTTTCTTCCTAAGTACTCATTACTTACTTTTTAGATATTCTACAACTCTCACCTTTTCGCAAATGACTTCTATTTCTGTCATTCCTGTACTTTAAGGTACTTCTTAAAATTAGGCTACTGACCTCATTATTCTGTGACCAAACTCTCCTTTATTTGTTATCTATTGGTACCGTAGTTGGATCTCCTTAAGCATTTATGATCGTTATTCAGATGATCATCTGTTTCGAACAGCAGTTCTATCACACAATGTACATTCAAGTAGTTGCCATGATTCTTTTGTTCTAGATTGTGGGGGCTCCATGGCTGGGAGATTATTTTTCTTTGTCACTACATTGGAGCTCAGGTCCATTGTTGCCATATTGGTGAGACTGGTGTGAATACTGCTGTGATAATCTAATTCACTATCCTATGTGCTAATGGTTGCATGGATGTGTGGGCCAGATGTCAGCACACTGCTAGCTTCTGTCTCCCCTCAGTTTCTTATTCAAATGAGGATAACAAAGACTTTATTTGAAGTTTTGGGAACCAGAAGACAGACCACCCAAAGAAAAGATACTGAGTCCCCAAATTCTGCACATGGCCAAAATGTATATTCACCTATCGATGAAAAACATGAGGGAAATAAGGGATAGTCAAGAACTCAGATTGAGTGTCTGTTAAGTTCCCTGTGTTAGAAAGACACATAAGAAAGTACTACAACGAAATACGTTAACCCAAGGAGTACCTCCATCTGGACCAAGACAAAGAAAAACAACTGCATGGTGAGGCTGTGTGGTTCAGGATTTACACCCACAGGCTCTGAGTGTCACATTGAAATCAGTTCTTGATTATGTTGCTTATTTACGAATACTTTATATCTCTTTGCTTCAGTTTCTTTATTTTTAAAATAGAGAATGGGAATCATGGTGGAGCTTATTCCATAATATGGTTATAAATAGTGAGTTAATGAGTTAGACACATTTAGAAGAGAATATAACACATAATATATGTTCAGTAGTTGCTATCCCATTATTATTCTATATAAGAATTTAAGAAAACATTGCCTAATATAAATGATTGATAACAACTCTTGAAATAGAAAAGACATTCACTGGGAAAATTTTGGTAGGGTAAGCATTAAACTATATTAGCAAACTTTGGTATATAAAAACAAGAAAGATGAGATAAAATATAGCAAAAGCTGGAGAAGTTATGTAAGAGGGTAAGAATTGTGGAGAACATAGCTGTCTTCTAAAACTTTTTTTATATTGGAGAGGTGGGGAAGCAGGTAGGTCTACAGCATCTTGATGGGAGAATAGGACTGGAGTTAAGTATCATGTTTTTAAGCCAATCACAGTGACATGTGTCTGATTAAGAGAGCAGGGAAAGAGATGGTAAACATTAAGGAAATGGAAAAATACAGCAGAGCCTTTAAATTAACATTGTGGGAATAAGAATAAACAGCAATTTAATCAAACTAACAAAACCAAAGTGAAGAAAAATAGGGAAATAACAATCTAAATAAGTAGTAAACAATGGAGTAAGGTAGAAGGAATAAAAAAAAAAAAACACTTTTGACTTTGTACTACATGTGAATGGACTGAATTCATCCATTGAAAGCCAGAAACTGCTGTTTTGGGTTAGAAAACAAAATTCAGATATATATTCAACAAATAAATGTATATCAAAGAGTTAAAAATAACTCTACCCTTCTCTTTTTCTTTCCCTCTCTCCCTCCTCCTTCCCTCCTTCCTTTTCTCTTTCCTTCCTACTTTCTTTGTTTCCTTCCTTCAAATAACAGAATTGGGCAACATAAGGGAATGCAAACCAAAAGAAAACTGGAATGGCAGCATTAATATAATATATGATTAAATTTAAGTTTAAATGCACCTAGAATAAGCAGGTGTATTGTATAATGGTATCAGTCTAAGTTGATGAAGACTTAATAGCCATAAAATGTCATGTATTGAACACTATAAGCAAGATATACAAAACAAAAACTATAGAAATAATGCAGGGAAAATCTCTCAAAAGTACAATCATGAAAGAATTTTGACTTTTTCTCCGAAGTAAGTGAAGTTATTAGGAGTAAAGTATTTCTTTAGCAAATTGATACATCTGATCTATAGATTTAATTTTCTTCAAATAGACAATGTAACTGTTTCAAGTATTTAAGTACAAAACAATTTATCATGCATGTATTTGGTCACATTCAGTAAAAGCGGGTAACCTTCTAGGATATATAAACTTTTAAAATTAGAAGTAAATAATAATAAAATGTAGACCATATCAAGTACTTAAATTACTTCAAAATTAAGATGCACTTTTTATTTATTTTTATTTTAGTAATGATTCTACACAAGAAAATAATTTCCTATGTATAAGTTTCCCATTTCTTCGATATATCTCAACACATCATGACCTCTACCAACTCACCAAGTCTTCTTCCCCATTGTTCAGTGGTCTCCACCACCATTTGGCCCTGCCCGCCCCGTTCCTCTTTGGTAACCTCAGTTCTGTTGCAAATGTTTCAGGGTTGGTTATGTTTCATCTGTTCCTTTGCTTTGTGTATTCAATTTCCTACTATAAGTGAGGTCATCTGGTATCTATCTTTCTTCTTTTGACTTGTTTCACTTAGTATCATCCCCTCTAGTTCTGTCCATGCTAATTCAAATGACAGGGTTTCATCTCATCTAAGAGCTGTGTGGTATTCTATTGTATATATGTAGCACATCTTTATCCATTCATCTGATTTTGGGCACTTAAGTAATTTCCAGTTCTTAGCTATTGTGAATAGGGCTGCAATAAACAAGGGGATAATACATCTATGCAGATGGGTGCTTTTGTATCTTTTGCGTAGATGACCAGAAGTGAAATGACGGAATCATGGGATTTCCATCTTCATTTTTTTGAGGAATCTCCTACCTGTTCTCCATAGGGATTGCACTAATTTGCACTCCCACCAATAGTGTAAAAGTGTCCTCTTTTCTCCACATCCTCTCCAGTATTTGTTGCTTCCAGACTTTTGGATAATAGCCAATCTCAGGTATAAATGGATACCTCAAAGTTGTTTTGATTTGCATTTCCCTACAGCCAACAAGTAGGAACATCTTTTCATGTGCCTGTTGGTCATCTGTATATCCTCTTTGGAAAACTGTCTCTCCATACTAATCTTTTATGTAACCTAGAGAAACACTTTCCCTCCCTGGACCTTAGTTTCCCCATCTGAAAAAGCCCGTCACAATTTCCCCACTCAAGATGTCTGTTTATCCTGTGGAAACAATGAAGTTCCTATGCAGAGGGACATGCACCAAGTCTCTAATCCATTTTGAGTTAATTTTTGTGAATGGTGTTAGAGAGTGATCTAGTTTCATTCTTTTGAATGTAGCTGTTCAGTTTTCCCAACACCATTTTTTGAAAAGACTTCCCTTTTTCCATTTAATGCTTTTGGCTCCTTTGTCATAGATTGACTGATTGTATGTGAGTGGGTCAGTTTCTGGTGATTCAGTTCTATTCCACTGATCTGTGCCTCTGTTATTATTCAAGTACCATACCGTTTTGATCACTATTGCTTTGTAATATAGTTCAAAGTCTGAAAGTGTAATCCCCCCAGATTCATTCTCTTTTCTAATGATTGCTTTGGCTATTCAGGGTCTTTTGTTGTTATATACAAGTTCTGAGATTTTTTTCATTCTATTTCCTGGAAATAAACCCACGGGATTTTAATGGGTATTGCATTAAACCTGTATATTGCTTGGGTAAGATGACCGTTTTATTGATATTGATTCTTCCCAGCCATGAGCAGGGGATGTCTTTCCATTTTTTTGTGTCCTCCTCTATTTTTTTTAAGAAGGACTTGTAGCTTTCATTGTATAGATCTTTTACTTCCTTTGTTAAATATAAGCCCATGTATTTCATTCATTTTAGCTTCTGTTATAGGATGCATTTTTATATAACATTTAAATAAAAAAGAAAATTGAGAGGAACTTGATTTTCTAGAAATATGTAGGAGGAATACTTTATTTAAATTCAGTAAAGTTTAGTAATCAATAAGCTCAGAAAAATATAATATTAGATGTCACTATCATTAAGGAATAAATATGAAATCAATAACTAGATACTTGTCTTAATTTGAAAATGAACAACGAAATGAAAGAAATTGGGAAGAGGCAATTAACTAAAATAAAATGTGAATATAGTGAAATAGAAAGTAAAAATGATTAAAAGAATAAATAGTCCCAAAGTAGATCCTTCAGTGAGAATTTATCTGTTTCCATTAGCTTCAACTAAGTATCTGGCAAATTTGATTCCAGCAAGAGAATGAATAATTTACTCAAATTAGGATAACTCTAGGATGGTTTGCAAAAATACGGTTTCCTAAGACAAGAGTTTGGGGTAGGAAAACCAAAAGGAGTAGCACAGTATCTTCAGGCAATTGCAAAATTGTTACCATTTCTTGCTCCTTAAGGGACAAGAAAAGTATAGTATGAACATGGAAAGAAAGAGTTTTACAGAAAAACCACCTCTGACTTTCAACAGTCTGAAGCAACCTGAAATGACTCTGTGGCAAGGGAATATATGCCCCAGCCTCAGTATTTTGTCTCCTTCCTATCTAGTGCTGGAATTCTCAATGAAAACCACTAAAGTCAAAGGGTCTTGGAAATTAATGAAATCGTCCATTAGGCCAGTCTGCCAGGGTGCAGAGCAGAGTAGAGGAAGGTGGACAGGTCATGTGGAGGAGTAAACTTATGTTTCTAGCACAATATCAGATCCAGAGTATGGGTTCTCAATTTCAATAATACCCCTATATATTCTGCTGGGAAATTTCATTGTTGCTTAAAATTTGGGGACATGGTAGATTCCCAATAAACTATTGATTAATGATTAATAAGTAATAATATTGATGGGTTCTCTTTGTAGGTAAAAAGAAATAATCAATAATTTTTTATTATCAAATTGAGGAAGTTTTTAACATTAGCATAAAATTAGAGTTTGCTATTGTCAAATTTGTAACTTGCTTCAAGTTTTGAAATATTATAGAGATTTCAATGTAAGAATCTCAAGAGTCTATTTAAAATTTTTAAAGTCTTACTAATCCACACTGAAGCAATAAAAATGACATATATACAACTCAGGGGAATTAAGGTTGCATTTTATTTTGAGCAAAGAAAAATTGTCCTCATCGGCTGAAGGGAAGACTTTTTTCATGAGGAATTCTAGTTCACTAACAGTATTGGCTTTGGCCACCCTGTGGTTTTATAGTCACATTATATGGCATTGAAGAAACTCAAGTGTGAGGTACCAATAATTATTCTGTATTAATCAGCATGTTGGCTTGACATTTTAGGCTTCTATAGACATTTAAAAATGACTTCTTTAACTCATGCCAAAGAAATTCAATTTTTTCTTGCTACTGCAAAGTAGTGGATCTTTGGGAAGAAATGAATGAAATAAAAACAAGTTATGATATAGGTTTATCTCCCTTGATGTTACTTACAGGTGCATATGATATTCCTTTTGGATTTCATCATAGCAAACAGGACTCCATGACTGATTATCCTCAAAAACTTGCTATTTCTAAAATTACTTGATTAGGTATTACTGTAATACTTAAACCTTTATATATCAGAAATAACACATGGAATGCTAGAACATGGAAGAACCTGGAGTCTCTCTTATTTTTTTTGAATTCTGGTATTTTTATAACACTTCAAAACCTTCAAGACTTCAAATACTAGCTTTGTTAGTAACTCCAACTATGAGGCTAGGTAATAGAAAAATAAAACATAATACATGAACAAAATCTCAGGGATAGTCTAGTACAAGCTCAAACTTTGAGGTTAGAAAAATATATTTTTTTAAATTGGGTAGAAGACATTGTCATTTGCTTCCAAAAAGTTAGAAGTCTGCTCAAAGTGCTAGGACACTCAGAACAAATTAGAAATAACTTATCTCTTGTTATCTAATTAATAGCTTTTTCATCATATTCTAATGGCTTTTAAATATAAAATATATAAGTTACAGAAAAAATTATAACTACTTGAAAAATAGGTCTAAGAAAGCATTTTAATAAAAAGGGACATCAGTAAGCTGGACTGTGCTGCTAAAAATGGTATGTGTGTCTGCTTCAATGCCTAAAGTAAATTGCAGCTATGTCAGGAAAAATAAGTGACATCAATTATAATATTTATTATAACTTCAAATTAGGGTGCCTATTTATTCATACAACATTCTACTGTCTGAAAGATGGTAAATAATGTATTTCAAGATTTTCTTCTAGCTATTGAGAATAAGGAGAAAATCTTATTTCAAATATCTTTGGAGGGGGGAAGGAGAGAACAGGTAAATATTTTGCATTTATTTAGTCTCCTGGAATCTCAGAATTGGAAGTACATACAAAGATTTGTAGTCTAATTCCCTATCCAAATTAGGAAACCATTCTGCAGTGTCTTTGAAAAGCAAACCTGTGGCCTCTCCTGCATACTTCCAGTAATAGGAAACATACTATTTATAATGCAGCACTTTACACCAAGATACCATAAAATTGAGCTTAAGTTAGTCATCCTTATAAATTCAACTCTGTAGTATTAGTTCTACATCAGCAGGAAAAGTTCTGCTCTTTTATTGTTGGTAGGGATTGTTTTTCTAACTATTCTAAGTGTTTTCTGTTCTACCATCATTTCAAGTTTCTTTAGTCATTCCATACAAAACGTGGCTTGAGATTCCCAGTACTTTACTAGTGCCTCTGAAGACACTGATTTGTCAATGCATCCCTTGAAATTAATGCTCATATAATAATAATTGTGAGTTCCCAATACTTTCTTGTATGTTGTGTATAAATTCAAGTATGATTGTTTTGTTATGTTTTTAGCTGGGGTACAGTCCAGTACAATCCAGGCTTATGTTGAGTTTGGGAGTAAATAAATATCCCGGATCTCTTTAATCAAAGGTGAATTAGTCAAAGATTCTGTTATTCTGATTCAAATATTTTTTTTAGAGTAGGGTTTATCAGCCTGGGCTCTACTGACACTTTAGGCCAAATAATTCTTTGTTGTGGTAAATTATCCATTGAATTGTATAAATGCTTAATGGCATCATTGGCTTCTACCTTCTAGATTCCCTTAGCACCCTCCACCCCATCTGTGTTAGTTAAATATAAACATATTTCCTCAGGGTGATAAAATTGTCCATGGTTGAGAATTATTTAAGTACATTTGACTTAACTATACCAGTCATGGTAAAACATAATCTGTTAAATTTATTGTTAAGCAGCCAAAAATAAGCATTAGTTTTAGGTCTACTATTCATTAATAATATGCTCCATGATTATTTTTGTACATGGTCTTTGTAAGGGATTATTTCCTTTTTACTCAGTTTCTTTATGCTACTAGAAAGACCTCATAGATATTTCTTTGCAAAATATTTGAAATAATATTAATTTACCAAGTAATTAAGCAAATATTTCCTGAGCTGAGAATGTTTGCAGTACAATTACACACATTGGCGTTACAGCAATTCTTAAGACAGATAAAAGTACCTATCTTCATAAGGCATGCATATATTAATGAGTGTGTGTGTCTGTCTGTGCATGAATATGAAAGCAAGTGTGTGCATGTGTGCTGGAATTGAGGACGAAGAAACAAAAAATCATGCAAAGTAATTGAAGCGTTGTGAAGGAAAATCAAGTCGGGTAATATATAGAATGAAGAGGGCCTATGGCAATTGTAAATTGATGTAGAAGGCAGACTCAGAAGATGACATTTTATCAGGAGACAGAGATATGAAAGAGTGAGCCAAAAAAGTTCTTGGGAAATAACAATTTAGGCAGAGGGAAGAGCATTGTTTTGGATTTATTGTATCCCCACCAAATTTATCGGTCTAAGTTCCACCACTGTTTACCTCAGAATGTGGTAATTAATGCAAAATGAGGTCATATGGGTAGTCTCCAACCCGATATGACTAGTGTTGGGATTTGAACACAGAAATGATCATGTGATGACATTTGGAGAGGCAGTGTCTACAAAGTCAATGAAAGAGGCCTCGAAAGAAACCAGTTGTGCTAACACCTTGATTTGTACTTTTAGCCTCCAGAGCTTTGAGAAAGCAAATATTGTTTAAGCTACTAGGTTATGGTATTTTGCTATGTCATCCCTAAGAGACTAATACAGTCATGTCAACTGGAAAGGGTTTGAGATGTCTGATAAATAAGTAGATCAAAATGAAAGAGAAGAGACCAGCAGGAAATGGGATTGGACAGAAAGACAGGGACCAGGGACCAGATTATTAGTGATAAAGAGACTGGACTTTCTTCCTCATAAATATGAACAGATTTATGTTTGGGGTGTTGACATAAGTGTTTCATTATTACAGATATATTCAGTTTGTGAGCTTATTAAGTTGTGTTCTTATAAGGGTATATTTAAAATCTGTATTGCATATCTATAAAATCAACAATGCTAACTTCACAGCTCAAAGCAATCTCAATTTATATTCTGCATTTTTTTCTATGAATTTATTTGTATTTTCAAATAGTAATATATATTAGAGCTTGGCAATCTATGGAGTGGCCGCAATTCCTGTCATTAATTTTTTTTTTCTCTTAAAAAGTGTTATTGTAACACAGTTACATTATTTGTTTATGGATTGTTTTGATTAATTATGCAAATGATACTCTATAGCCTGAAAAACATAAAATATTTGTTATTTTACCATTTAGAAAAAGATTGGCAACTCCTGTTCAACATACATTTTTTCTTGTTTTATTTAATGCCATATGGATTTTCTTAAATATATTTGACTGCATCATATTTAACTATACATATTTTATTTAGTCATTTCCTGAATTATCAAGGTTCCATTAATTCAAAATTTTTGTATTCTGTCATTTTACTCTTAAGATTTGGTCCAGATCTAATGAAATTTTCCTAGGAATAGATTATGAGAAGAATAAGTACTGAAAACGAAGAGTACAATTACATAAAATTTCTCCATTTATTTCCTTGTATTTATTCCCACACATATTGCACCTATTTATTTCCCTTCAACAATTATGTAAACACTCAAGAGACATCTATGTTGTTTTCATCAGTGATTATTATTATTATTATTATTATTATTATAAAATAATCTCATAAAAAGGGGTCAATCTAACTGTAGAATGAAAAAATGACTTTGGAAAATTAGATGTGAGGCAGGAGAGTGGTTGACAGGTTCATGAAGTAGTTCACATGAGATGAAACACGGTTTGGACTCATCTGCTGATGGAGGAGTAGGTGAGAACTGATTGCATTCAGGGTATATTCTGAGGGTAGTACCAACAGATATTGCTGAACAGCCTAGAACTATTGTGTAAAGGAAAGAGAAGTAAATATGAACCCTACATTTTGCACCCAAGTAAAAGATCTAATAATGGTGGTTCAATTTTCTGAGATGGGATAACTTGAAGGAAGAATTATTCCAGTACTTGAAAATAGGTTGTTTTGATATGTTATATGCACCATGATTTTTTTTTTCTTTTTCTGAAAAATTATCAGTTATTATCATGGGAAATGCAAAGATGGTAAGAGTATATGAAAAAAGGAAGATGGTCAAGATGGCAACCTGATAAGATGTGTTAAATATCCTCTCCACAGAACAACTATAAATCACCTATTCTTCAGAAACACACGGTGTAGAAGGGCTACCCTGTGAGCTGCAGACACAATGGCAGTGATCACCACCACAAGGGTAAATGAAGGCATTGGAGCTAAAAGCAGAAGGGAGACCAGCATCCTGGTAGTCTGAGTGGGACTCCCCTAAAAGGAAAATTGCACAGTGTGCTGCTATAACTAGAAGGCATCTAAGGGAATTCCCCCAGCCCCATTCCCTTCCATCATATTGCTCCAGAGACCCAGGAACTGCACATAAGACATCCCACCCCCAGGTTAAAGGAAGAAGAGTGTCCCAGAGGAAGAAAACATTGATAATACCCACAGTGCCATCCTGTGGTTGGAGGTAGAACTGCAGCCTGATTGCTGAGTGTGGGCAAGTGACGAGGTGGTCTTTATGGTTCTGAAGGGTACATAAGGGAAGGCTCTACATTCCCCACACAAATACCAATCCCACAGAGACTGAACTCTTGGGTTCTACATATATACAAAATGAGGGATCCAACTGAAATCCTACGGGAAAATCTGAATATGACAGACATGTGAAACCTAGGGATTAATTTTGGTGAACAGTGATAAACATACTCATGAAAATCAAGAGGACAATAAGGAAAGAGAAAGAGAACAACGAAATACAGAGAGGATAAATGAAGCAAGCTATTAAAGAAATGAAGAACATGATAGTTGTACTAAAGAGTTCAACAGAGGAACTCAAGAGTAGAATGAATGAAGACTCCAGTAGAATCAGTGAACTAGGTACAGTGTAGAGGAATGCACTCAAGCAAACCAGCAAATAGAAAAGATACTAAAAAGAAACGAAGAAAGCATTCACAATCTGTGGGATGACATCAAAAAGAAAAAAAAGATTGATATCATAGGGGTCCCATAAGAAGAGGAAAGAGAAGCAAGCTTCCAGATTCAGGAGGCTCAAAGAGTCCCAAATAAAAGAAACACAAACAGATCTACACATAGACATATTGTCATCAAAATGTCAAAAATACAAGATACAAGTAAAAAATCTTAAAAGGAGCTAGAGAAAAACAAATTACATACAAAGGAGTCCTTATAAGATTGTCAGTATTTTTTTCTACTGAAATATTACAGGTCAAAAGAGAATGGCATGATATATTAAAAATGCTGAAAGAAAAGGATTTTCAACCTACGATATTATACCCTCTGAGATTATTTCAGAAGGAATGATTTAAAAATGAAAAGCTTATATGCTAAGCAAGACTTAAAGGAATTCATTACCACAAACAAGTTCTACAAAAAATACTAAAAATAATCTACAAAGTGTAAAGAGATCCCACTTAAAAACAAAGATGCAACAAATATAATAAGTGGAGATGAGGAGAGGAGAATCAAAATGTGGATGAATAGAATGAGTGTAAGACTAATCTTTCAAATAAAAATAGGAAATAAATGTAGAATACCTAATGCCAACTACGGGGTAATCTCAAAATATATCTCCATGGAAAAAACAAAGAAGAAAAGAAAAGGAAAATCAATCAAAATATAACTACACTAACCCACTTATGAGAGAAAGAGAGCAAAGTCATTGTAACAGCATCCAGAAGACAAATTACAAAATGGCAAGAAACAGCTACAGATAATATTCATCCTAAACATTTATGAATTGAACTCACCAATCAAACAATGCAGAGTGGCTGAATGGATTAAGAAGCCTAACCCAACATTCTGCTGCATTCAGAAAACTCACCTCCTTTAAAATGATAATCATAGACTCAAAGTCAATGGCTGGCAGACAATCCTGCAGTCAAATGGCAACAAAAATAAAGCAGGAAGTGCTATACTTATATAAAACAGACATCCAAATAAGAATTATAACGAAAAACAGAGATAGACATTACACAGTGATTAAGGTCTCAATTCAGCAAGAAGACAAAACACTTGGTAACATATATGCACCAAATATTATTGGAACCAATGAGAGACATTGACAGCCACATAATAATAGTGGGGATTTCAATACCCCCTTACAACAATGGATAGATAAACTAGGCAGAAAATTAATAGGGAAACAGCAGCTTACAATGAACATTTGGAACAGTTAGATCTAATAGACATATACCAAACACTCCATCCAACAACTATAGATTTCACTTTTTTCTCAAATGTGCATGAAGCATTCTCAAAGAGAGATCATATATTGGGACTCAGAACATGTCTCAACAGAATTACAAGGATTGAAATCACACCAAGCATATTCTTGGACTATAATGGCTTAAAACTAGCAATCGACTGAAAAAGGAAAACTGAAAGACTCCAAATTAATTGGAGACTATAAAACATGCTTTTGAATGATTCTTGGGTAAAAGAGGAAATCAAAGATTACCTTAGAAAATAATTAGAAACAAAAGAGAATGAAGACAAGAGCTACTAGAATCTCTGAGAGGCAGCAAAAGTAGTACTAAGAGGGAAGTTCACTGCAATCCAACTCAAGGAACAAGAAAAATAACAAATAAACAATCTAACCCTACATTTAAAGCAACTAGAGAAAGAATATTAAAGCCCAAAATCAATAGAAGAAATGAAATAATAAAAATTCAAGCAGAAATAAAACAGAAAACAAAAATACAATCAAGAACATAAATGAAATCAAAAGTTGATCTTTGAAGAAAAAAAAATTGACAAACCATTAGCTAGACTCATAGAGGGAAAAACAGAGGAAACTCCAATTTAGAAGCAGAAGCAAAAGGGGAGAAGTTACAACAGATAACAAAGAAATACAACATATCCTATGAACAGTTCTATACCAATAAAAAAGAAATCCCTGAGGACATAGACATATTTTTAGAAAAATGCAGTCAACCAACACTAAACCTGGATGAATTGGAACACCTAAACAGATAAATCACAAGCAAGTAAATTGAAGAAATAATCAAAAGTCTTCCTATAGACTTTTGATAAAACTTAAGGACCAGATGGTTTTCGAATGAGTTTTATCAAGCCTTCAGAGAAGCATTATTACCTATTCTTCTCAAACTCTTCCAATATGCTGAAGAACTGGGAACACTTTCAGACACTTTCTATGAGTTAACACCACACTGATACCAAAAGCTGATAGAGATGTTACCAAGGAAGAAAATTATAGACCAATATCTCTAATAAACATAGATGCAAAAATTACCAATAAAATATTCACAAACGGTATCCAACAATGCAGTAAAAGAATCATCCATCATCACTAAGTGGGGTTTATCCCAGGGATCCAAGGATGGTTCAACATACATAAATCTATTAATTTAATGCACCATATCAAGAAGAGCAAGGAGAAAAACCACATGATCATATCAATAGATGCGAGAAAGCTTTTGATAAGATCCAACATCCATTTATGATTAAAACCTGTATAAAATGGTGATAGAAGGTACATACTTCAACATAATAAAGACCATACACAATAAACTCGCAGCCAACATCATAGTCAAGAGTAAAAAATTTAAAACATTTCTTTTAAGATCAGGAGCAAGGTAAGGCTGTCCACTCTCTCCACTGCTATTTAATATCACACTGGAGTTCTTAGCCAGAGCAGTTAGACAAGAAAAATAAATAAAAGGATTCCAAATTGGAACAGAGAAAAGTAAAATAATCACTATTTGTAGATGACATTGTTATATATATTGAAAACCCTAAAATTCTTCAAAACTATTAGAGCTAATTAATAAATACAGTAAAGTAGAAGGCAACAAAATCAATGCACAAAAATTCTGTTTCATTTTTTGTATGCAAACAATATGCTAGAAGAAAATGAAATTGAGAAAATCATACCACTTTAAGTATAAATAAAACAGTAATATATTTTAGAATGTACTTAAGATAGGAGGTGAAAGACTTGTACAATGAAAACTCCAAGTACTTCTTAAAAGAAATAGAGGGCACAAAGAGGTGAAAAGACATTCCCTGCTCATGACTGGAATAATCAATATTGTGAAAATGGTCATTTTACCTAAAGCAATATATAGATCTTAATGCAATCCTCATTAAAGTCCCATCAGCTTATTTCAAAATATTTTCAAAATTTGTAAGGAAGAACAAAAGACTTCCAATAGTCAAAGAAATTATGAGAAAAAGGAACCTATCTGGAGGGATTACACTCCTAGACATTGAGGTACACTACAAAGTTATAGGGACTAAACGGTATAGTACTGGAATACTAACAGAGGCATAGATCAGTGGAATAGAACTGAATCAGCAGAAATTGACTCACACACATACAGTCAATTAATCTATGACAATGGAGCTAAAAGCATACAGTGGAAAAGAGTCACTTCAATGAATTGTGTTAGAAACACTGGACAGCCACATGCAAAGAATGAAGCTAGATCACTCTCTAACATCATTCACAAATTAACTCAAAATGGAATAGAGACTCGGACATAACACCAGAAACCATAAAATGCTTGGAAAACAGCATGGGAAAGTCATTCCATAACATCAGCCTTTGAGAGAGACCTTTGGTGACTCAACTCTAGCATCATGAGAAACAAAAACATAAATATACAAGTGGGATTACATCAAAACTAAAGAGCTGCTTCATAGCAAAACCAAAACATTACCAAAACAAAAAGACAAACTATTAACTGGGAGAAGATATTTGTGTTCCCTATTTCTGACAAGGACTTAATATCCAAAATATATAAAGAACTTGCAAAGCTGAGTAACATAAAAAAAATAGGCAATCCAATCAAAAACTCGGAAGAGGAATTGGAGAGATATTTTTTTTCTGAACAGGATATACAGATGGTGAGCAGGCACATGAAAAGATATTCCTACTCCCTAGCTGTCAGGGAAATGTAAATCAAAAATACAATGAGATATGACCTTACACCTGAGAGATTGGTTATTTTCCCAAAATCTGCAAACAACAAATGTTGCCAAGGATGTGGAGAAGAGAGAGGCAACACTTTTACAGTGTCGGTGAGAGTGCAAATTAGTGCAACCTGCATGGAAAACAGTATGGAGCTTCCTCAAAAAGTTGAATATGGAATCCCATATGATCCTGAATTCTTCTTCTGGATATTTGCCAAAGATACAAAAACACTTATTCACACTAATTCACAGAGACTTATGCAGCCCTATTCACAATAGCTAAGAAGTGGAAACTACCTCAGTGCCCAATATCAGAACGTACACATATGAGATTAGTTTAATTTGTAAAACAAAGTTACTTCAATAAAAATTGGAAAAAAAGAGTATTAATTCTCAAATTTGACCAGTCTTAACAGATAATAGTGGCATCTTTCTATATCCTTTACTAGGTGTATTTAATCTCTCTCTGTCTTTGTCTTTCTCTCTCTCTCTCTCTCTCTCTCTCTCTCTCTCTCTCTCTCTCTCTCTCTCGCTCACTATCTCTCTCACACACACATGCACACACACACACACATCTTGGAAACTGATTTCTATCATAATAAAAGGTACCAGAATTGTAAAAAATCATATAATTCAATTGAATGTGCATTTGTCACCTCCTTTTATTATTAGTTTTTTGGGAGCTCATTAGAATTGTATCTATAAGGTCAAATAGTGGGTGGTAAAACCACCACTTTGAGGAAAAAAGAGTGGTATTCTCAAATGCCAATAGTTCCTGTTTTTCTGGGCTCCAGATTCTGGATCTCTGTTTTCAACTGGATTTGGTTTTTATTAATGTGAATTTTGTTCAATGGACTTAAATGTTATTTGTCTATAATTTTATAACTGGATCATTTTGGGGGCTGGTGACGAGTTATATATGCCAACCAATGGTATAACTTCCAATTCGATCATTATTTTCAAGGGTCTGTATCTTTATATATAGCGATCTATTATTTCTGACATTTTTACAGTATTAAACCAAATGTGAACAAGGTTATTCAAGAAACTTGATGTATTCACCAATTCTCCAGATGGGAAAAACAGAAATGAGCAGATTCCATATAAAGCATGCAAAGGAAAATACAAAACAAAGTTAAATTCTTCATTTAAAATAGTTTAACAGATTGAAGTTTTTATTCCTGTAGAGGTATCATAAAATGAAATAAAGTGAAAAAATTATGTGTAGTTAATATGCCATTATGCATCATAGAAAAAGACTATAATACATATAATTCTGGAGGAGATTGTCAATCATAAACTGATTCTTCATAGCATACCCTCTCTTGCTCTTTTGGTTCCTTCTTCTCAACATCCATACAAGAAGAAATCTATTCTAGAAAAAATGAGCTACACAATATTATCAAAGAGAATGAGCAAATTAAAAGAATCAAACACAGCTGTGGGGAGGGACTTTGGAAAACTGATATGAAGTCTTTGGAGAGAGAAATGATGTATCTATGCCAGTGACTGTAGTATGACTTTAATGTAAACAACTCATTCAGTCCTCAGATTGATTTTATCTAATGTTATCATTGCATTTTTGTGGACAAGCAAAGTACATATGAAGCAGACAATGCTGGAGAAGGTGAAGTGTTTGGGAGATTCCTCAGCAATTAATGATTGCAGGTAATGTGGTACTCATTATCGGTCTGTTTATGTATTTTGTTTTTTTCATGATTCAGTCTTGGAAGGCTGTGTGTCTGTAAGACTCTGTTCACTTCTAGGTTGCCCAATTTTGGTATATGCATATTCATAGCAATCGCTTATTATCTTTTACATTTCTGTGGTATTTGCTATAATTTATCATCTATTTTTGATTTTATTAGAGTTTCTTTACCTAAAGTTTTATCAGTTTTGCATATATTTTCTAAGAACCAGCTCTGGAATTCATTGATCTTTATATTTACTTTTTCATTTTCAATATAAATTTTGTTATTTCTTACCTCTACTGACTTTACTTTTTTATTGTCCTTTTTCTCATTTTTTAAGGTATAATGTTATACTGTTACTTTCTTATTTCTTGATGTTGGTGTGTAATTCTATGAAATTCCCTCGCAGTACTGCTTTTTCTACATACCATATATTCTATAACTTGTGATCTAATTTTCATTTATCTTCAGTAATTTTTGATTCCTCTTTTGATTTCCTTATTGAGGAAATTAATTAGTAGTATTTTTCTTTATCTCCACATATATCAAAGTTTTGCAACATTTTTGTGGTTGATTTCTAGTTACATAGCATTTTGATGGGAGAAGATACTTGATATTTTACAATATTCAAAATTTATTGAGAAATGTTTTCTGTCTTGAAATACGTTCTATTCTTGAGAATATTCTATGTGCACTTGAGAAGAATTTGTATTCTGTTTTCTGACTGAAATGTTCTGTGTAAGTTCATCAAGCCTAATGTGTCTTTTAAGGTCATTGTTTTCTTGTTAGTTCTCTGTTGTGATAAGCTATTGATGTATGATATTAAGGTCCCTTCATATCATTTTGCTCTCAATGTCTCCCTTTTGGTCCATTATTAATTGCTTTATGTATTTTGCTGCTCCTGTATTTGGTGTATATAGATCAATGAGTGTTATGTCTTCTTGATGATTGACCCCTTCATAATTATATAATATCCATAATTGTCTATTGTGTATTTTTTATTTGGAAATCTATTTTATTTGATATATATGTACCTCTTTTTATAGGTTACCATTCATTGTAGTATTATCTTCCATTCTTTTACTTTCAACCAACATTTGTCTTTGCAGCTGAGAGGAGTCTCTTCGAGACAGCAGATGGCTGAAGTTTGGTTTTCCAATCCATTCTAACACCCTGTGCATTTATCTGTTTAATGTTCTCTTTTCCTTTTTCCTCTTATTTTTATTTTTTGTTTCCCTTAACTGATTTTCGTAATTTTTATTTACAATGCTCCTTTTGGTTTTCAGTCTTCATGCAAGTTTTTTGCATGATTGATTTCATACTTTTACTATATGTTTACTTTTTTAGTGAGGTTTCTTCCCATGTTTTCTTTTTGCTTTTAAGTAGGACTTTAAAATTTAATTTTAATTTTTAATTTTTTCCCTTAATTGTTTTGAACATATCATATAATTGCCTACTGAGGAAAGTATTGTATGTCTTTAATTGTAAAAGTATGCTTCATAAAGAAAATTTAATAAAAATTCACAATTTCAACCAGCTCCCAGTCAAGTGGAAGAATGGCATTAAGAGCCACATTGTGGTGTTGGGTAATCATGTGGATGGACTTTTCCAAATATTTGACACAAAAAGACATTCTGTGCTACTATAGCGTATTAGACACCATTTCCTAACTTTGTATGAGGAAACCAAGGCTCACAGTAGTTGCCTAAAATTACACTGTGTGTGTAGAGGGCTCAGACCCAAACTCTGGTCTCTTGACTCCTGGCAGTGGCTTTTTCCACTAGATCAGCACCCCCAGAATGCGCCGTTAGGACATTCATTCCAAGAGGTGTTAATTGGGGCTTCCAGAACAAAGGGTTCTGGGAGGAAAGTAATACTGGAAATACTGCATGTTAAATTCTTCCCTTGAAGATCCAAATTTCGTAGTAGCACATTAAAAACTTAAAAGAGTCCCAACAGTAAAAAAATAGGAAAATATTTAATAATATTAAATTGTTAAAAGACATATTTTCAAAGGAAGGCTTTTTTGGGTACACTTTTATAAAGCGAATTCTTTTACTTTACTATCATTTTAGGATTACTTCACTGGCTTTCACCCTTATTTCTCAAATTAAGGTAGCCCATGGACTTTTCTGGGTACAGTTGAGGTGAGAAGGACCAGAATTATTATTGATAAGAACAGCAAAATTGCTTCACAGCACGTTTTATCTCTTTAGGAAATTGAAGGGAGAACTGGGATCTCTGTTTATTGAGTGTTCCTAAGTTGATTAAGACACTTACTGGACTGAAATAGGAACTAAATATATCTTATTCCTTATTTCTTGAAAGAAATATGGCCAGCAATTAAGAGATGTGTTTGGTGTCAGCCATATTTTTGTCTAGCTATATCATTTGGCGGTTCTGTGACCTTGGGAACATTATTTTGTGCCTCTATTTGCCTATCTGTAGAATGGGGATAACAATTCTGAAACCTCAGAATTCTTTATAGATGAAATGCTAAAATGTGGAATTAATGTATAGCATGTCATACGTAATGAGGAATATGTATGTTTAAGATTCTTAGAATTCTTGGCAGGTAGTATGTGCTTATGCTTAATAAATATAACTGTGGATATTATGTGATAGCTCCTACTTACTAATTGCATTTGACAAGCATGTGCTGTTTGTATACATATAAATGTATATGCAATACAAATGTGTATATAAATGTACCTTATATTTTGTATATTAGTAATTAATAGTCATTTAGTAAAATTCCCTGTGTGTTAAGCACTCTAAGGTTTTTATGAATTATGTAATTTAATCTAACAGTAGTTATGAAAGGCTAGTTTTATTAATATTTGCATTTTATGGAAGAGAGACTTGAAGCACAATAATGTTAAGTCATTTGCTTGAGGTTACGTAATAGAGTGAAGAGCCAGGTTCTGAATCTAGGCAACATTGTGTCCTTCTACTTTTCTAATTAAAATAAAAGATCACTTAGCTTTGAATTTCAAATTTCCAATTTTTCATTAGACATATAAACAGTGTATAAAAATAATAATACTCTTGATGCTCAGGATTAATTTAAAACTTATAAAATAAGCATGCCCCAATGAAGTAGCAGTTAGGTCAATTGCTTCTGAAGGAGAACAGACCACATATCCCTAGGGTTGAGTCCTTGGTCCAGGGGAAAACAACCAATATGAGCAACTAAATAAAAGAAAAATGACAATGTTTCTTCCTCTTCTCTTTTCTTGCCTACCTTCCTACCCACCTTCATTACTGCCTGTACCGTTCCTTAAAAAGAAAAAAATAAAATAAAATAAAATGTATAAAACAATACTAAAATAAAAAAATTAAAAAACCCATCAAACAGCCATCAGAACTTAATTTCTGTATGATATATTCCCTTCCAGCCTTTGTGTCAAAGAAATTGTTCCATAATTAAAATCACTGTTGTGATCTTACCAACAGCAATTAAGTTATAATGACTTTAATGTTTCATTTTTTTCCAACTCTCATGAATATTATTTTAATACCTGGATAACATTTCACCAAGATAATATAGCATAATTTACCCATTCACTCTACTTGTCAGACATCTTGACCTTTCCCAACCTTCTGAGGATCCTGCACATAATCTAGGATTATTGCTTTTAATGCAAAACAATTCTGAATCATTCATATTATTTGCTGATTCTAAATTCAGTATTTCTATAACAAACTGCACTTGGGAAACCAACTGCAGAATAGTGTTATCCTTTAGTAAAGCTTGGTTAGGGTTGCATATATGTGATCTTTCTTAGGGGACATGGTAGGGCTTGTTCATACAAGCTTTCTCTTGGACATGATCATCACACAGCCTTTAAATTCAGAGACAGATGAGAGAGACCACACCATACAAACTCCTGCAGAATATTTTCATTCCTATTATCTGTCACCCCCATGAAATAAGTTACACAGTGTCAACCGCTCTGCTAAAACGAATTTCTATGGCAGATTGTATATTTTCTGTAGTTTTCCTCTTCTGATTTTTTTTTTCAGAAATACTTAGTGTTTCTAGTAATGAAAAAATAGTTCTTATCTTTCAACTCAAAAGATACCTATTATACCTCTACAATTTCTGCATCCCCAAATCCTTTTTCCCCCTTAACTGAGTCCACTCCTACTAAAATTATAAGCTTCATTCTTCTTACTGCTTTCATTTTTATAAGTGTTGACAGAATATGAGATATTCATTCTCATTTTACTCACTGAGGCTATGGAGTAATATAGAGATGACTTGGCTACAGTATATTTTGCTGTATAACGTCTAGCTACTGAACAATGCCTTATTATCTACTTTTGGATGATATTCATAATAGAAATAAGTTTATTGAGGTTTAAAATTTTAATTTTTCCAGAATGAGCATACACTAAATTTGACATTAAATTTATCCCAGCAGTGCAAGACTTTTTTAGGAAATGGTTCATTTTTCCGGAGTGTACTGAAAGGTTAAGCTTTGTATACTCTTCTTGGAAGGCCAAGTACAGCTTGCCTACATTTTCAACCCTAAGGGAAATAATCACTGCACAAACTTCACATTTTAAAGTGGAAAAGAAAAAAAATCAATAGTTCTCAAAGACTCCTTTAAGAGAGGCAAAATTATGGAACTTACAAGTTTTCTGAAATGTTTGGCCTCATGATGTATTTACATTAGGAACCCAGTGTTTTCCTTGAACCCTCAAACTTTTATTTTAAGATCTGTGTTGTTGTAAGGATATAAGTTAATTGCCTAAGGATGGAATTTTACAGGATGTGCTGTGGACAGAATGCAGGCAGAGGAAAGCATATGTTTTCACACTTTAAGTTGTTAAGGGAAAAAATGGTATTTGAGCATAAATTGGCATTAGAAGGCAGGAAAGTCTTGGTGGGTCATGAAAAAAAAAATGCTTGCTCTGATGAGCAGTAATGTCTGAGGTCTTCAAAATCATGTACAATTTTCTTTTCATGTTTCACATTTTTACAGCAAGCTAGGAGGAAACTTTGGGAAACAAGGCATCTTGTGATTCCAGATGGAGGCTGGATTGCCATGGATATTTCCATCTTCCAGTGTAGCTGCACTGTAGCCACTTCCATTCTAGAACTCATCCTCAAAATCCCAGGCATTTCCATTAAAACATCCTGCATCCCATCCCATCTGAAACTTATTTAATGTCCCGTTCGTCTTCTTGCTCCTCCCAAACTATTTCCTTTCTACCTTCCCTATATTAATCTCATCATCAGTTTCCCTTCCTTCAAAAATGAAAGTGAAAATCAATTTTGACTTCCCCTCTTCATGTCGGTGAGTTATCCAGTCTTACTGTTTTTACTTTTCTTTTTCCTTTGCCATACATCTCTCCTCCAACTGACTGCCCTCATAGCCCTCTACTGAGCATGCCTTGGAAGCAGCACCTATCTGATCACGAAAGGGTTTTGAAGGTAGACACCCTGAGATCAAATCCTCACCCTAACCAGCTGGGTAAAGGAAATAGTGCTGCAGAAACTACCTTACAGGATTGGGATAGCTACGAAAAATAGTTTACACATAGTACTGTGTTTGACACAAAACAAGCTCTGTAAGTGAAAGTTAAGATTATTAACAGCTTTCCTTCTTGCTGCTTATTCCTGTTCAAATTTACCACAACCTAGTTGGTCTAAGACATTACTAATATATTAGTATCAACTCCTGTATCCCCAGGACTTTGACTCTGAGTCACCCGTTAGCATTCTCTCCCTCTGCCCACTTGTATGCTGCACATAAGTCAACCAGAGTTTTCACAGTCCTCAGAAATAGGTTGACATCTTCCTATTTTTCATGATCTCCTGCTTTGGTTTATATCACCTTATTTGCCTGGTGAATTTTTTTTCTGGAAGTTCTACCTACTCAGATTCCATAAACTGGATCTTCAACATAAGTTTGATTTAATCATCTCTGCAAAATCACCCTTAACCATGGCAGGTGGGAGTAATTTCATCTTCTGAACTCCTATACGTCCTAAAGTCAGTTAATAACTCATTTGAAAGTTAATCACCTCATGCCGTATGATATGGTCCACAGTATTGTCCTGAATCTTTATTGAGATGTACTATTGCTATTTAACTTTGCACATGTTTATTTCTTAGCCCTTCAATTGTTTTCTTAGTTCCTTGGAGGAAGAGAACACATATCTTACTTGGTAGTGTGTGTGAGAGAATCTGACACAATAAAGAGTGCTTTAAGAAAATAAAGACTTACGTCTGAGATTAACATATCTTATGTTACTATCTGGGACATAACTTTTTAGAGAAATGGAATTGTGCACTTGCTTTGTGGAAAGAATCAAGCTGGGTATGGGTATAGACAGGTGGATGACATGGTTTCTTAAGGAGCTCAATCTGAGATTTGCAAATGTGTACATGCAGTAGGGTATGCCAATTAGTAGTGGGCATGGTTGCAGTGCAAGGAATATGATACTCCTTTCCACCTGAAAGGGTAGGGATGGTGACACAGAAGAGGAATTATCTGGGAACTCGTTTTTAAAGAATGAGAAGCACTTTACTCAAGGAATGAATGTGTGTACTCATTTGTGGATAAGAAGATAAAGCATCCTTTGATATGTATGACAATTTATAGAAAAGTGTGTAAGTAGAAACTTAATAATTCATTAAGAATGTATAAGTAAAAGTCATAGATACTTTAAAATAATGAATAATCAAAATTTAATTTCCAGAGGCACCTTCACATCAATTCCTTTTGTTTTCTTTCCTCTTTGCCTTCTGCCTTTCCTCCTGCCTTCCTCTCCTCCCTCCTTTCCTCTATTTATTCCCATTCAGGTCCAAGAATCTTAAAACATCCTAGGATTAATTGAGCATTTGCTGTGTTCTAGGCTCTGTACTAATTCCATCATGTGTGCTGTTTTCAATTGTCTCACAACTTTGTGATGATGGCACTATATCTGATGAAAAATCTGAGACTCAGCAGGAAAATAATTTGCCGAAGGTCAGCAGTTGGTAAATGGTAAGGTTCTCCTCTCCTCTTGCCCTAAAGTCCTTGTCCTTGGTCACAAACACAAACGCTTCATTCTCTCTCTCTCCACCATTTTAACTCCAGAATATTTTATGTAGTTTCTCCTTTTAACCACAGCCCCAATTTTGACTCACAACACCACATACCTAGACAAATGCCAAAACATCCTAATGGATCTGACTGCATTGAGTCTTTTTCTCTATACACCTGGTTCTCATATGCCGGTCAAAGTAATAAGCTCACAGGCTTCAAGGGTTTCCTATAGTCATTAGACACTTCAGTCAGTCAAGTGATGCTGATAGGAACATAGATCAAGAATCATTGTCCTATAGGGTCCTTGGTAAATTCAGAAGAGGAAATGAAATAAAAGGATTCTGGGATCTGGTAAGGGGAAAATGAAGTGATAATGCCTGGAAAACCAAATTAATTATGAAGTGCAATATCTAAGGACATTCTAATGTGAAATCAAAGTAAAGAAAACTGATGAAGTTTCATATACACATTAAGAATGTCTGAGGAGTAGGGATTTGTTATTCTTGAGAATCAGTGTGGAAATATTCTAAGTTTTCACTTTGTTATGTGATTTTATGAGGCTTTTTTTGAATATGTAGTTTTCCCAGATAGTAGATATATATTTTACTAAACTAGTTTGATAACAGTATTTGTATAGTTAAATAAATAATAATGGTTTGAGTCTTTAATATAAAACATGGTGGATAAAATGAGAAATAAGTTATATTTTAGATCTTCTTCCTAAATTTTTGGTTTGTTTAGACTGAAGTTGAAAAAACTCATTACTTCCAGAAACCAAACATCCTGGGTCTGATGGTTATCTGAAAGTGGTCCTGGTCTTCAAATGGGTGTATTATAGGGAAGTGTAGTCTCTCTCTGCGATGGGGACTCTTGAACAACTCCAAGCATGAAATTGAATAAATACATAAGACTTATGAGTTATTATCTTCACTCTTTCCTCTTTTCTCAATCCATGTGGTATTCCAGATCACTGTATGATATGAAAATCTACCCTATATAAGAAAGCGGAATGAAATTGATGTGTTATTTTTGCTATGTTAATTATATTTTCAAGATAAAATTTAAGAGATAAAAATAGAATCATAAAAACTATATTCTGTATTAATTGTATGTTCCTCTACAAACAAACCACATAAACTTGTTCAAACTGTTCCCAAACAAATTGCCTGTGTATATTTATTTAAGTTGCAATGTGAAGTCATATTCTCATTTTTGATAAACAGTTATCAGAAATATCTACAAATAGATCCCTTTTCTCTGATTTTATTTTTTATAACCCTGAATCAGGCCATGCTTTTTAAATTATGTGGTTGTCATGCTTGGCAGTCCCTTCTGTGTTTGGTCATTCCTAAGCTTCTGTAATTCTTTTGAGGGCTACAAAAGGTCATTGTGTGTCCTGACCTCCTGCTAGGTGAACTGCTTTTTTCTCTCTCCAAATGTTTTCCAGTTCAAGCTTTTATATCTACAGTTTCTATACAAGTCATATATGCAAAGTGTCAAATATCATTGCCCAGGAGTAAAATCAGGAAACTTTCAAATCGGAGCAAAATGTTAACAAAGTACAACTGTGTCCTGCCAGTGTTTCTCCTGGCAAGCTGGCTCTCAAAGGCTGTTTTCTCTTTAGCCATCTGTGCTTCCATAAACAAACTGCGTGGTTTTGTCTTCTAATTCAAATTCTAGCAGCTGGATTCTGGCCTTAGTTCCTTTTGATGTTATGACACCAGTAGCAATGTACTCATGAATCTTTGTGCTTCTTTCTACTTTTAGGGATTATATCACCAAAGATGTTAAATAAGTAGTTCACATGAGTCTCCCACATGGGGAGTCTGCAATGCATGTACTAGAGTAGGCCAATTGGGGCCTGGCTGAGAAAATGAAATAGAGTGCTTTATGCCTTCTGCGTAGCCTCAAATGTCCATGCTTCTTATTTATTTAAAAAACAAGAAATTATTCTATTTAGCATTTTTCGTTTGTTGGGTATCCCCTGCTTCTATCCTATCCCCCACTCCACACCGATGCTACTTATTTTCATCATCATGCACATAAACCCTTTGGATTCAGTTCAAAGAAAGTACTTAAAAATTTTTATTAGGTACTTGTGGACCCAACACTTGCTAGTAAAAGTCTTTAGATGTACGTCCGCACATACATATATATGCATATATTTATAGAGCAAAACACACACTTTGTTTCTGTTTAAATTAATTGAGTATACAAGTATTTTGCTTTTAATAAAATCCAAAGTCATTAAAATTTCAAATTTTTCAGAATGTGTTGCTTTGTCTTTTATAACTTAAAGGAATACAAGAAATCTACAAGAGAGATTTCTTTACTAATATTACTTTCCAAAAAGAGTTGTGCTATAAAGTCTATAAAATAACTTTAAAGAAAAAGCAAATTCAGAGAGTATCATATAAACAAGACGGAAAATTAAAAATATTTTAGAGATATTTGTAAACAGTTCAATTGTCAACCTGACAGATGAAAAATAAGCAGACCAAGAGAATATGATCATCTTATAAAATTAATGAAATGAAAAGCAGCAGATGCTGAAATAATATGAAAAAATTCTGATAGATAAAGCTATTTGAACATCAAATTATTTTCACTTTGTACCAAAAATCTAAATTTAACAGACTAGTCAAGTGATTGATCAATATTCCCCCTTTCAGTCAAAATTTGTTTGTTTTATGAAATAAAGGCACTAAAAATGAGCTTATAGTTATCTTAACATTTTTAATGCTCATATGATTTTACTATTGTGTAGAATTATATCATTAAAATATTTTTTTCTGAATTCAATTAGACTACATTGTTTCCCGCAAGGAAATAAACTACTCTTAAATTCCTGTGATCTATCAGTCAGTGAATGACTTCTTATAAATACTGTTGAGTATTCAGTATTTTATTCCAGGAATTCATTTCAATTAATTAAAATCTCCATGGAATTTGTGTCTATCTTTTTTATACTGTATTCCCAGGACCAACATGGTGGCTACTCAATCAATGGAATAGAAAAATTGAATAAACATTGGCTCATAACATTTGAAATTAATAACTTATAAGTGGTATAATAGGAGTCATAAGGCTAAGAATCAGAAATCCTGCTTCTCCTTCTGTCACTTAGTTGCTTGACCTTAAACAAGCCATCTGATGATTGCTGATTTCTTCAGTCATAATATGAAGGGGTTGGAATAGATAGTGTCTAAATTCCCATGTAGCATTATTCTAGTATGATCTCTAAAGGAATATCTCATTTATGCAATAAGTATTTATTGAGCACTTTGTTAACATCATGCAAAAGTGAATTAGAGAGAAGTTAAGATATAATCAGGCATTAGTTTGAATAAACAGATATACTTTGTTAAATGCCATGGAGGGAAAGTACTAGGATCTATTAAAGTGTTATATGGGGGCAATCTATTCTAGATAGAGTCTGATAGGGCTGTTCTGAGCATAATTGAAAGTTTAAGTTAGATCGAGGAAAAGAAGTGAGAGGAGTATTAATGGTAGATCAGTAAAGAGGGTAAAAACCCAAAGGAAATGAAAGAAAACCTTATGTGCTAAAAGCACACTCAATAAGGAGAAATAATATAGAGACCAGTAGAAGAAGAAGAAAGACAAATTAGGAAGCTTTTGCTATGGTCCAGACATGTGATGATGGAGGTCATGACTATGATGAGCCAGTGAAAATGGGGAAAGTGGATGAATTTGAATTCTATTTGTGTGTAGAGAATAGCTAAGATGAATTTTTTAGGAATACTGATCAGATATCATCAAGAGTGAGTCTCAGATTTCCCACTTGTACAATAAGATGGAGAACACCAGTGGGTTGATTTTTTGTGCCTATCAATTTTGACTGGTGAATAGCAAGGGAAGATATCAAGTAAGCAGTTGGATGCTTAGAAGTGAGTCTTGCACAGAAATACGCATTTTGAAGTCATTAGAATATACAGATGATATTAAATTTGTGGATTCAGAACAATTAAGAACAGCTATATCAAATCTTGAGCTACTATATAATATTGTTTGTTTCAAGAATTAGATAACGATCTCTGATGCATCAGAACAATTCTTGGTTGAAATTATAATAACCAGAAGTTTTAGTGACAAAATTAACAAGACATTTTGTGTCTTTTTTATTTACAATTTCCAAATATTACACAATTTTAAAAAATCAAATGAAGGTCATTATTTAGAGGCATAGTTATCCAATATATGTAGTTAAATATGCTCCATGAAACTCAGATGGGTGAAAAGTCACATTTTAATATTATTTGTTACTCAAATATATTTTGGTTTCTAGGCTTCATGTTTTATTTATGGAAAAGTAAACTTAGTTCTACTTTTCTTAGAGGATTCTATTCTTCTGGAAGCTTTGACAAAAGTTCTAGGGGATTAACACATCAGAACATTTGGACAAGCACCCTCTGAGCTCTTCACTTTCCCATGGAAGACAGCTCACCTCATCTAAGCTTCACCAGGCAGTGGGAACTCTATGATTTAAAGGAGATCACATAGGATTTAATTTAATTTTGAACAGAAGTTTGGATGAATTTTCCAACTAAAATCTTTAACATGTACTTGACGTCCCTTCTAGATTCTTAAGAATCTCAAAAATTTGGCTAAGGAAGTCCCTCTTTCATATTGCAATCCCCTTTCTATTTTTATGTCTCTGGGAGAGGAGGATCCTGTTTGTGAGCCCTGCTGGTCCTTCCTGCTCCCAAAAGGGCTGATGCTATCAAGTCACAATCAATCCCTTTTCCATTGCATGTCCATCACTAGAGGTAAATTTAGTTTTTTCTTTTCTCTAACCATGTCAGTACTGATTTCTTAAGGGACCAGAGCATCTATCTCCCTGACTGGTTTGTGGTTTTCAAGACCCAGCCTCCCTTTGCTTTTACCTAATTCCTGTCTCTTCAATTTTGTATTGTTGAGAGCAGTTTGCCACAAAATGTGTACTTTCTCCACAAGTAAAACTAAAAGATGGACAGTTGTACTTCCATGACTCCTTAGTCATATGTCTGAATCCTCCTGTTGTGTTTTGCAATGTTGTTTTTTGTCTCACTGTAGGGTTTGACTTTCTCCTTCAAATACTCAAACCTTTGCATTTCATCAGTCACACAGCAAGAAGATTGACAAGGCTGCCCATTTGTGGTATCAGTATTTTTATCTTGCCAGTGTGCTTTCGGAGGGATATCAAGAAAGGTTTTCATACCAGGCTTCCCAAAAGACAAAGACATACCTGAGTGATCCTTCAGTCTTGTCTCTTCTATGTGGTTAAGAAATGTTCCCTTGAAATCATTCATTTCACATTTGTGTCTCAAATCTTGGATGTGAGTCACTGCTGTCTTCTCTGTTTTTTCCTTTATTGGCATCAATATTTTATAGAAGATGAGCGAAGTGTCCAAAAGCACAGTGATCACAAAGATTGATCTCAGAGCAAAGCATGTTGCTGAGAATTGGCTTACTTTACTAAATTTTAAAGAGAACACGTTTCCTGAATTTCAAGGTTCTCTGATCTCTTTGATCAACCCATGCTTAGAATCTGTATACATGTAGATATGTTTTCAACTAGTTATCTAAAAAACTGACGTGCTTTGATCTCTGATATTTAACACATCCCAATAATTGTTTTGATTAATTCAGACATTTGTTCATAATCTTTAAAGCTAATGGGTGATAATGCTGTTCTTGGAAAATAAAGTTATTTACTGATAAATTACTTTTTGCACCAAGGGAATACAGCTTTCCCATTGCTTGCTCCAACACAGTAAGCAATGTCTTGGGTAGCATCTTTAGGCATTAAAAAGGTTCATAGGGCCATTTTAATACCCCAGGTCACTGACATATCAGTTACCATGTGTGCTTCTTACTTAGAAAAGGGTGTCCTGTTTGGAAAATCCAGGTTTGAGATAAGGATTTAAAAATAACTAATTTATATGCTCTTCTGTTTTTGGTGTTTCTCTAGCAATGGCAGAGAAATTAATCTCTTGGGAAGACTCAACCTTTATACTCATTTTTTAAATGTTTTCCTAAACTTTTTGAGTATCACTGTATATTCTGCCAGGAGATATAAAGATTTCTGTGTATGTTTTCAAACTCAGTTCTAGCACATCCACTCATTTTTCCCACATTCATCTTTTTCAGAGCCCACATTTATCTTCGTACAGCAATTCTCCAAAGGGGTCACAGCTGTAACTGGTTTTGTGAACAGTCTGAACTCAGTGGGGAATGAATATGAAGCCGTCTGTTTTTCTCTTTCTCCTGTCACTGGCTGGAACCATGCTTAGATAAATTTCTCTTTCTTGTATCTTGGACTTCTTGAACATATTAAAATTGAGGTCACTTCTGATGCTTTAAAATGGATCATTTAAAAAATTCAAATCTCCTTTCTGATAGAAACTTTAGCTCCTTCTTTCTGCAGTAGAACTGGAAGCAGGGGAGTGAGGAGGATCCACTCTTTTATTTGGCTTTTGCATGTGGGAAGGGATCTGAAATGAGAATAGCTCAGGGCCTAGGATACAACTTCACTCAGAAAAGGCAGACTATGGTAGTTGCTAGGGGTACTCACAGATGTTTCCATTCTCCTTCTTTACACATGGAAGAGTTATAATTCCCCACTCACTCATTTACATTCATAATGACAGATTGAGGAAAAGAGAACAATAGGGAGAACTCAGCATGGACAGTTCTTCATAAAGATTCAGTCTCTGCCTGAATCACATAATCCTTTTTTTGGACTTGGAAAAGTGTGGATCCCTCTAGCATTCCGAATACACCAACTATTTGTAAGAATATCCCACATTTGAGAATCCCACATTCTCAGAACTTCCACTCAGAAGTGACTTACCTCATTTCCACAGTTTTTACTCACCAAAGGGAAAAGTTCTAATAACCATCATAGTCTACCTTTTTTTCTACATTTTTCCTTTTTTCTCTCAGCATTTATCTTGAAAAAGTAGAAAATATAAATTAAAAAAAAGTAACTATAAAGTTAATATTCATTTAGATTAAAAAACTGAACATTTTGTCAGATTTCACTTTAATGCTTTTAAATAAATCATTTAAAGTTATATTTCAGGGTTACTTCACTATTAAAAACTTGAGTAAGCATCTCTTAGGAATAAGAACATATATAGCCACAATGCCTTTTTTCCATTTTATCTAATTTCTAATATGTAGTCCAAATTTAAATTCCTTAATTGCTCCCAAAGGTCTTCTGCAATTGAGGTTCACATATGTCACATGAGAGACACAAATTTCTAAGGGTCTGCATTACAGAGCGCCCACACTGAAAAAAAGCACTTGGTGTTCCAGCTAATAAAGTAATGACTTTGTGTAGAGGAGTGCCAGGGCTCAGTATGGTGGTCAGTGGTCATTCTGGCAAGAGTTCACCACAGAAAGGCACTTGGTGATGGCTGTCGAGTTCAAATTCACCTCCACGCCCTGTTCCCCTCCTGTAAGCACATGCTTTTCCAGAGTACAAAGAGGCAGTAGTACATAACAAAGTTGTAAGTCAAATTTGCAAGGTAAGTGGACTTAGAAAGCCTTGAAAATAACATTACAAGGTAAAGCACAGAGGTAGTTTTGTCCTGGACAGTAGCTCTGGGGAGTATCCTGGGATGTGATGTTCACCTTTGCTAATCGCAGTTGTCCAGGACACAAGTTAGGAGGTTGCTGAAGAAACAGACTGTGAGAAATCAGCACCCCTTGATAAGCACTCTCTAGTTGACTTTACCCACAACAAATTACATTTTATCAGTATGTCTTTAGTCACTGTTGTCATTATTATGTTTGATCAATCTTTCTAGTTCCCACATATTTGGCTACCTGTCACTTAAATTTCTACCAAGGCGTTATATCCAGGATAAAGTCCAGAATATCTGAGTCTTACTTGCATAGTCTCTACCAAGTCTGGACATGGCTCCTCTCAGTCCATGGATGTAATAGATAAATTATTTATTTCTCACACACCCATTACGCAATGGTGGAAGAGTGATAGGAAATAAACTAAATATTCACAGTTACAAAGAGGACAATGCCAGACACATATAAGCCACAGGTCTACTGCAATTCTGAAATCCAGCGAGGCATACCCAGGCAATGAGGAATGTTTCTGATTCTGCTCAGTAGGAGAGTTCTTATCCACTATTGCCCCTGGCTCTTGAATTGGTTGCTCTAGAAGAGTCTCCCTTTCCTATTACTCTTTGATCTAATCTAAAGCAATCCTTAAAAGAAAGTTATTTTTACAGGCAATGTGTAGGCAGGAATGAAGGTGAGCAGAGGCCGACAAGCAGGAAGAGAGGAGGAAGTAACATTTATTTTATTTAGTTGGTCAGCCAGTTCCTTGTGATATACGTGGACTGCATTTGGAGGATTTAAGCATTAAGTCACAAGGGCACTTCATCTTTGGCATAATCTAAAACATATACTGGACAATTTGCCTGTCATTGAGTGTTGACTATTTAATCAATTTTTTCCATAACTTGAAAGTCAGAGACCTAAGATCATTTTAAGTCTGAAAAGTCACTGACTGTTTTGAGTTCAGATATGTAGTTATGGGCAGTTTGAAAACTCAGAAAGCACTAAATTTATTAGATGGCATTCACTTCTGTGTGACAATAACCATACACAGTTCACTTTTAGACAAATTAGCTCTTTGGAGGGAAGTTCTCCTTTCTCCAATTTGAGTTCATTAGGTGTCCCCCAGATTTTGGTCCTTTTCCTAAGCTCATTTTCCAATTGGAAGAAATAAATGAGCTTTACACTTGTGGTTCCATCGTGCTCTTACTGACTCCTTAATCTAGTGAGAGCTTTGAACAATGAGTTTAAAACTCATATCTTTGATTTTTATCTTTGATGAGTTCTAATTGGCCTATCTCTTTCAGGAAAAATTGTTTTTATTCTACAAGTTGAGAAAGGATAAGTAGTAGCCCCTTGTAGCTCTGTTATTCCATTTTGTTTGCTTTTACTTTGATCTGAAACTAGTCAGTTCTTTTCTGAACTCATCTCTTTTTCATAATACCTTATCAAATGTAGCCTCCAGTAAAGAGTATATACATAAAATCTTTCCAAGTTATTACAGGCAATAGTTTTACCAAAAACATCATTGGTATATAACACTGATCATCATTCTTTCAGTTTCCAATGACAGTTTTCTTGATGCCCACCTAATTACTAAGCAAGGCTATATATGGTTTTAGGTTATATATAATAACTGTATCCCATATTGAATGCTAATTTCTACATCAGGAAGGATTGTTATGTAGTGCTATTTAAACTACGCTGTAGTAATAAATTTCCCTAAAATTTCAGTGGGTTAGCCCAACAGTTTATTTCTTGCTCCAGCCACATGTCCAATATAGGACAACAGAAGAGCTTTGCTCCTTGTGGTTATTCAGGAATTCAGGTTGATACAGACTCCATGTAATTAGTTCTCATTGACTACAGCTAGTTACTTGGCTAACCCTAACTTCCAGTTGAATGGGGAAATATAATACTGTTAGATGACTTTAAAGAAAACTGGATTGTTTGTGAACAGTCCTAATGAATATTATAATCCTTTTAGCAAAATAGTCATTGGTTCTAGTTTTTAATATTTTAATTTTCCCATCTGTTGTGCAAATGTGGAATGCACAAGAATTCTTAGCAATCCCATACTTCAACACACATAACTTCTTTAATATTCTCCTCAATCTTAATAGCAATTCCATCTGTTCTACTTTTTGATAATTTTATCTTTCATGTTTCTCTTTCACACCCAACATCCAATCTGAGAGCCAATACTATTGGTTTTGTTTTCGAAATATACATACAGTATTGTTACTTCTTTCTATTTGTACCTCTACCATTGAACTCAAAAATACAATTGTGTTCATCTGCTAATTGATTGTCCTTTTTCCATACCTTAAAGTCAGGTGATTATTCTCAGCACGTTTGTCATTGTAAATTTTTTAATGTGCAGAATACATTTTATAATTCTTTGCTAAAAATCCTCCAAAGTTTTCCTTTTTCACAACAGGACCCAGTCCCCCACATTCTTGTACCCTCACCAGACCTTTTTCCATTTATTCCTCCTTTGCTCATTTGATTCAAGTCACATTATTTTCCTTATAGTCTCTCAAACATAACAATCACTCGCTGTTCATCTTTTCTCCCATAGATTAATGTCTCTCACCTTTTTGGGGTGGTTATTCAAATGTACCTTTGGCAGTAAAGCATTTTGACCAACATGTTAAAATTGTCAAATTTTTAACCCCTCAGCCTTCCTGCTTTGTTTTTCAACTTTATAGAAGTGAACACAATCATGTTCAAATTTATTTTATTGCTTCTGTGTGAAAGCCAGAGAAGCAAGGGGACTTACTTGCCTACCTCACTCTCTCCCTTGCTCCTTCCTTCCCTCCTTCCCTTTCTTCCTCTTTTTCTTTCTCCCCCCCTTCCTTATTTCAACCATTCTTTCTCTTCTTTTTTTCATTTCTTCTTCTTCTTCTTGTTCTCCTCCTCTTCCTCTTCTTATTCTTTTTTAAAAAGCATTTAAAATATATTATTTCTTTAGTTCACAATGCTAAATTCCATTTAGGATATTGAAATTACATCTTGGTCTATATTTCACACCAAATCCACCACCAGAGTTCTAGTGTCCCTTACTGCCATGTTTCCCTCATCCTCCCCACCCCATAGCCAGTCCTGAGTACTGTTACTTTTGTTGGAATTTGTATGTCCATTTGTTTCATTTCATTATACTCCACATATGAACAGAAAACTGAAATGCATGGAAATTGTGAGCCAGTAGGGAAAAGGAATAGAAATGACTCTGAAACATATAGAAAGAAAAATCAAGTTCTCACTATTAGTACTAAAAAAAGTGAAAGAGGCCTTCAGTGAGACATAAATAGTGGTAGAGACATGATAGTGGTAGAGACAATTTTTTTGAACATCTGGTATTTGAGAAGTAGGGTAGATTTCTAATTCCAGAAGAAAAAATAAGTACCAGAGTAAAAATAATCTAGCAAAAACTATAAAGCAAATAAATTCTTTCTGCAAATTTATTAAGTATTTTATGCTAATGATTTACTTTTTTCAAGAAAACACTTCTGTCCTTTAAAATATTCAGATATGCTCTTAATTTGAAGCATTACTTTCAGCTTTGGATTAGCTTTTTAGTACATGGAGAGTTGACCTGGATTTTTTGATATTTTGTAGAAGGGTTATATAGAAGATTTTTTTCTGCTCCTTATGGTGAAACTAATTTACTGAGAAGAAAACCTTATTTAGCCTTTTTCTTGACAGATATTAATATCATCAAGACTGTAGCGTTGCAACAACTATGGTTATATAGAAGATTTTTTTCTGCTCCTTATGGTGAAACTAATTTACTGAGAAGAAAACCTTATTTAGCCTTTTTCTTGACAGATATTAATATCATCAAGACCGTAGCGTTGCAACAACTATGGATAAAGGAGTGACAGCGCGTAATTCAGTGCTGGGGACCCACGTAGGAGGGCAGCTTCTCTGTAGGTGACTTGGCTGCTGGACTTGATTCTTATCCCTAACACTCTTTGAAGCAATGCCTGTCTTCTGGCAGGATTCTAGGCTTTGATTTACTTTGCTATTTGTGACACCTGAGTTCTAGAGCATTTCTTAAAAAGGAAAGACAACAAATGAATGTGATCCTTCCCTTAGGGAACGGAAGGGAAGAAGGATATTTAAAACAACTGAACAGGGTGCTTAGCTGTCTACTTGCTCTTAGATCCTCCTCACTACTCCTCCCTGTTCTGCTTCTGATTCATCCAGGGTAGCTCACAGAGGCCTCTGACACCTTCTAATATGGTCATGTTTTCCCAGTCACTGGAATCAGAAGACCGTTCTTTTCAGCAGAATGGGTTTTAAAGAAAGCCAGTAGGCGGTTATGCAGAGAGAATAAGCTGTAGGGCTAGCAGAGCTGTCTCAGTAAACTTGCCTTGAGGTCCAGAACATAAGCCTAAACTACTGGTAGGAAGTTATATATCCTTCATTTTAGTGAAAGGGTTGTAGCACTCTCTCCACTCTCAGGGTTAACAGAAAACCATACATCTTCTCTAATCTTGTGAAGTTGGCCAGAAGCAGACAGACAGAAGGGAAGAGAAAAGATGGGAAAGCACTAATTATAGACTCTGTTCTCACAGGCAGTCCTTTGCAAGAGGGAGCTATGCATTCTCACCAAAAAGCATTTCTGCTCCGGCTCTGCTTCTCTGACTGGGGTAGGAGGCCAGACTCAAGGACTTCCTTCAGGGAGATCTGCTTTTGATTTCGGTTACTCTGGGCCCCCTCCACAACATTGATATTTTTCTGTCTCTGATAATGTTGATTGGTAAACAGTCACAGCCTCTCTGTTGCAAAGCAGATGTGAGTTATACACTGTGATGCAAAGGGAATTTAAAAAAAAATTGGTTCAGTATGTTATTTGCAACATTTCAAATTCCTTTGAGAAGAATTTTCCAGCTTAAAGGTTCTTCTTCCTTTCCTAAGATTTTATAAGTCTTGCAGAATGATTAATCATTTTTCTAAATAAAACATTTACTACTTAATGTCTAAATAAGGTATTTGAAATGCAAAGAGCTTTTCCTGGAATATAACAGTTCTAAAAATCTTTCTGGATGAAAGGTCTTTGTCATTTTCTGGTTTAAATGTGTCAAAATTTGAAAAGATGGTGATGGATCTTATTAACCTGTGGCTTGCCTGCATGATGACTCTGCCTTCGTATTTTGTTGAATGTTTTGTGGGACAGTGATCCCGGGAGGCCTTAGTGTATACATTCCATTAGTTTTCATAATGAATATAATTGGACATCTATGGAAATCAAGTGTATATAAAAAGGAATCGTTCTATTTCTGAAGGCTTACGGGGCCCCTCAGAAGAAATTGGGAGAGAAAAATGGTTATGCCTCTTTCCTTCCCTCCATCCCTTCAGTTTCTCAGTATTTTCATAGCTATGACATTTCCTTGTGTTTTTTAAAAATGGAAGGGACATTGCATTATAGCATCATATAGGCTTAAGGTATGTATCATTGTAAATCAACATCTGTATATAATACATCAGGTTCACCATCAACAGTTCAGTTCTGTCCTTCACTGTATAATTGACCCCCTTTACTTCATGTCCCACCTCTCTCCCGCTTCTTGTTCGTAACAACTAATTTGATTTTTAATTTCTTTCTCAATTCTAAGTTTAGTCAGTAACAAATTTCTAAATTCCCTCTCTTCACAACCACTGAATGTGCCCAATTTCTCTCCCAATTTCTTCTGAGAAGCATTCAGAAATAGAATGATTCATTTTTATATATACTTGACATCCATAGATGTCCACAATTATGTTAATAATGAACACTTAAGGGAATGCATGCACTAAAGCCTCCGGGCTCACTGTCCCACAAAACATTCTACAAAATATAAATGCGGAGCCAATTTTGGGCCCAAATTTCTATTATTTTTTTTCCTTTCTGTGGAGGAACTTTGAAACTGTAAGTTACTGCAATGTTAAGGAACTTTTATTATATAAATAAAAAATAGAAAAGAAGACCTAGATAGCCCTAAATTTAATCACTTAGCGATAATCAGAGGAGAACCTTAGGTAAATCTTATTCAGAAGTTAAAAATTTATGATTCCAAATTATGATTCAAATAGTAATGTAATTTTGATGAGGGTAAAAGGATGAAACTAGAACATAGAACATACAGAGGGACCTTCTAATGTCTTCTATTTATGATTTAGGAATCAAACAAAATTTGGATAACTTAATCCAGTATTTCTCAGATGGGTTGTTTTGCCCCACATTTGCAGATATTTGCAATGTTTGGAGATATTTTGGGTTGTCACAAAGGAGAGAAAAGAAACCACTGGTATCTAGTATGTAGAGGTCAGAGATGTTGATGAACATTCTATAGAGCACAGAGCTGTCCTCACAATAAGAATTATCTGGCCCAACATGCTAATAATGCTGATTTGAGCAATCAAGGCTTCATGATTATTTAAAAACAAAAACTCAAAATACACAAACAAGCATAAGAATAAGTCTCCTATCATCTTCAGTCATTCTTTCTTTTATTTCTTTTAAAGTCTGTTTGTATGTGTCTCTTCTCCTCTGTGGAACTTTCTATCACATTGTTTTCTCATGACTTTGCTTCTTAGGAAAGCTAAATTATTTTCTAAATAGCCATTGTACTGTGCCTCTTTATATTCTATTGTTTGTTCACATGCAGGTACCTGCCCAGACTTTTAGCAGTTGAAGGCAGAAGTTGGATTCTATTCATCTTTAGAAACCCTATTAGAGGGGTCTATTCCTTAGCAACCTTCAATAAATTTGGTTGGACAAATTCTTCATGAATGAAAGTTCAAAGAAAGAAGCATCCTTAGTTAAATCTCTCTCTCTTACTTGTGCTTTGTTTATTTGTTGAATATTTTTCTGACAGTGTACTTTTTCAGCAACGCATGATAGATACCACTTTCTAGTGATGTCTCCCAAGTTTCTCAAACTCCCCTTCCTTGAAACTTTTCCTAATTCACTCCTATTCTCAAACAATTTTCTTTCTTGACTTTCTTTTGTTCACAAATACCCTTTATCAAAACACATATAACAAATTGAGGATGATGAGTCCCTAAGTGAATAAGCTCTAAATCATGCAAAAATAACTTCCAAACTCCCTTGTCATATCTGTGACCACTATCTTAGTGCCTCTAGAAAATTTTTAAATGAAAATCTCTTCTTTCCCCAAGTTAAATAGTTCAATGATTCCATGGCTCCTCTTTGCTTGTAGATAAAATTCACATTCTATAGACTGGTAATATAAGATTTTTTATTGTTATGCCATGATATCATTGCCCCAATCTTATATCATCTAACTTCTTCATATATGCTCCCAGGACACCAAACGACCTGTGGTTCTTTAAAGTACTTTTCCTTGTTGAATGCCTTTATCTGTGTTGTTTCTCTTGCCTGAAAATACCTTCTTATATCTCTCACCCACTTTGTCAGCTATCCATTTCCATCCACTAAGCATCTCTCTCCTTAAAGTATTTGCCTTCAGGCTGAACTGGTGCTCTTTTTCTAGGTTTGTGGCACTATGACTACATTTTAATATGGCCCTTTTCTCATGTGATTATCCGTGGTAATAAACCGTGAGCCCATTATGGAAGGAGAATGGTCTAGCTTTCTACATTCATATTATCTATTACAGAGTTTGAGAAAAAAAGTAAACAAAGTCTTTTGGGAAGTAAGTGTTCAGTAAACACATTCAGTTAAATTGAATCTCGCCAGGTAAAGAGTCAACTTGGAGTGGTTATAATCTAGTTTATCTTTTATATATCAATCTTATTTAGATGGACAGAAGTTCAGATTGCCTTCCCAAAGTGTGAGATTTGGCTCATGGTTTGTGTGTCCTATTGAATTTTCCTACTATTTTTGGTATAATTTAACTACTCAAACTTAACAAAGGTACTACTCAGTTATTTTACTGAACAAAATTTAGTTTGTCTGTTGAAGGCAAACCTAACTCTTTTTGGTCTAGATTATCTTTTAGTCAGAGTAATGTAGTAGGGAGCAGTGGAGAGTGAGTATGGAAGTGATGGCAGTCTATGATGTTATTACAGGGACCACATGAGTGACAGGAGCACTCTTCAAGTACACAATATTAGAGAAGAATTAACAGGTATTAGATGAGCTCCAACAATGAGATAAATCAAGCTGGTTCCAGGTTTTAGCTACTAGAAGAATGTTGAGGTTTTAAAAATATATGTAATATGCTCTCTTTCACATTTCCAGACATAGAAGTCCTCTTCTGTCACATGTTTAGACTCTGTGGGTCCTACAAGAGATATACAATAGAGAAGTGGTATTTAAACTTAAGTCTGGACAAAACTGGGGCATGAGCCAAAGTTCCACTTGCCAAAAGAGGAAAAAAAAAAAACAACCCAAACAACTCAGAGCAAAAAACATCACTCTAAATTTTTGTAGACATAGCTAAGGTTAACAAAGTGTCACATCATTTTTATTTTGTTTTATTTTTCTCATTTTGAAAAAACTAGTGGGGAAATTAAGTTTGGGAAGGTGGGGACATGACAGAGTTTGCATTTCATGGCAGAATATAGAATGTAGAGACTTTCTGGAAAATATGTTGAAACTTATTGTATTATTGTGAATTTTGAATGTAGATGCACTAGATATTTCATCAGTATGAACCCAAGTAACGTTCACCATCTAAAAGGCATTCATCAGGGGTATTAAGTATGACGATATTTTGGAATTTTCTGAATTAGATTTCAAAACCAAAAAAACCCTAAATATTTGGTCTGTTACATTCTACTGAAATATATGTCAGATTTAATCTCCAAAAATCCTTTAAATTCACTTTGGAAAAAATAAATACAGTCTAAAAAATCTTTAAAGTTCTCTTTTGTTGATATGATTTAAACTTTTACCATTATATATTTTATTCAGTGGCTTTTTCCTTAATTTGACTTTAGTTACTAGATGGAGTGAATAGTAGCACATGAAAAATAATTTATCGGGAAAGCTATGCATATCGCTAATACTTACTTGGTAAAAGGATGTTAAGAAAGGTTTTGTTGAAGAAAAATTATGAAACAAATTACCTGGATTTGGTTTGTGAAAACGTGTGGAAGCACAAATCTTTTACTTGTATGAAAGTAAAGGATTCATTTGATTTACTTTAAATGAATTATTGAGAAAAATTACGTGGAGAAACTTTCTATAACAATAATAAAAACTTGCTTGGATAAATCAGCTAGCTGACAAGATGCAAAAATTAAAAGCTGGTACTATTATTTGAAATTTCATTGGGCTTGCACTAAACCTGCATATTGCTTTCAGTATGACCATTTTAACAATGTTATATCTTCCTAGCCATCAACGCAGATTATCTCTTTGTATCTTCCTCTTTTATTTAACAAAGTCTGATAGTTTTCATTATACAGGTCTTTTCATCTCCTTGGTTAAATATATTCCAAGGTATTTGAATCCTTTTGCTTCTATTGTAAATTAGTTTTCTTGATTTCATTCATTTAAACTAGATCTTGACTAGGAGTTTCTGCAGGTTACAAAGTATGTGTTTGTGTGTAGTTATTTGGCAGTGAGAGAGAATGAGAGCCTATGAAAATAACTACTCTATATTTCCAGTGACTTAGTCATGGTTTATGTCTTTGATGCCCCTAATTAATCAATTAATTGAGTAATTAATTTATGTTATTTCCTTAAGTTAATAAGATAGTGTTGTGTTGTATTATCTTTTTTAAACTCACCATAAAAAAAGACTTGACTAGGACAATTATTTTGTTTAATGACTACTGTATTCTAAGTATTATGATATTCCTGTTACATATGTTGTCCAACAACTTTTATAATTGATTGCTGAAATAGATATAATTACCCCCTTTAGAAAATAAGGAAGCTGAGACAAAGTAGATGTTAAGCTCAGAGTAGGTAGTGATATAGCCTGGATTCAAAATGTAAACTTTAATCTTTGACTCTATAATGAGTCAGGTGTTTGATCCCATATTTCACCTGGTATTTCTATATTTGTGTGGCTTTCAATTTTTTTTTATATTGGATATGCATTATCTCACCAAAGTTGGAGTAAGACTGATTTTGTTATTTTTATCTTCTTTTCCTTTAAAGTTAGCATTGGACTTTGTCTAGAGTAGATTCTCTGTTAACTTTTGACTCAATTAGTAAAAAGACAATGAAAAAAATGAATGGCAGATTAAAAGTTTTTGGATGTTGGTTAAACGGATAAAAATGAGAAAGAGATGTGTTTCTCCTGTTTCTTTCCTTGGGAGGGAGGGAAAAGGACTGTGATCTCTGGTAAATTTTGCAGAGTATCTATATTAGGTTGGAAGTTTGGAAGACTGCTGGAAAAGCTGTATATCTTTGTTTTAGGACTTTTCTAAGACACAATAGACATTTAAAAACAATACTTGAATTCTTTGCAGATGACTGGATTTAATATTATTTTCTTTAAAAGATTCTAGCTTTTGTATGGAAAGATTTTCCTTAAATAGTATAAAATTTTTATTTCCGTGAACCTTTCTTGTTTCCATATTACTTAATTTTTTCTTTGTCTCAGATACTTTTGCTCTCTCTTTGCCATTATAATAAAAGGTGACAAAAACGTTGTATTTAATTGACTAATATTCTTTGGAATATAGATAAATTAGATCATATATATATTCTAGCATATAATTATAGTAAATTTTTGGTTAATTCATCAATACCATAATCTCTCAGGTTAACATACAGCATAACTGTGCAAGCTGTATTACACACTGATCAATTTTAGCATTTGAAGAAGAAAAGAAAATGCAGAGTGGGGTCTAGATGTTAAACAAATAAAAAATCTCCAGGTGACTAATAATGCCCAACCAGGTTGAAAAACCAGTTTCCAATGCCTTTAATTTAGAGAACAGATAATTAAGTCATAGAAAATGTTGGCAACTGTCATTTGGGTTTGAGAAGGAATGAAAAAAAAATGAAACATGAATTTAGAATTTTACCTTATAGAATTTATTTTTACAATATATTTAGTAATTCCTGTTACTTGCAAGTGAGTTAAAGTCAACCTAAAATAATACATTAATAAAAATAAATGCATTTTGGTTTATCTAATTCAAGAAAATACTGAATACCATACCAATAAATGGGCAAGTAAGCAACTGGGCATTAGGCACATTCCACATACCATTCCTGCCTGTCGTTGAACTGACTGAAGAGCAAATTCATCCACGTGGCAGAACATGTAGTTGCCAGTGATTTCCAAATATTACATCTCACCATTTAAGACAACAGGAAGAAAATGACCATGTTTCCCTTAGGCTGAACTAAGCAATCCTAGAAAAGAGATTCAGCTTGACTTGGGCATAAACTCTTAATTAAATTGGGCCAAGAAGGTCATGCTATACAGAAAGAAGCACTTCTTTATAAACCACATTGATAAGGGAAGAGTCAGTTTTTAGATAAGGTGTATTTATAAAACAAGCTCAATATCTGCTGACGTAACTTGCTCATTAATTTAACTTGGGGAAATAAATTTAAAAAAATATTTCCTTTTCATTGAACTGTGTTTATATTAAACACAAGATCATTTTTTCTTGGAAGTGATATAGTTTTCTAGAGTAGAATCTTCCAAACTTCTGGGAAGTAGGGTGGCTCAAGAATAATACAGTTCATTACAGAGACTTTTTACTTAACACTCATTGCATTTGTTTAATTCTGTGCCTCATGTGGTATAGCACTGCTAGTCAGTCATCCATAGAGCTTCCTCCAATTTTAACAAATTAACATTGTAGATAATATGATATTTAACTTAAAATCATACTTTTATTTCATAGATTTACTTTTACCCTTTTATTTTGTCATGGATGTATTTGGTTTAGAAGTATCTAAAGTACATTGACATTTTTGATTTTAGAACAAACTGTTAATGATGTTTTCTTTTCATGAATGGTTTGGGAAAATACATGTCTTAAAGCTTGAGAAGTGGAAAGTTTCATACTTTAGACTTTCCGACTTTCTATTGAGACATCTATTTTTAGAAAAGAATGTGGAATCCACATATGATTTATTAACACGTCTTGGTCTAAGTATGGGCAACCCATCTCTGTACACACCCTTTGCTTGCTTTCAGGATTTACAGACTGGCCAGAGTGTGACACTAAGAGCAGTTTGTGAGAGAAGTTGTTGGGTTATGGGTTTTTCTTATGAAATGCAGGAATTTTCCACATTGGCAAGGACCTTGGATTAATATCCTTTGTTCCACAAAACACTTAAAACAAAATAGAAAGTGACTATTGGACTAGAAACTTTATGAGTTAATATAGTACTTTGATTAATTCGATCAGCCGTATACTAAAAATAAATACCCTAACTAACAAGTATTTTCTTGGATGGAGTGAGGCAATATGAACCTGACTATTTCATGATTGGTGAATTAATACTCTAAGATTTATACATTGATCAGTGTAAAAGGATGCATTATTTACTTAATAATGAAAAAAAGCACAATGTGAATGTATAATAACCTGATTTGAGGGATTTTGAGTCAGAGAAATTAAAGGATACAAATATTACAAGTATTACCCAAACTGTAAGTGTACACAGATAGAATACTATTTAAATATTCATTAAAATTGGGCAATTTCACAGATCAAGGCAAAAAATAACATTATAAACATATTAAAGAAGGAATATTATTTAAATTTGCTGCTCTAAATTTTTTAGAGTTGTTATAAAATCCCATTATTGCTGAGCAATTTATAAATAAAAGAACAAGTCTAGACATTGGGGAACTGCAGCTTCAACTTTAAAGTTAGTACTGACAGCTTTAGAAGATTATTTAATTTTAAATTTAACCCTTAATAAATCAGGTATTGCTAAGACAACAGTGGGATTTAACTGTTTAGCAGCAGGAGCTAAAATTCTTGTGATACTTCAGTTGTAACATTTGCTTGAATTATTCAGTACTTGTTTATCAAACATGTGTTGCAGGTGGAGTGACATTTATAGATTCTAAGAACTTTCTGCCTCCAGGCAGATAGCAATATCTTAATTATCCTTAATTACTGAGTGTAATTGTATCATCAAAAGTATGGCTGAGGTTAACAGCAGTGTAAAATATCAAGTTTTTTACTTTTGATATTAACTCACTTTCTCCCATATAGTTCCAAAAAAATATTAGAGAAACACTTGCCAAAGTAGAGCAAACACACAAGTGCATGATTAAGCACACACAAACACACGCAGATTAAAATGAAGATTTTTTTGAAAAATAGTAATATGCTTAAGAGAAGAGAAACAAATATGTCCAATGTAAAATCAAAATCTGTGTTCTGACAGTACAAATTCTAATTAGAATCCACTAAGGCAAAAAAGAGAGAATTTTAAGTTATATAATTTTCATAAGCAGAGAAGGGAAAACTGGTTATTGACAAAGACAATTCTTTTCCTAATTAGCAAACTGAAAAAAAGGCAACAGTAGTTTTAAAGTAACTATAGAATTAACCTCACAGCTGTATTTCCAATATTCACCTTGATAAGCTCCAAGGACTAACACTGAAATACAAATTTGTACTAAATAAAGTGTAAACAAGCTTTCAGACTACAAGAATAGCTTGGTGATTACCAGAGGGAAAGGGGGAAGGAAGATGAGAAAATCAGGTAAGAGGTATCATATGATGATGGACAGAAGTTGAACTTCTAGTGGTGATCATAATGTAGTATAGACAGATGCTCATGTATAAGGCTATATGCCTGAAAATGCCATAGCTTTATATAGGTGATATATAGTGGTTTAGCCTCATAGTCTGAATTCACATTGTCAGCAAAATGCTGTGTCATTGTTTTAGCTTTTGTACCCAGTAATGATCAAAGACTCCTTTTGTATTGAAGAGACCTTCTATATGTATTTCTTTACATAGAAGGGGAAAAGTATGTTTTGTTATAGTGTCAGTCCTCAGTTCTTCTCAGATGCCCATTACTATGCCAGACATAGTAATTTTAACATCTAGTTCCCTTTGTAAATTCAGATCTTGGGCTAATGTGACAGTAAGTTATAAGCCATATTTTTATAATCCTCATTTAAATAATGTTTTCATCCATAACTATTTGCTAAAAAGGGGACACAGAGAAATATGAGTATATATATTCTCCTTTGGATTAATATTTCCACACTACTTGTGGGTTTTTAATATGCATATAAACTCTTCCATCTGTCATTTGAGTAAAAACTGAGTGACTTGACCAAATGACGTTTTTAGGTTTACGTGGTTTGAACATATGGTTATTAGTGGTAATAGTAACTGAAACCAAGCATACAAAAGCTAGCATACTATTTTAAACTAGTTATATTCCTCCTATCCTAATTTATATACATTTTATGGCCTGTATCTAGGGAGACTTGTTTTCTTAGGCAGCAATACTCCTGCTCACTGGTAACAAAAGGAAACTGCTAATAGAGACAAAGTATTGGACAGATGAGATTGTTGATTGCCATGAGAACTCATTAGTCACAAAAGGAGAATCAGAAACCTAGAACAAGACCTGGTTCAAGACAACATACAAGGCAATCTCAGCAGGTTTACAAATACAATTTCTCCTCAAAAGCTATTTGTAATACATCATTCCAAAAACTGCCATCTTACTTTGATTTGCAATGTAATCCAAGATTACATTAGAATCAGAGCGTCACCATTTCACCCATTTAAAATGAAATCTCTATTATAATTTTAGATTTCACATAAAATCACTCTAAATAATATTGCTTAATATTTCAATAACATTTAAAATTATATACAAATTCTTTATGAAAAAAATTAAAGTCAGAGATTTAGCTGTTGCAGAGATGGCTAGTCGTTCATCAAAGATGTGTTTTTCCTTTCTTGGTATAGAATTGCCACTGGGAGGCATCTGCCCACATAGTGAACAAATGTGTCCATTCTGCTCGTTAGTTTACCAATGGAATGTGGGCAAAAATGAGGTTTTTCTATTCTAGGCCAACTTTCTCCATATTTGTTTTTTCTCCCCAATTTTTCTCTTTCTTTTGGTATCACCCAAACTAATTTACCATTTCAGTATAGTTTATAGCTTCCTCTTGAAATCTTTAAACACGGATCATGTCTAATCCAAAATAAATTTGTATTTCTAACTTGTCTGGAACATGTTGGAGCTACTTATTCTGTGGTCAGTCACTCTGGAGTCAACCGATCCACTGAGCTGATAAAAATTCACTCTCTTTCTGGCTACCACACCAGTTATTTACTACAGAGGTAGCCACATATGAGCCTCTGTCTTATCCTAAACAGGCCATTGGATTCTTTGCAAAATTGACAAACTATTTGTAGATTTAAAAGAAAATTGCAAAGTTACAACTACTTAGGCTAAAAAAGGAAAAAGAGGTTGCTTTCTACACAAAATGTCTATTTTCCCTATTACTTGTGCCACACTCAACTGTGTCATACAGTTATATTATTTTTGTCACCATTATGTTTCTGACCTGTAGTGTACATGATTCTGAACTAACAAATTGTTCTTTTTATTATGTCTAAAGATAAACCTCTGACAGAAGGGCTATGATGAAATCCCTTTATGTTTATCTCATGCATGTGACATTTATGATAAAATAAAATAACCAGTATTTACTTTGTTTCATGAAATCAAAATGCAATATGTCTCTAGGAACCTCATGTCATATAGTGGGAAAAGTATATTTGAAAGATATAGAAATGGCTGGAGGCATGGACAATGACACCAGGTTTTTTCAATACAGAAGATGGTTCAAAAAATTCAGCTTGATGGGAGAAAAATGAGGTTAAAAACAAGTCGCACATCCAAGTTCTTAAACATTTTATTGTGCTTTCTCTTCAATGGAATTCTCTTCAGGTGAAATGAAGAGAACTGGTTTAAACACTGCTCCTCAGAATGAGAAATGATCATGAATTTGATTTTTAAAAATCAATGGAAATAAAATGATAATAAGGTCTTACACTTCTCACAACAGCTTTTTGGACAGATATTCCAACAACATTTCATATTATTTGATTCAGTTTTAGAGGTTAGGAGACATTCACTTAGAGAAGTTATGACGTATCCAAGTTCTCAGAAATGAGACTAAGTTTAAGTCTCTCCTTAGTATTTCAGTTCATGCTTCATTAATAATTAAATTTCTCAAATTAGGCGGTTTTGTTTAGAGATGGTGTGCTTTTCTTTGTAGGATAAATAAACCCCTGAAAATATGATCAGTTGACTTCATATTGGCTTATAGTGTGTACTTTGGAGCTGTAAAATCTGTCCAATGATTTTATAATTTTATATGACCATACATTTTTTATTTTTATATACTACACATATCACTGAAATAATATATTTAAAATCTGACTGCTTACTGTAACATTATAATCAGGGGCAATATTCAGTATATTTAGGTAACAGACACTAGTCAATTAAAATAGAGACCTGGCTCATTAGAACAAAAGATGATCATCACTGCTAGCATGTCTCAGTTGATAATCAGCAGTAACACTGATGAATATATAGACTGGTATTTTCGAGAACAAGAATAGTGTAGGCTTATTCCTGCCCTGTCCCGGCACTAAGTATAAGGTCAGACATGAAGTGTTTTCTCAATTCACAATTTCTAAATGTGTGAATTTAAACATTTTCTACATCATTTCTTCCATGATGGACACTCTTGCATATTTCTGATAAAAAAGGGGAAATTGGCAGTTAATGTCTGAAACAGCAAACATATAAAAATAATTCACAAATTATGCATCTGTAGAGGTGCTTATTTTTCAAAGTAAATAGTTCAAAGTTTTCACAAAATACTATGTTCATCAAATTATCACATTTCCAAAATAAAATGCTGATACTTAGATTTTGTTATAAAATTGTGAATACATTTTTTTTTTCCTGAGCCTTTTAAATAACATAAGTCTGTTATTGGGAGACTAATCTTTTCTTTGCTTAGAATATCAGCAGCAGCACAACTGGATCCTGTTCATGACATACACCCTTTAAATCCTCAGCCATCCTCTGGACTCTTGCTTTCTACAAAGAATTGATTCCATATGAGACATATATTTACTACTTAGATAATTATCTTATAAGCTTTTTCCATATTTTCAAAAGAAACATTTTCCATAATGTTTCTAGACTGACTTTTATTTAAAAGTTTCTTGAAATTTAATGACAAATCTGGTCCTCACATGTGACAAACCTCCACCATTAAAAATAAGTGCAGAGAACAGAGCACTAGCTATTTTTATAGTATGAAAACCCATACAAATAGGAAAGGGCAGTTACAAATTGACACATTAAAAAAATGAACAGCCACTAACTAATTGAGATAATTCCATAATATTTGTCAACAAAAAGTTTCTCTGTAAAATGTGGATGACATATTTAAACTCAGTTTTTAGATTTTCTGGATATGATGTAAGGGAAGTTATTTGCATAATTTCAATAATAAAGGAAATTCTTAAGGAAAACATGTATTCCTAAGGGAAATATAGCTTTGTATACAACTTTCATACATTCAGAGATGCACTTAATCTGTGGGGAGAATTTGAGATTATATAGCCTCCAGGTGCAAATGATTTTCTGACCTGATGTTTGTGATTTAAAAAACAACAGATTGCAACAGATAAGAATACATCCTCTTAGAAGAAGCATTTTTTAAACTAAAATATAATTAGCAAATTTAAAGTTAGCTCTTCTGCTTTGTAATGATGTATCTCCTTCTTAAAATCATACTCTTATTTTTCAAGTGAAAATGACTCAGAATGAAATCTTTCTCTCTTTAATGCTGGGTTTTAATTTTTCCAGGTTTTACTCCAGTTATTAAATTTACTTTTTAATGTACCAGGAATATAACCATTAGATATTTAGATGATTTTTTTTTAAAGTCAAAATTTTTTTTTTTTTTTTTTTTTTTAGGAAAGAATGAAGGCCAGCAGAGATAGGCAGATAGAGGAGGAAGAAGCATTTTATTTATTTTATTTGTTCGTATTGGTTGCTCCCCTGCCCTAGGTTGTGAACCCTGGTCCTTGGGCTGTATGTGCACTGCATCTGGTGAACTTAAATGTTAAGCCACTTGCATACTATCTAGATTATTTCTGTCTATAATGGACTAGAGCGTGTGCTCCAACTCCTCCATTTACATGTTGAAGTCCTAACTTCCCATTGTGAACGTATTTGGAGCGAGGTGCTTTAAAGAGGTAACTGAGGTTAAATGAAGCCATTAAGAGTAGGGTCCTAACCCAACAGGAAGAGACAGCAGAGAAAGCTCTTCTGTAGGCATATAGACATCGGGCAGTGTGACTCTATTGCCTAATAAAGCAGAAAGACATTTCATTGAAAAATTAGCAGTGGCCACCAGTTTGTACATGTGCTGAGATTCTCTTGTTTCTCCAAATAATTTTGGAGACTATCTGCACATGGTTTGAAGAGCTACAAGAACACTGATGTGCAGCAGATCCAAACCACAGGTATTTTGTCATCGCTAAAAACAGATTTACCAATTGGAATTTCTTTCCCAATTTTTTTTTTCAGGACAGCTGTTTGCTTCTATGTGCTTAGTAACATTCAGTCTTGTTTATTGATTTGTCCTTTTGGATAAATTATAGTCCTAACCACCGTGAAGAATTATAAAGAAAATCAGACTTCCAGACTTCATATTGAACCCACATATTTATCTGAAAACCTACCATAAACCACCTGATTGAGCAGAGAAGATAGAAAGGTACAAGCTCATAGTTAGAATAGGAACAAAAATCAAAGGAAAAGTATCAGTTTCATTTTGGGGAGTAAGAGTCTGTGTAAGAAACTGAAAAGCAAGAAACATTACTTTTTTGCTTTTTAATTTATTTTTGGAGGTATAACTTACGTATAAAATTATACTAGTTTGATTATACAATAAAATGATTGTATATTTTATGTATTATGATGTGACCATCCAAATAAGTCTAGACAATAACATTACCATATATAGTTATAATTTTTTTTTCTTGTATTGAGAACTTTTAAGATCTATTCTCTTAGTCACTTTCAAATAGGTAAATACTTTTCTTTCAAATAATCATTTAGGGCAATTTGAGTTTTGTTTAAAAATTCTATTATTTTGATAGAATATTAGTTAAATTTTCAAAAATAGATGATAAGATACAATTCTTGCCTTCCAGCAGAATTAACTAAACGGAAAAGATTTAATTTCTTAACTGGGCATTTTCTAAGTTGTGAGAATCTAAATTAAAACCATCTAAGAGGCAGACACTCTGTCACTGAATCTGCTACTGACACAGAGGTCATACCTTCTAGGAAGCCTTTAAAGTGCAAATATTAACACCTTTTCCATAATTTCTATGAAGCACTTTAAGGCCCATGGAAATTCCTCTGAGACTCCCTCTGCCTCTCTTGCAAACTCTTATGGCAGACTTAGTTTTGGACATTCTTGTCTCTTCTGGAGAGGTGGTAGGTGAGTATCCAGGGACCTGCAGTAGTGACTTCACAGAAACAAAGGTGCAATTCCATGCTGCGTGTGTGTGTGTGTGTGTGTGTGTGTGTGTGTGTGTGTGTGTGTGGGTGGGTGGGTGTTGACAGATGATTTTGGGGTGCTGTTGTCCCTGATCTTTTATTAGGTACAATCCTGGCAATACATGTTGATCCTGTCAGCATATCTTAAAGAAGCAATTGTCACAACTTAAATGTACAGTCACAACTCAGATTTGATGAAATATAACATCAACATTCCTGAGTGTCTATTTCATCACAAAAAACAAACAAAAATACGCCTAATACTTCCGCTTCTAGGTAATATTGGATTAAAATAGTTGCTTTAGTATACTTAATTCAATATAGAAAACACTTTTTTTTGCCATGTTATTTTCTCTTACCTAGGGACTGCAAGAAGAAGCATATGTGATACAATGTGCAAGGACTTCAATTATATCTCCCCACAAACAAGACCCTTCCCTTGGCTTCTAAGTTCTTTTGAGTTTTGACTCTGTCTTTCAGCCTTTTCCTGGAATATCTAATTCTCCTTATAGGGTGATTAGATTTAGTAAATCTACTCAAGAATGCCCTGTAGTTATAAAATGGCAACCTGGAGCATACCTGATGGTGCTATGCCAGTGTTCTTCAGCAAACAGATAACCTCTTCAATCTTGAACACAGGGATGGGGACCCTAGAGGCTGGCAGAGTGCTCATGAGGTTTGAGATACTGGGTTTAATAATTCCGAAGTTCTGGGTACTAGAAGAGCTCCACAAAGGCACTATGAACAATTGAGCACTCATTACAGACATCAGCAGCCACCTAATTGATAAACACGTGAAACGATGAACAATATCAACCATCAGGTAACTGCAAATCAAAATCATAAGGTACTATTTCACATCCACTTAGCTATCTAGAATTAAAAAAGGTGGATACTATCACATGCTAGAAAACATGGAGAAATGAGAACCCTCATACATTGCTGGTGGGCATATAAAATTGTGTAACCATTTTGGAAAGTTTGGTATTTCCTCTAAAAGTTAAATGTAGATTTGCCACATTACACAGTATTTGCACTCCTAGGTATAGATGCAAGAGAAATGAAAGCACACTTTTACACAAAAACTTGTAAACAAATGTTAATAACATTCTTACTGGCCCCAAAGTCGAAACATGTCTATCAACTGATAAAAAGATAAATCATAGTGACATATTTATATGATGGAATAGTATTCCAACATAACAAGGAATAACGTTTAGATAATTGTTACAACATGGGTGAAACTTGGAGACAAGTTTTGTGAAAGAAACCTGACAAAAAATTCACTGTGCTATGTAATTCAATGTATATGAAATATCTAGAGCAGAAAAAAAAACAGAGTGTGATTGACTGTTTCCAGGAAATAAAGTCAGTAATGGAAATGATTGCAAAAAAAGTACAAGGTGTTATTGTTGTTTGCTTTGTTTTGAGAAAAGTAAATGTTCTGTAAATAAGTAATGATGATGGCTGGGTGGTAGCACAACCTTGTGATACATTTATTGTTGCGACATATTTATGCCCTATACATATGTTGTGATGCAATGTCTATTCAATACAAGAAAAATTAAAAATTACATATATTAATAAATTTATTTCGATAGAGACTATAAGACACATTGCATTTCTTTGTTTTTCCTTCTTAGGGGTTTAGTCTTTGCTGGTTACAACTGATATAATCTTTCTCAAGCTTGTAGAGGTGACTTGAGTGCATTCATGCTGACCTTGGTCTGGGCATATTTTCTCATGACTTGCAAGACGCAGTTCTTTATCTGGGATGCCTTACGTATCTCAATTTCCTCAGCAAAAATCTCATTGTAGTTCTACAATGTAAAGCTCGTGAAATGAAAGATTTGGCTCACTTCTTGAGAGAAACATAGAAAAATACCTACAGCAGCGAGAACAAAACAGTGAACAAATTATCTTGTCATATAAGTGGAGGAGGAAAATACCTGGAATGATTTAGACTTTAAATAGTGAGTGATTATTTTTGGTTAGTGGGAATAATATGATTTACAGTTTCTTCCATGTAGTTTCTGTAGCAGAAATGTATTTCTCAGCAATTTCTAATACCCTTGAGAGAATTTGTTTTCTCAACAAAGTAGACTGATGACCATTTGTAAACAAATACAGCTAACAGATGTCAAGCAATTTGTAAAATAACGGGGAAAGAGAGCCAGCTGATAATATGCAGTAAAAGGTCATGATCAGAAATTATATTAAGAAATTTAATTTATTATTATGAAATGGAAACTTGCAAAAAAAAAAAATAGCTTCTTATTTCAAAATATTAGATTTTTGACCTGATAGCAAAAGGTAATCAGAATGTATAGTGATGGCTTTTTCAAGTCATGCTTTCCTCTGATGTTCATCAATGTACATTTTAGTGTGGTTAAGATTAATCTGGAGTCAGATTTCTTGGGTTCCAATCTTGGATCTGTATTTTGCAAGCTGTGTTAGCACAGGTAAGCTATTTAATAACCTCCACTGGCACTTGTTTTGCTCATATATAATAATAACACATCCTATGTAAGTAAATGTATGTGATGATCAGATAGAGAATACTTAGTACAATGCCCTGTATCTAGTAAACATAATTAGTTACCATAATCATCTAAAATAAATAAGATAATAACATTTATTAATAGACTAGTTTGACTGTCACACACATGTGCATATATACACAGGTATGTACATATACAATAAGCATTTAAAAGTCCAAATATACTAGTCATATGCATTAGTCTTTGAAAACATTTTTAATACTAAGTATCCCAAATTGGTGAAAATCATTTATAATATAGGACCTCTACTGTACTTGAAGAGAGCTGCTATTATAAACTCTAATAAGAATTGGAGCTTTTGAATTCTAATGATCAAATTTATTTCTAGCTATGCTAATTATAAAAATAACCATATTATAGAGAAGCAGACCCCAGTGCAGACTTGGAATAAAATTTTATTATTTGTGTTAGTGGTTATAGAAGTGCTTGTTGCCATATATGGCTAAGTGCTTTGATGCAGTCTATAGTCTGAATATTTCTAATTTCCCTCAGTTTGATTTTTGTTGGGGTGAAGCTGAAGAGTATGGAGCCTTTTTTCAATTCTGACTGCACAAAGTCATTTGGTTGGGTTGTATACACCCCTGTTTACTCCTGGAATCATGAGACGGTGGGAAAGCTTGCCAAGCTCCATCTATGCATGTGTAGCTTGGGGTCAAATCTGTTTTTCCTTAACATCAATTTCCATTTAAAGACAACCCTGACCTCCAGAAATCCCCATGCAATTTTCTTTGTGAAACATTAAAAAAAAAATTCTAGTTCACTCTGCAGTTCAACTTGGGTTCATTTCCATTGTTTTGTTTTTTGAGCTGCTCATAGTGCACAAGAAGCATATTGCATCCTTTCATATTCAGCACAGAATATTTCCACTATTTTGATAAATAGATTTTATAAAATTAATATCAGATATCAGGGATATATGAAAATCAATGCTGAGTATATTTTCATTTTTGAACTGGTAAGAATTATTAGCAGAAACACACTCATTAGAATATTTTAAGATGTGATAGTATCTCTACATACTTAAGTTAAATAAAAACATATGCATATAATAAAGAATAAATTATTATTCTCTAATTAAACCAAAAAGTGGTTTCATGAAAACAAATATCAGTTCTGCTGAAGCAATGCATCAAACATTGTGGAATGTTTTTCCCACTTTGTTAGTAAAAAATGGACTGCTATTTTCTTCAGTAGACAGTATGAGGATTCCCAGGGGAGATTTTCAGGATTCCCAGGGGGCATTTTTAGGAGCTCTCAGGGATAACATAGTATGTTAAATTTTGATTGGAACAAAATATTAGCACTTGTTTTAGGACCATGGGCGTACTTGATATATACGACTAACTAACCTGATTAAGTCTATAGTATGAATACATATTGCTTTACCTAACTCAATACCATATATAAAAACCAGACACCCTCAGTTTGCAAAATTTTCTTTCCCTCTGCAATAAACCAAGTCTTTAAATTCATATCTAGACAATCATTCATTCTCAATTTACCTTTCTTTTAACAACACCAACACATTAATCATCCGAGGTGGATTCACGCCATTTCATAAAAATTATTAATGACTCTCCTATTTCAGGTAAAGGGAGTGTTTTTTAACTTGAAATGCAATCTCTTCTCAACCCGGTTCAATTTATCTTTCTAACTTGCCCTCCTAAAATTTTCCTCAGTGGTCTTTGATGTTATTTCAGTCAAATGGACTTTCTTTCCTTTAAGCTAACAGGGCGTTGGGGACTCAGAAATCAGAATCTCAGCAGGAGTGTAGTTTGTGTGCGACAGTGCTTGTTTAAAATGCAGTTTCTTGGTCACTGTCCACATCTACTGAATCAGATTATCGGGGTACAAGGCTGCCAATGCATTTTTGCAAGTATCTAGATGATTATGATTCACATTAAGCATTTAGTTTCAACTTTCCAGCCAGTAACAATATTTCTTAGCATTTCTAACTATTAAAATTATTCTGCGTAACTGAGCTCTTTAGAACTCTGTTCAAATCTCACTTTTCTCAAAAAGCTTTTTCTAACTTTCCAAGAAAGGTATTTTTTCTCTCCATTGTTTAAATGTTGCCTATTGTTAAGATTATTCATTTAAAACTTTTCTGTTATATTTCATTTCTTGTCCTGTGGCAGTACTGGACAATCCCTTAAGGCACAGGGTTTGAACATTTTTCTTTGACCTATATATCAGAAATATATTTTGCATCAGGTTATAATACACACATACATACACATATCTAAAATGAAATGAATTTCACAAAACAATATCCTAATTGCATCAAATGCTTTTTGGCTGTTCGCATTCTGTTAGGTCAAACTGTATTCTACTGTAGTGTAATGATAATTTACCTACTGCATTAAAAAAACTTATTTAAACATAATTAAAAATACTATGGCTCACAACAAATGGTTTGAAAAACAGATTTAAGGGGCAAGTTTGTGTCCAGAAAAAACATGCTGTAATGTTTACCCAAGTGTTTAGTTCCTGGAGAAATCATTAGACTTGATAACAGAAAACAGATTATTTTGAAGTGATTGGATTGTGAGATGACAGAATTCAAATATTCAAATGCAGTGAATTTAACTATCACATAATAGTTTTGCTTTGCACTGGTTTCTATTAGTAATACTTGCTGGGCAAATATTTTAAAAGTATAAAGTAATTTTAATTGGTTAATAAATGTCATATGCAAAATAATAAAGGAAACTGAAGTTTTTCATAAATCCAGGAATGACATCTGTCTCTTTTATTTTCATTAAGCAGTTCCCTGTCCCTATTTAAACCTAGACAGTCTTCTCTGAAAGACCCTGAACATACTTGTGAAGAGTGTTGAGAGAGATACCCTGTGAATTGTTGCAGGTATATATATATTGTCATTTTGCAATAAGGAACCTAGCAGTTATTATTCAGATGCTAAATTCTAAATAAATATTGATAAATAAGCAGCTAATTTTTATTTATTAAAGACTATATAATTTTAAATATACAGAAAAGTTAGTGGTAACAGACTTCCCTTGTGCTCTTTAGTTTCCTCTAGTGTTAACATTTATTGTAGATTGAATATATCCTTTCACAATTCATATATTGAAATCCTAACCCCCAATATATAAGAAGGTGAAAACTTCAGCGGACTAGATTGTGAAGATAGAGGGTAAAGCCCTCATGAATGAGTTCATTTATTAAAGACACGGCATAGTTCCCTCAGGTTTCTGCCATAGACATAACTGTAGTTGTGAACCAGGAAGTGGACCTCAACAGACACGGAATCTATTAGTGGTTTGGTCTTGTGATTCTCAGCCTCCTGAACCATGAGAAATGAATTTCTATTGTTTTTAAGCCTCTCAATCTAAGACATTATAACAGCTCTTACATTAGCTCTTACATAACTAATCCTAGAATCAACTAGTCAAGTAACTATTATATACCGTAATACACAAATGACTGAAGCAAAATTTTTAAACATCAAAAGAGAATAATAAAGAAAGCAACAGAATGAAAAAAATTAAGATAGTATTATTGAATTAAAAAAGAAAATAACTCAAAACGGCAAGTTTTTAAAAATGTATCTATTTTGTTTGTGGAAATGCTTTGTTGAAAGAAAATTATTCTTGGAAACCAACAAAATAAACCACTAGCCAAACTATCAACATAAAAGTAAGAAGACATAAAAATGCAAAATTAGAAATGACAAGAGGAAAAGGACGATCAAAACAAAGAAAAGTTTTAAAATGCTGAGACTAATTCGTACAATCTATGCAAATAAATTTGATAGCTTCGATGAAATGGCTCATTTCCTACAAAAACACAACTTATCAAAATTCATCCTTGCAGAGAAAGAAAATCTGAACAGAGCAATTACCATAGAAAAAGTAGAGAAAGAAAAGATATCCTACTCATTAAACATTTTATATATACCAGGAATAGGTGGTTTCACAAAGAATTCTAATAAATCACAATGATTATTTCCTTCGAATACTATTGAAATTATTTTATATCATAGAAAAAGAAGGAAAACTTTCAAATTCTTGTAAAAATAAACCCTGAGCAAGATCTTACATATTATATACATTTTGCCACAGCTTACGTTTTTGATTTAGTAATATTTTTCGATATCTCATGGGTTATAATGTGTGAATCCTGATATTTTTAATGTATAATATCATACATAATAGAGATACATAATTTTTTCAAATATACCTGTAGATATTAAGGCTGTTTACAGTTTTTTTGCTCCTTCAGATAATATGATACTAAGCATCCTTGAATAGATATTCTTTTAGATTACAGCTAAGAGGCAGATCATGGTGATGAGATATAGAAATTAGCATAAAATTAAGTATGAAAGTTTATTTTTGTTGTACTCAGTTACGCATTTTTGTTTTATCTATCTACTATATATAAGTGAAACCATACCATGTTTGTCTAATTTATTTCACAAAACTTAGTTTCATCCATGTTGTTGCAAATGACAGAATTTCATCTTCTTCTATAGCTAAGTAGTATTGTGTGTACATACCACATCTTCATTCAATCATCTGTTGATGGAACTTAGTTTCTAGCACTCGGCTATTGGAAATAATGCTGTGATGAATATAGGAATGCATATATCTTTTCAAATTAATACTTCTGCATTTTGGGTATAAATACCCAGTAGTGGAATAACTGGATCATATGAAATTTCTATTTTTAATTTTTGAGGAACTTCCCTATATCTCAATAATGACTGCACCAATTTGTAAAACTACCAACAGTGTACAAATGCTCCCTTCTCTCTATTTCTCAATACTTGTTTCTTGTCTTTTGCATATTAAACATTCTCACAGGTGTTAGGTGATATCTTGTTTTAGTTTTCATTTTCCTAATAATAGATGAACACATTTTCATGTGCTTTTTGCCCAACTATAGGTCTTCTTTGGAGAAGCGCCTATTCAGATCCTCTGTCTACTTTTTAATCATCTTGTTTATTATTTTTGTGGTTGAATTTTATCAATAGCAAAATTTATAGAATACATGTTATATATTTTAAGTGGGAACTATTCAAATATTTTACACTTCCTTTTGTAATAGTTTTATCTCCTGAGTAGCACTCCATTTTAAATGGAAATTACCCTCTTTCAAATATTATTTGGAATTTAGCCCCTAACAATGAAAATTGTGTGACTATCAAATAAAAATCATCTGGTAGATTTAATAATTAGTAATAGTTGACTTAATTTATATCTGTAAATACATATACATATATTCAAATTATGTATGTTTATGCACATTATTTACTACAATTGAGACACATAGAGGAAATCATACTATATTATTTAAGTCTAGAGCTAATTTCTGCTTTACTAGTCATCACACATTATTAAGCTGAAAAAAACCCCAAAACTCAGTACATTCTGGTATTAAACCTAGTCTAACTGATATTTTCAATAGTCATTTTGTCTTTTAATATCTGCTTTCCTCTGACCCCTTTCTTAGGATAGTTTTGGGTATAAATGAAGAAGAGATTGTCACTTAAATGCCTTAGCAGTAGGGAAGAAAATGATAGTGGTCTTTTGTCTTTGAACTAGACCTTGGATGTGGTCTGTTGAGGGTTAAGTTGTGTCTGGAATGATAAGCCTTTAGCAGGTGCTTTGCATAGCCCTTCCAGAAGGAGAGTAGACCATCTGTACCTCTCTGATTCACATTCCTAACCAGTGACAACCAGATTCTCATTATGTATAACCATGCTTCTAGGCTTTCCAAATTAGGCGTAGCTGAGATATATTGGCAACTGGGTCTCTACATAGTGATTTCCTGATAGCCATGTTGGGTGACTGAGCATTAGCTTCATATTCTTGGTGGCCCCACCCAGATGCACCCACTCAATTTATCTAATACACACTAGAGATGGGAAATCAGAATATGCATTTTAGACTTTTCACATTTTTCACCCTGCATAATGTTATTTTAAATGTTAAAAGCAAAATATCTCATTGTATTCCTTTGTAACATTTCTAATCTCCTCTATTCTCCCTCATTTAACAGAAGGATGCCTGGACCAACCAGGTTGTAAAGGTTGAGTACACTGGAAGGCAAAAAAAAAAAAAAAAGAATATCTTATTGTACTTTGTTACATGAATGATATAAAATGATATTTAGTATTTTTTATTTCCTTCCCTCAGAGAAAGACGTCTAGTATAAAATGTAGTTCACCAATTAAAGAGAATGTAAATCAGTATAATAGGAAACTATTAACACCAAAGTGCTTTTCAATATACTCTTTTTTAATCCTGCAGATAATGAGTAGATTTAAAATATTAGATCAATACAGCAGCAAAGATAAAATTGAAAAAAAAATCCTAAAAATCTTTAAAAAATGGTTGCATAAAATAAGGGAAGACAGATCTATATATTTAATCACAGTAAATAATTATATATCATGCTTATCATAGATCAGACATTTCTGAAATGCAGTAAAAATAGAAAACTATTTACCCTTAAAGACATTTTTCTTATATAATCAACTAAATAATTTTTGATTTTTATTAAATATAATAACTTTAATTATAATGTTCAGAGAAAACTTCATTGTTTACATTATATTTCATATAAAACTAGATGGTTTTTAATTTGTAGATAGGTAGAATGGAATTAAATGAGGGAACTGGACATAAGGAAACTTTAGTAATATCTAATGTTTAATTGTTTGAAATATTAAGAACTCACATGACATTTATTGAAAAGACTTTCCTTTCTCCATGTATGTTTATGGTTTCTTTGTCATAAGTTAGCTATCTATTAATGGTATTGGGAAAACTGGACAGATACAAGCAAAAAAATGAAATAAGATCACAAAATTATACCATATGCAAAAATTAAATGAAATGTGTTAAAAACTTGAATGTAAGATCTGGAACAATAAAATACATAGAAGAAAATATAAATAATAGACGCATTGACATTGATTTTAGAGATGTCTTTGTTAATTCAACTCCAACAGTACGGAAAACAAAAGCAGAAGTTAAAGAAAGGTGACCTTATCAAAATTTAAGAAAGTTTTGCACAAAAAGTCATTGTTTAAACAAAAAAGCATCCTACTGAATGGAAGAAGATATTTGTAACTTACATATCAGACCAAGGGTTAATTATATGAGCAACTCAACAACAACAAAAACAATCTAATTACAAATGAGCAGAGGATGTAAACAGGCATTTCACTAAAAAGGATGTACAGATGGTCAACATGTAGAGATAGCCTTCATTGCTTATCTTTGGGGAAATGCAAATGAAAACCACAATGAGATTCCACCTCACATCTGATATAAGGACTATTATAAAAAAGACAAGGATCAGTAAGTGTTGACAAGGATGTGGTGAAAAGGAAACCTTACATACTGTTGATTGAAATGTAAATTGCCACAGACACTGTGGAAAACTGTATGGAGTTTCCTAAAAAAATTAAAAATGGAATTATGTGATATAGCAATTCCATTTATTACTATTTACCCAAAGAATATAAACACTAATTTGAAAGATATATGAACCCTTATTTTCTTTGCAACACTATTTACGAAAGTCAAGAGCTGAAACAATCTAAATCCCCACTGAGTGGTGAATTGATAAAATAGATGGAATATTACTATACTATCAAAAGAATGAAATCTTGCTATTTGGGACAATGTGGGTGTATTCAGGGGATTATGCTAAGTGAAATAAGCTTGAAAGAGAAAGAAAAAACATGAATCCATTCATCTAAGGAAAATAAACTAAGAAAATGAACAAACAAAGCAAAACAAAATCCGAGATTCTGAAAACAGAATGGCAGTGGAAGGATAAGAGATAGAGGGGTAAGTAAAAGGGTAGACTGTCAGCTATGATTATAGGATGGTAAACAGACCTTTCATGGTAGATGTATATACATTTGTTAAGGTGTGAAGTTATACTGCTAAAATTTATACAGGTATGTAAACCAGTGTTCAATAAAAAACAAATGAACAAAAATGACAAAATATTCAGGTCTAATAATGTTGAATGGGTGAACAAATGGTATCTTTTCTTTATACTTCTTTATATTTTTGACTTATGTGATACAAAAATAATTTTAAAAAGACATGTCAATGACCTAAAGTTAGGTAATAATTATTAATTGCTCATTCTGATGATAATTTAGACTGAAACATTTTGGTGAAGAAAATATTAAAGAAGAAAATAAAATTAATGGCTAAAATAAAATTAATTTTGTTTATTCATGATTTACTCTATCTAAAACAATAAATCATGAATGTTTATGTTTTCCATTGATTTATGCAACTAAAAGTGACAAAAATATAAAGTGACAAAAATATAAAGTAAGACAAAACCAATCAAACTCAAGTCCACATGATGCCAAATATTTGGATGGAAAATTCACCTAATTAACTAAACATTTGAAGATTTCTAATTTTGACAAAATTATAGACAAAGAGCCAAATGACTAGATGAATTTTATAATATTTATCTAAATATTTTAATGTAATCTAAACTTAAAATTTACTCAAGTTCTCCAGAACTTAAATGTGTAATTTCATGGAAAATTTTATTTAAATAATGAGGTATAGAAATCAATTTTATGACTTGCACCCTCAATTAATCAAATTTATCCACAGCTTGTAACATTTAAATACCAAGAATGTTGTTAAAATAATCACATACAATGTCTAACTTAAAGATGAGTGTCAACTGAATGTTCATTAAGAATTTGAAATTCATCATTAAATCAAACAATTTAAAACCATGAAAACCTAATTTTTATGTTTTTTGTTTTTGATTCATTTGATCATTTCAAATCATGGCAGATATTTCTCTTGATTAGGGTTTTTGTATGTTCTGGGTATATTCCTAGAAGACGGATTCCTGAATTTAATGACAGATTCATCTTTACTTCCTTGAGGAATCATCATATTGTTTTCTCTTCAGGATTTGTTTTGTGCCTACTGTATACATTGCCTTTAACTTTATCCTTCTATCATAGTCTTCGATGAACTGACAATTTATCATACTTAGTATGCCTATCGATTCCATGTTTTTCTTTCTCTTTTTAGAGATATTTTGTTCTCTCCTGTTTGTTATCACATTAATTTTTATTGTTTTATTCTTTGCCATTCTCATGGCGTTGTGACTTTGCCTGTTTTTCACTTTGAACTCCTATCCACATTTCTTGAACAGAGTAAGAGTGATGAAAAAAGAAATTCATTACATTTTCTTTATAATTAAAGACATTTATTTATCCATATTTGAATTGTAATTTTTCAGAGTCGCTTATTTTTGGCTGGTAGTTTTTGTCTTTTAATATTTTGAACATGTCCATTATCTTCTTGCCTGTAGTGTCTCTGCTGAAAAGTCTGATGATAACCTGATGGTGTATCTTTATTGATTATGTTTCTGTTATCTCTAGAATTGTCAGCAAATTTTCTTAATCATTGGATTTTACTAGTTTTATTATCATGTGTCTTTGAGTAGGTCTTTTTACATTTAGGAAATGAATGCTGTATTTGCTTCTTGGACCTCCAGGGTGACTTTTGTGACAAGGAAGTTCTATGCTATTATTTCTTTAAATAACTTTGCTGTTCCTTTTCCTCCCTTTCTTCTTCTTCCAGAATATGTATTACCCTTGTTTGTTTTTCCTCAGGGTATCTGATATTTCTGACAGGGTTTCTTCATTTTTTCTTATTCTTGTTTCTCCTCTTCCATGAGAGTTCCCTCTGTGTTCTTGTCTTTAATTTCTAGATTTATTCTTCTCTGAGACTGAGTTTGTTTATATAGCTTTCCATGTTAATTTTCAGTCATTGGCTGTATTTTTTATAGCTGACAATTCTGTTAGAACTTTCTTTATAACCTCAACCTCCTTAGTAAAGTAGTCCTCATGTTCTGTCACTTCTTTTATTAGGTGTCCCATTTGCCCCTGGGTAGTTAATTGTGCCTCTTGGATCCATTCAACTTGTAAAAAATAACTATTATTTTGAGTTCTTTATTGTGTCCTAATCATTGTCAATGAACTTCTCCTCTGGGGAGCTCCTGGTGTCTTCCTCTTTTTGGTTCATTCATGTTTTCTTTGGAGAGATTTAGATTTTTGTCATGACTTTCTTTTCTGCCTTGTATTTAGAACTGTATCTTTCTTTTTCTTTTTCTTTCTTCCCAGCCAGTGACTGATGTACTGCCCACACTGTATCCAAAGATGGGGCTGCATGCTGCTGTATTTTGCTAGAGTAGGGTGTTGGGCAGTGGGGTTGGGCTAAGTAGCTTTCTTATGTGCATGCTGTTGCTGAGTCCCAGTGGGTCTCAAGGTGATCTGGTCTGTTAAATTAGGTGTTGGGGCAGTGGGCCAGGATGAGTTCTCTATCATCTGAACACTGCCACTAGATCCCTAATGTGCTTTCTTAATCTCCAATGCTTGTATTTTTTTGATATCACTAATATATTAATTACGAAAATAGTGTATGTCACATGTCTTTTAATAGGTCAATAAATAAGATACATATAAATGATAAACAAATATATCTGTATGGTAATTGAAGTGTTTAAATATAAATACCCATAGAAATAAAAATCTTATTTTAGGACCTAAATGTTTCATAATTAAGTTAATTAGAAGTCAGGATTATACAAATACATACACACAACACCTCAGGGTAATTACTCTCAAGCTTTCAGAGAATATTTTCAGGTTGAGATTTATAGAAGCATGGTTTGATTTTTCTGTTTCTTTTCATTCACTTGTTAATTTGTTGATTACATACTATGTGGTAAGAGAACAATACAAGCAAAGCAGTTACATTATTGAGTTAGTTTTCTTCTAGGCGAAGACATCATGGAGCAAGTAGACAAATATTAAAAATGATAGTTTTTTATATGCCTTCAGGACTATCTAGAAAATACAGGTCAATAGTAGAATGGAAAAAGAATGATAGAAAAATGAAGTATTTTAGTTATATGTGTGGAAAGATATACTTGAGAGGGTAGATCTGCTTCAAAGCCTGAAGTCAGGCATGTGAAAATATTAGAAAAACTTTTCCAAGCAGAGGGGACCCCAATTGTAAATTGATCAGGGAAAGACTACAATTAAATATTTAAGAAAGAGGCAGAAGACTAAATTGCTACTTCTAATGAAGCAAACTATTAGAGATGATATAGAAAAATGAGGCAGTGGCTATGTGGTATATAGTTCCATGGGCTCTGGTAAGACATTAGACATCATTTTAGCAGTCATAGCAGGACCAGTTCCAAGATGGCATGCTATTAAGATCTCAAGTTCACATTTCTACTGGCTCAATCAAAATAAATTCATTTAACAGCCAGTATGTTTAAAAGGAAGGGGGATCAGCATCTCCACAAATAAGAAATACACATATCTTCCCAAATGATAGAAGGAGCCAATCTGTTTCAGGATTATGCTGCCATGTTTGGATACCTTGGGGCCACTAAGAGAGAGCAGGGATACTGTCGATCTCCCCAATATGAAAGACTTTTCCTATGGGAGGTTTCTCCAGACCTTGGAATTGTCTTTCAGTCACTGAATCAAAAACCTTAGCTTGGGGTGAAAAGAGAGATAGCTTCCTTTTGAACTGAGATACGGTTTCCACATGGTGTGGGCACTGGAGGCCTTCATTTCTGGAAAGCACCAGAGGAAAAATGCCTGCCCCCTCCACCATAAGTGAACTTGTGCCAAACTGTCAGAGCTCAGAACTGCCTTTACAAAGGTGACCAGGGACAAACAGTTGGCTCTGTGGCACCAATGCCAAGAGTTGATTGGATCAGGGTAAAGAGCATTCTATTCTCCAATTCTCTCAGGAAAGACAATCAGAACAACAGCTTTCCCCTCAACTGGGGGATATGCCTAAACAATTTTGCTATCTGCCTGGTACTTTATACAACCTTGCCTTCAAGTTCCAAAATTTGTTTTCTTATGCCTGTTGGGACTACCACTCCTCTGGAGGGCTGGGGGGTTTTCACAGGAAATTGTGTTTTGCTACCCTTATTCTGTGGCCTCTGTTTTGGGTTTGCAGACTTGATTGACAATTATTGGGTCTCTTTCCTTGTGTCTCACTGTTTATATCTGGGATGCTGGGGGAAACCTCTGCATTCCCTACCACTAACTTCAAGCCTGTAGATTCAACTCTCAAGTCTCAACACAGGGCAAACTCCAGAACTTCAATGTTCACAAGAACAATGTTCGTGAGAACACTTCTTATTTCATGAGAAGTGCTGAAATCACACAACTAAAGTAAGCCCCATCATTCCAGACCAATACCAAGGCCTGTACTATGCAACTTGATACCCCTAAAACAGGGACTTTACACCAGAGAAATCTAACCTATAGAGATAAATACAAAATGCTGAAAAGATTGAAGAGACAGAGAAATATACCTAAAATGATGGACCAAAACAAAATATCAGAGCAAAATCTGAATGCAACAGAGTTAAGTAAACTACCACATGAAGACCTTAGAGAGACAGTAAAAATGATGCTCACTAAATTTGGGAAAACAATGGAGGAGCATAAAGAGAATAACAGCAAAGACAGAAAATAGGAGGCAGTTCCAAATAAAATTTATGTTGTTAAAGAACACAATACCTGAAATAAAGAAAACAAGGGAGGGGCTGAACAGTAGGATGAAAGAAGCCTCCAAAGAATTAAGTGAGCTAGAAGAAAGGACAATTGAATGCACCCAAGAAGATTAGCAAAAAGAAAAAAGAAGGAAACAAAGACAACATTTAACAGCTATGGGATAATATTAAGACGAATAACATGCATATCATAGGAGTCCCAGAAGGAGAAGAGCAAATGAGGGTAAAAACCATATTTGAAGAAATATAAGCTAAGAATTTCCCTAACTAGAGGAAGGAAACAGATCTCCAGACCCAGCAAACTCAAAGGATTTCAAAAAAATTTTAAAAACTACAGCAAAAAATCCCCAAACTGATGTCTACAGAAACACATCACTGTTAAAAAGTCAAATAAATAAATAGATAAATAAATAAAGGATAAAGAGACAATATTAAAAACAGCTAGAGAAAAATGAGTTACATATAAGGAGCCCTCTGAGACTGTCACCAAATTTCTCAATTTATAGGCCAAAAAGGAATGACATGATATATTCAAAATACTGAAATAAAAGTACCACAATGAAGGATAGTCTACTCTGCTAGATTATCACTTAACATTGTAAGAATGATAAAGAAAATGCTGGCAAATAGAAGTTAAAGGAATTGCTCATCATGAAACTATCCTTATAAAAAATGCTGAAGTTCTATAAAATGAAAAGAAACCCCACTTGGAAGCAGTGAGGCATCAAAAATATAAAATGTGAGGCGTAGGAGGAGAGTAAATGCTTGGCCTATAAGAATAAGTACAAAGACCAACTTGTCTTCAATTTAAAATAGGTTATAAGCATAGATTTATGAAAAATCCAGGGTAACATGAAAACATAAACCCATAGAAAAAAAAGAAACACAACAATAAAAAGAAAATGGAAGCCAAATACCACATAATGTTTTAAAATCACTTAAGAAGAGAAAGGCAAGAATGAAGGTCATGTCTGCAAAAACAATCAGAATATAATTAATAAAATGGTGATAAAGTTACATATTAATAATGATCCCAAATGCCAATGAATTGAACTCACTAATCAAAAGACATAGAGTGGCTGAATTGATTAAAAACATAACCCAACTTTCTGCTGCATATAGAAATCTCATTTACATTAAAAAGATAAACATAGGCTCAAAATCAATGATTGCAAGACAATCCTACAGTCAAATGGTAATTTGAAAAAGCAGGAACAGTCATATTTTTATCAGTTAGAGTAGATTCCCAATTAAAGAAGCTAGCAAAAGACAGGAATAGACATTACATAATTATTAAGGGGTCAATTCAACAAGAACACCTAGCTCATTAATGTAAATATACCAAATGAAGGAGCACAAAAATTCATAAAACAATTATTAACAGAATTAAAGAGAGAGATTAACAGCAATAGAATACTGGTAGGAGACGTCAACATTCCATTACAACAATGGGCAGATTAACCAGGCAGAAAATTAGCTAGAAAAAAAAAAAAATCAACCTTAAATGACAAATAAGAACACATGAGTTTAACAGATATTTACTGAACACTTCACCCAACAACTGCAGAATTCACATTTTTCTCAAGTGCTCATGGAACATTCTCAAGAAGAGAACACATGTTGGGAAACAAAACAAGTGTCAAAAAAATTATGAAGATTGAAATCATACAAACTAGCTTCTTCAAATACAATTGCATAAAGCTAGTCAATAATCACAAAAAGAAAGCTGGAAAACACCAAAGTATTTTGAGGTTAAAAAACATACTTCTGAATGATAGGAGTAAAAGAGGAAATTAAAAAGTATTTTGGGATAAATGCAAATGAACACTCCATGTGCCAGAATTTATGAGATACAGAAAAAGTAATACGAAGAGAAATATTTATAGAGATGTTTATAGCAATTCAGGTTATCTCTAGAAATAAGAAAAATCTAAATAAACAATCTAACCTACATCTAAAGCAAATAGAAAAAAAAAAGCAGTTGAAACCAAAAGTCAACAGAAGGAATGAGATAATACAAATTTGAACAGAAATAAACAAATTTAAAAGATCAAAGACATTTTGGAAGATCAATGAAACCAAAGTTGTTTCTTTGAAAAAATAAATTAACAAAGCTTTGGCTAAGCTAAGAAAAAAAAAAAAGAAAGAAAACTCATAACTATAATCAGAAACAAAAGGGGAGAAGTTACCAACAAATACCTCAGAAATATAAAGCATTGTAAGAGGTTGCTACAAACAGATATAGATCAATAAATTGAACAACCTAGAATACATGGACAGATTTTTAGAAATCTACAGTTTACCAAGACTAAGTCAGGAAGAAATGAAAAACTTAAATAGACCTATCATAAGCAAGAACATTGAAAAAGTAATCAAGGACTCAACAAAAATAAAAGCCCATTAACAAGTGGCTTTACTTGTGAGTTCTAACAAAGCTTCATAGAAATATTAATACCTATTTTTCTCAAACTCTTCTAAAAATTGTGGCACAGAGAATACTTTCAAATACTTTCTATGAGGCCAAAATTACACTGACACAAAAGCAGACAAGAACACCACACAGAAAGTTACTAGCCAATATCTCTACTGAACATAGATGTAAAAAATTCTCAACAAAATATTGACAAACCAAATCCAAAAATACATAGAATTGATCATCCATCATTATCAAGTGGGATTTATCCCAGGGATGCAAGGCTGGTTCAACATATGTAAATCCATTAATGTAATATATGACTTAAGAAGAGCAATGAAAAAAACTTATGATCATATCTATAGATGCAGAGAGAGCATTCAATAAGATTCAGCATCAGTTTATGATAAAAATTATCCACTAAATAGGGATAGAGAGAACATACCTTATGATAATAAAAGTCACATATAATAAACTCATAATCAACATCATACTTAATGGTGAAAAACTGAAATCAATTCCTCTAAGATCAGGAATGAGACAAGGCTGTTCACTCTCACTATTGGTATTTATAATCATATGGGAGTTCTTAGCCAGAGCAATTAAGCAAGAAGATGAAAAAAAAAAAATTCAATTTGAAAAAAAGAAGTAAAACTATCATTATTTGCAGAAGACATGATAGTATGCATAGAAAACCTAAAATCTCCACCAAAAATACTACCAGAATTAATAAAACAGTAAGGTGACAGGCAACAAAATCAATATACAAAAATATGTTATAATTTTATAAGTATATAATATAAGACAATGAAATAAAGAATATTATCTAATTTTCAATAGACATAAAAATAATTAAATACCTTGGAATATACTTAACAATGAAGGTGAAAGACCTATACAATGAAAGCTTCAAAACTTTATTAAAATAAGTAGAGGAAGATACAAAGTGATAGATATTTAATGTTCCTAGTGGGGAAGAATTAACATTGTTAATATGACCATTTTACCAAAAGCAATATGCATGTTAAATGCAATCCTCATAAAAATTCCACTGGCTTATTTTAAGAGAATAGAACAAAAAATTATATTTGAATGAAATCGCAAAAGACCGTAAATAGCCAAAACCATCTTAAGAAAAAAAGAACAAAAATAGAGTTTAACACTCCCAGATCTTGAACTGTAATTCAAATTAATAATGATCAAAATTGCATGATATTGGAATAATAAAAGAGACATAGATCAGTGGAATAGAGCTAAACTATCAGAAATTGACTCACACATACATTGTCACATGTCAAATAAAGGACAAAGGAGCCAAGTGCACATGATGGAGAAAGGAAAATCTTTTCAACAAATGGTTATGGGAAAACTGGACAGCCATATGCCAAAGAGTGACTCTAGAATGTTCTCTAACACTATATAGGAAAATTAATTCAAAATGACTTAGAGAATTGAATATAAGACTGGAAACCATAAAATACTTAGCATACATAGGTGATATATCCATGACATTGGCTTTAGTAAAGTTTTTGGTGACTCAACTCCAGTGACAAAAAAAAAGCAAAAACAAAAACAAACAAGTGGGACTACATCAAAATAAAATGTTTCTGCACAGCAAACTAACACCAAAACAAAAATATTGTGAGTTTTACCAAAGAAGATCATACTGACTGTGAGAAGATATTTGCACATCATATATATGACAAGGGCTTGATATTCAAAATATATAATGAACTCATAAAACTCAATAACAGAAAATCAAACAACCTATCAAAAAATGGGCAGAGAATTGAGTAGACTTCTCCAAGGAAAACATGCAGATGGCCAACAAATACAGGAAAATATCGTCCTCACTTGCTATTAGGGAAATGTAAATAAAAAAAAATGAGATATCACCTCATACATGTGAGAATGGCTATTGTACAAAGACTGGAAACAACAAATACTGGCAAGAATATAGAGAAAAGGGAGCCTGTTTATACTGGTGGTGGGAATGTATCTTGGCGTAACATTTATGGAAAGCAGCATGGCGACTACTAAAAATTGAGAACAAAATCCCATACGATCTCATCATCCCACTTCTGAGTACTTAACTAAAGCACACAAAAACACTAATTTTCAGAGTTACATGCAACCCACATTTACTGCAGTATGTTTTTCAAGTGTTGAAGTCTGGGCAGAGAAATACCTTGTTTAGTAGAGAGTCCAAGGAAATCACAAGAAGACACAGGGGGTTAAGGACATGAACTTCACTGTACTCATGATGGAAAGCTCCCCGTGGTGGCAGGTCAGGATGTAGTCTGTCTTCCTGAGGACGGCAGATCAGGCAACATGACCACCTCTCAATGACGGTGGGTCTGGAAGATTACGGTGCCACTGGTGGGGAGAGGGCCTCTTTTAAAACAGGGGTAGTAGAAGAGGGAGGGTATAGAACGGGCAGGAACATCCAACTGGGCAAGAACAAAGAACCTCCAAAATACAAGGACAGCAAAATTTCAGGGCAGAACATCTTGGGTAAAGTCAGTACAAGTGGAGGCAGTTATTATCCCAGAAAGAAGTTGTTACATTCACGTTCTTGCTCAGCATTCGCCACCTGCCAGCCCACTTTCTAGGTGGGAGCAGGGGTCATATTCTCATGCTACCCCACATTAACCAGTAATTGGAAACTACCTAACTATCCACTGTCAGATGAATGAATAAAAAAATGTGGTATATTAATGCAAATGAAATACTACACAGCTCTAAAAAAGAGAAAATCCTGTCATTTGCAACAACCTAGATGGACTTAGAAGGGTTAAGACAAACAAAATTAGTCATATTTCACACATGATCTCACTCATATGTGGAACATAAACAAAACAAATGAACAGACAAAGCAAAAACCACACCTGGGACATTGACAATAAAATTCATGTTACCAGCAGGGAAGGAAGTGACAGGAACAAGTGGAATTCAATGGACTGTGATGGAGGATTTTTGGGATTTGGTGGTGTGTGTGTTTCATACATTTGATGAACAATAACCTGCACATATGGCCTTATTTTGCAAATTAAAATTTCCTGAATAAATACTATACTAAACATTTTTAAAAATCATGAGGAAGATTTTAGACAGGAGACTCTAATAATCTGGCAAGGAGCCACTTGGACTAGAGACCATGCAGGGGATGATCTTACTTGGCTTTAAAAGGTGTATTAGTCAGTTGTCCCAAGTTCTCTTCCTCTTTATCTAGTTTTCATTGCACTCACAGCTAAGCAGGGTACTGTGAGCAGGCTAAACACTATTGAAGAACGTAATCGTTTAAAGAATGTTTCTTTTGGAGAGTACTGAAGATCATAAAATGTTTGAATATTGGTAGATTGCCTGTGAAACAATGATTGCCAAAGGGATTTTAAAATGCATATCAGGAACAAAATGTTCTCAAATCCAAGGAATGAAGAATAGAAAAAGTACAAGTCCGCTTTCTCTCCCCCACCTCATTACAATTTCCCACATTTTTGCTTTTTTAGGTATTATTATATTATTTACTCAATAATATTTGTATCATTGTTGAAACAATTATATATACCTCTTCTCAAAGATTAGTCATTTATTTTTTATAGTAAAAGTCAAACAAATGAGAGAAACCTGTCAGTTACATTTTTCTCAATTTTCTCTTTCAATAATATTTAAAGAGGTAATAAATTATCTTTTTTTGTTAGCAGTTCAAAAGAAGGCAATTTATCAGGCAGACAACCAAATTCACTTTATCATGGAAGGAATAAAGCTCAGATGAAAATTTCATTTATTACTGCCATGATACTATTCCATAGAGCCAAAAATATTAATGATCAAGATGACTATGTGAGCACTTTTACATATTTCAAATAATTACTGTTTTTAGACTATCACCAAATCAGAAGTCATCTGAATTAATGAAAATGCTTGTATAATTCTTCACCTAAGTATACAGCATTTTAATTTTAAAGCTATATATTGTTGCCTACAGAATATGAATAATCAATATCTTTCTCCTGATTATTTTCAAAAAACGTATGCTCACTATTTTATACATTTCTTTAAATCAGTTGTTTGATTATTTTATGAAATTATATGTGCTTATGATAAATATATAGAACAAATTCTCTAAAATCACATTATATCTCATCACCTAGAAACAAAAATATAACATTCCTGATATTATCTAGAATATCTTCTCTCTGTTTTTCATATATACATATCATATGTATCTATGGAATATATATATATATAGAGAGAGAGAGAGAGAGAAGCAAAATGACAGTGATAAATAACTTTTAATATAAAGTTTGACTATTTCTTTAAAAATGAAGTAGAAATTGTGTGTTTATACACACACACAAATAGACATGTAATAAGTCACATAAAATATATATATTTAAGGAAAACAGAATCACAAGACTGTTTAAATAAAAATATTTTTTCTTAATTTTAAACAGATAAAGTTAGCAAAAGGAATTGCTAATCTCGAACTTTCCTTCCCACAAAAGCTAATAAATTCTAGAAGATACTTCTGAAGCTAGTTGAAAACGTTATTAAAACATTAAAAATCAGTGACGTTTTAAACTACTTATTTCTACAGTAGAATCTGTTGAATGTCCTACTAAAAAGATGAAACATTCGTTTCTCCCAATTTACCCTCCCCACACATATAATTCTTTCTGACTGATTTATTTAAAATTTTACATTTTCTTGTCTAGCCATAATTTCTACAATTGTTTGGTTTTGTACTAATCTAAAATACACCATGAAACCATTTTACTGTGGTGTCTCCATTTCGAAGTTCCTTATTAGGTTTCTTTTATTTGATTCTCTTTCATTGTTTTATTTGCTTGTGTTCAAGAATGTCTCTGAATATTTTTCTGTTTTCTTCACAGCTGAAGGAAACTTAGCTGAATTTTAAAATTGGTTAGTATTTGTTTTTATTCATCCATTTACTCAATATTATAAACTGAGTTTCTACTGTGAGCCAAGTACTGCCAGTGGAGTGTAAACAATCAGCCATAATCCTGTCCCTGTGAAGCTCACAATTCATTGTAGGTAAAAGATATGCAAATACAGTGATTTTATGTTGTGGGAAAGAAAAGCAAGGTAACAGGATAAGGTGAAAATGAACCACTTTAAATGTGATGGTTAGGCAGTGCCTCCTTGGAGTTGAAATATTGATGACAAAAGGAGTCAGTCATGTGGAATTAATTGTAAAGTGTTCCAAGCAAAAGAAATAGCAGAAAATCAAATGCATACAGTCTGTGATAGAAGCAGAAGATTTCTGAAGATTTGGAAGAGATTCCATTTTCCCTCTGAAAAGTAGTGACTAGGAGCAGAGGCAATCATTAAGCGATGATTCAGAGACAGAAAGAGTAGATCACATAAATCTTGAAAGGTCAGTGTCAGAGATTTTGAATTTTTCTGTCATGTCTACTTTTGATACTTGTCTTTTTATCTATGCCTCATCATGGAAAACTTTTTGAAAAGATTGCCCTCAATTTCTAAAGTAATATTATTTCTTCCACTTACTCCTTTGAGGATGCTGCTGTTATTGCTCTAAGACCTCACTGACAAAATTATTACTTATATGTGGAATCTGAAAAAGAAATGGAGACCACAGTGGTATATACCAGGGGCTAGGGAATAGGGTATATGGTGATATGTTAATCAGAAGGTACAGATTTAAAGTTAGAAGGTCAATAAGTTCCGGGAACCTAAAGCAATCACTGTGACTATAGTTAACCATACCATGTTACATACTTTAATGCTGCTGAGATATGAGATTTTGAAAGTTCTCACTATAAAGATGAAATGATAATTATGTGACATGATGAGAGGTTAGCTAACACCATGTGGAAGTCATATTGCAATATCTAAGTGTAGCAAATCAATGCATTGTACAACTTAATATTATGTATCAATGAAATATATCTTTATATATCAATGAAAACAAAGAAAAAAGGAAAAAGAAACCATGTAGTCAACATATGAAACAAAGCAAAACAAAATAAGTGTAGAAATGACAGTAAGATTGCTTCATCTACTGATCATTTCTCTGTTCTTAGCTTTCTTTATTTATCACTGGCATTTGATCAGACGAAGACTTCTTTTTTCTATTGCTGTATATGACATGATCATTGATGCTCATGGTTTTCTAATATATCTTACTGAGAGCTCCTTATTCATCTCCTTCTTTTTTGTATTCAAACACTGTTCCTATATGGTTGTACATAGTCCCATGATATTGAATATCATCGCTGTAACATTTCCCAAACCTCTTTGTCCTGGTCTTCCTAGAACTCCAGATTCACATATCAACTGCCCACTTGACATTTTCAATTGTCTGTTAGATATGTATTTCAAATGTAACATGGCCAAAATTAAACTAGTGATTCCATGACCATCCCAAGCTAGTGATCTGTCAGACTTTCCCAACTCAATGACACCCTCATTTATTCAATTGCTCAAATAAAACATCTCAGTATTCTTGATTATTCTGTTTCCTTAGCACACTAGTAAGAGCAATTCTATCCATCTCCAAGATGCCCAGCTTCAATTTTATTTTTATGTGCAGTACAGCTCAGAGATAACAAAAATTTTGTAAGCTTAAACAATTCTTGGAACAAGAGTAAAATATAGAAAAAAAATAGTTCTAGTATTTGAAATTTCATTTAGGTACTTATAGTCAGCCACTGTGGTTTTAACAATTTAGTGGTTTATTCAACAATTTAGGGGAAAAAAATCTAAAACAAGGTTCTTTACAGCTCCATGAAGTCATTAATGTCCTGACTTTACTTTTTAGCTTGCTGTTCTTTAATGTGTTCCATCTTTGAGGCTGCCATTTTGCAAGATGACTGATGAAACCAATTTGTTCACTTTCCAGGAGAAAAGTAAGGGATCAAGAGGCACTTCTATTTGTTGAATGTGCTTCTTTGAAATCTCTTTTAAAATCCTTACCTAGTGACTTAACACTGTGATAAGCTGAATTACATCTTACTGCAAAGATGTTCCTTGCCACCTTGTATAAAAAATTTCGTTTTACCAAAGATAAGAGTGGATAGTAGATAAATTGATAGCAGTTTTTGCCAATTTCTCTTTTATTTCTACAAAGTATCTTTTCTGCCATTTAACATGTAAAAACAACATTCCAGGAGACATATTTTAAAACAGAAAATACTGCTTTAAAAATTTTAAATTATTATTGATCAGTTACTTAATTTCTTCTCTTTGAAAATCGGTGCCAGTTCATTTTATATTTATTTCTGTTTTATGTCAGTACACAAAGGAATTAAGAGTAAGTGCTTAAAGGGGAAGGAATTGCACTATTTGGGGAAAAGGGGTAAATTATATGGTAAAGGATAGAGTTGGACTGTCATTGTCAGCTGAATGTATTGTATTCAGATCTCGATTTATGATGATGCAGCTTAAATCTATGTAATGTTCTGATGCAACATTCCTTCAATAACATTAAAAATATTTCGATGAATTTCATATAATAAGTATTTTAAAATGATGACTAAATCAACTTTTAACTGACTCATATTTTAGAAAATTAATGCCGAGAATATTTTCATTTTTGAACTGGCAAGAATTATTAGCAGAAACACACTCACTAGAATATTTTAGGGTGTGATAATATCTCTACATACTTAAGCTAAATGAAAGCATATGTATATAATAAAGAATAAATTATTATTCTCCAATTAGTCCAAAAGGTGGTTTCATTTTGAAAATGAATGTCAGTTCTGCTGAAGCAATGCATCAAACGTTGTGGAATGTTTTCTATAGCTGATGAATGTTAATGTGATACACAGACAATAAAGTTTAATTTAATTCAGTATTTTATTTAAAAAAGTCAGTTTTTACTTTGATAGCAATTTGATCTTTTAATTATATGTCTGATCAATTAATTTAAATATTGCTTATATTTTGTCTTAAAATTTCACTTATTTTATTTTGCTAAATTATTAATATATGACATATAGGAAATTTAAAATAAATAGAAATTAATACATTCACAGATAGTTTGCCATTTTCAATTTTTAGACAATAAAGGTAGTTTATAAAACTGAGACACAATCCTATAATTACTCTTCAATAACTTAGAATCCATTTTGCTGTACTATACATGCTTAACAGCGATATTAAGTTATACACTCAAAATTCTAACTAGAACCTCTTAGTATTAATCTTTGCAACTCAGTAGCTTGCCAAAAGTTTCATCACATCCTAATTCGTTATTTGCATTTGTGCATTTGTGGTGGAAATTCATAACCTAATTGTTGCTGAAAGCATAGTTCCTAGAATTGACATTTTACTGGGATGGGGATAGAGGGATTTGGGCTAGGTAACTTTGTTTCTAAAACTTCTTGCACAAAAATTTTAGTAATCTATTCATTTATTAATATATTTCAAGAACATGTGGTTAAATTTTTCCACAATTATATTAAGGTACATGATAAAGAAATAATTCTTACTGTTATTCACTATCTTCTTACATTTCCACTGGAGTCGACTTATTAATAGGGACATAACACATCTTCAAAAGGTATAGACTTGTAGTCTGGCACTAATGTTTAAGGAATTTATAATACAAATTATAAAGTCAAGAACAATTTTACTGTCCTGAGTTTAAATGATGACATAGGAATGGGAAAAACAACTGCTAATTATTCTCTAGTATGTCCAATTTACGTTAAATTATTTTATGAAGCAAGCAGTATTTTTCAATTCTTCTATCTCTTCTGTTCTAGTGCTTCCAGGCTGGTAGCTTCTTGGGGCTAGACACATCATTTATAACAAAAACTTCTGCTTGGGTTTGGTGTTGTTTGTGTTCTGAGGCAGAACACAGGATGACAATTCCTCCCACCTTCTTTTTAATTTGTTGCATATTTGTTGTCAACAGAAGCCCTTGTGTCCTTGGCGAACCTAAGAAACATGATTCTCAGAAATCATGAAAGAAGCATCAGGCAGACTCAGTCATGCTCTGAGTAATCCACTCAGCAAAACACAGACGGTAAGGAACGGCAAGTAAGAAATCACTTAGACTCAGAGCAAAAGAATGAGAGGAACATTAGCTGTATGGCTGCCATTCATCCATTACTTTCCAGGTTTAGAATTATAGCAGACCCTCCACATATATCTCCTCAATGAATTAGAATTTAAGAAGTCAAGGACAGAACTCAGGCACGGGTCATGAAAGGTAAGTCAGTAATGGAGTCTAAAAAGTATTTCCTTAATAAGCTACAAATTCACTAAGGTCAAAGAAAATTCATTTTTATATCCATAGATCTTATTGCATAGAAGTTGTCATCAATGTATGGTGGCTTCAGTAAAAGTAGATCCAGAGAAACAATATAGTCAACATTAGGTTGAAGTAGATTTATAAATAAAATGAAACTGAAAAAATGGGTATGATTTCAACATGTGAGGACATAAGAAGACACAGAGAGTGGGGATACCTGGAACAGGTAGAAGTAGAGATGGAGACAATAACTGGAAGAGTCTGTGTGTATGCTTATACAAGTTGATGGAAGTACGGCAGAGGAAAAATTGAAAACCTAAGTGGAATGGGTTCTTCAAGAATAAAGACCACTATTTTACAAAATTATATCCTCTTTATTTCCTTTTCAAATTAGAACAAAGAGAATAGTAATGAAAAGCAATAAAACAACTTGAAAATGTATTATCTAATACTTCATGCAGATCATAGCATAGCTTCCAACTTAACTGACTCGTGAAATTTTTCAGACAATTTTATAATAAGGACAGGGAGTAAAATATATCAAGAGAGAGAGAAACTTAACTACAATCAGTTAAACTAACCAACAATCACATTTTTCTGAATTTTCCAACAAAACACCTAGGAAGCCTGAGATAATTTTCAGTCAGTTTATTAGAATACATTTTAGATAGGCATGTCTCTAAAAGTGTCATTAAACTCAATCCTATATACAGTTGAGTTAGACAAATTTCTATATTAATGAGCCAAGGATAGAGTGGTTATATCTGGCATTTTGCTTGGCGGATTTTTTTTTTAAGTTGGAGATAGATACTTCTTAATATTATTCCACATGTTGAAATACAGAACACTCACTGTCAATCAAGCTAGCTCAGCACTTGAGTGCCTCATTTTGTCTCCCCGGAAGTTGTATTTGAGTATTATTACTGCTTGATGAAGATCTTCACTACCTGACTCATCTAGCTAAGGGATATCAAAATGCCTTCCAGCAAACCTGTTACAGCAGATGAGATTTACCCAGACCTAGTACTTAGTGCTGATATCCACAATTTAAGAGAACTCTAAGGAGACATTCCACTTAGAGCACGCTGCATAATCGGCCCAACTGATACTTTCAAACCCAATGGCCTGTTTTTGTAACCAATATGTTTTCTACATTTCCTTACAGAATCTTTGATATCAAACTCCAATCTATATTCAGTCTAATTTTCCCAAGATGTGGACCAGAAGAACTCTGCAGTTTTCTGAGTCTCCTCTTTCTCCACAGCTTGTCTAAGAGACTTACTGCATCTTAGCATAAGAAAGTAGACAATCATGTTTTCTCTTCTCTTCAACCTATGCTACTACCAATAATAATGCTAGCCACTGCTGCTGCTGCTTCTGCTATTATCACTATCACAACTTCTTCTACCACCACATTCACCACCATCTACTACTTCCATATACTAGTATTACTGGTTTAACAAATCTTTAGTATGAACAAGGCCTGGTGCTAGACAATTTACTTACGAGAATTATTTGAGACAATTATTTCATTTTTTAAAGGAAAGATGCAGGCAGGAATTAAATCAAGTAGGCAAGCAGATAGGGAGAGAGAGGAAAAAGAAACACCCTTATCCATCTTTATTTGGCTGTTCATACTTGGTGACCCCTGAAATCCCTCTGTGGAAACCTTGATCTCTGGGATGCATGAGGCCTGTGCTTGGTCAGAGGTGGCAGACTCAACCACCACTTTACCAGGTCATACCTAACTTTTTTATATAAAATGTTATCAAAGTCAAAATGGAGGTTACGTAATCTGCTAGTGAATATCAGAGTCAGAGTCAAATCCAGTCTTCCTCAGCCCCAATGCCTGGGTTGTTTCTATTCCACTGAAAAGAGGACTGGATTTACCCATGAAATTGCCAGAAACCAAGATCCTTTAATTCCGAATCTGGAAATCTAAGTGTACACGCTGGGATTGACCTGGCTTTTTAGAAGGAGTCACTTTCTTGTTATGGGATATTCTGTCCTTTCTAACACTACCTATGGGTTACTTAGGATGAGGAGTTAATTTGAAGTTTAGGTGTTAGATACATATTGTTCTCAAAGTAGATATTAAGAGGTTGAAAAGTTCACTGAGACTCACCAAAATTAATCACAACCCTTGCAGAATTATCTCAATGTAACAGTCTTAATTAAAGTTACAAAGTACATTAATTCATGAAAAAAGATTGTCTGCTTTAAACACATCAAAATTGCAAGCAATTGGAGTTTATTGTGCTCACATGTAATAAATGAATTTTTGAAGTCTGGCATTATAAAGACTAACTCTTTTGTAGTCTGAGAATCATATAATTGTAAAGGAAGAGCTAGGTTAGAACGTCGTATTTCTTACCTCAACCTGGTAAAGAAAAGGAAGGGAACAGTAGTAGCAAATTTTGAAAGAGATTTACTTCTGACTTTAAAGTCAAATCAAATTAAAGGAATACTTTTATACTTTTATTTTGCAGGAAAATACTATATATGGTTGGTATTTAACAAATATTTGACTGATTATTTTATTTGCAAACATATTTTAGTTCTCTGATCAAGTCAAATAATAGTTTCTTAGACCTTTCACATTCAATCATTTGAATTTCAGAGTACAGTTTTAGAATTCTGATTTTATAGAATGTAATTTATAACTTTAGTGTTCAACATGGAGTTATTTTTATAATGTTTTTTAGAATAATTTACTCCATGCAAATTCTATATTATATTTAAGAATTTGATGTGAATTAGATTTCTTTAAAAATTTGCGAAGTCTTATAGTAGAACACAATAAACAGTATTTACAAGAAGCAGAAATCACTTTTTAAAAGAAAAGTTTCACTGACATTTAACTTTTTAGTTTTATTGGCATATTTATATGAATTCCAGAGTCTATACTCTTACATAATTTAATAACAAGGGGAAATGAATGTTTAAAAAACAACCAGGAATAATGTCAAACCCATGCATGGATGTATGAATTAATACATAATTTCCTGTAATTTGGACAGAGCACAATAATTGCTTCAAAAATGTGATATGATTGTGACTACAAATACTAGTTTTTTCTTTGGGGGATAGGTTATTTCTTTATTGAAAATAAGGCAACTGTAACCTCCTTTCCCGCCTCCACTGTTTTCTTAATTGCTAGTCAGCTCTCAGCATTGCTCTTTCTCATAGGTGATTCTTGGGGAAATAGTTCAAACTTTTGGAGAATCTGAGAATTGTAAATGTTAGATGTCATAAGCTTTGAAAAGCTGCAACAATTTTAGGTAGCTCATACTGGACAGTCAGTCTCCAAGGCACAATCAGTGGGTCTGAAAGGTGCCCTCTCCTTTTCCTCATGAGTTTCTTCCAGAAGTTCAAATATAATCCCTTCAATTTATGTTAGTACTTAAAATTCTATCATTCATTTGAGTTAGAAATACAAATGCTTTTGGGAATTTATGGGATGTAGGGGAAATTAGCTCAATCAGACTGACTTTTTTTTTTAAACTGAATTCAGATTATAAACAAGGAATAGCAAGTGTGTGTAGCAAGTAATTCTGGAGTGCAGGAGAGTGGCACTCTGCAGGATTTCCTTCAGCAAGAAGTCTTAGAGCACCAGAATAGAATGTTCAAGTCTTTGCAGAAAGAAAGACAAAGAGCACCTATGGGAAATTTAAAAGGGGTCCATTCTGAGCCTGGGAAAGGAGTGACAGAGCAGAAACTTATTGTTAACATTTAAGCAGGAATAGGGATAAAGGGAAGTTGGAGCACCAGTGATATCCAAGAAATTTGTAAAGAAAGAAAAATTACAAGGTAGCTGAAACTGTAGTGAAATTAAATGTTTTACCTTCATTCCTAAATTACATAATCCCTGCTCCCAGGAATTAAACATAATAACATTCTCATTACACTTCAGCTGTGTTCATGACTTTTTTTTCTTAAAATAAAACCAAAAACCTTTTTTGAGGAAGCTGAAGGTTAAGCATTATAAATTCCAAACCACAAATTCTTTAGATTTCCCACCAGAAAATGTCTTAGAATGTAAAAAAGTTACTTAATCCTCTACCCTGGTTTTAGGATAATTCTGCATTCTCTTATTGTTATAATTAGATAAAATACTGGCAGTTCTAAGACCATGTAGGAAAGTATCACGACTTTAGGCATCTACTCAAATTTTCCACCCCTGTCCTCACTCCCACTCATATCAACACAGTTTGGGATGTATTCCCTAGACTTTGGGATACATTGGGTCACTTTTTTTTTTTAAGACAACAGTTCATTGTTAAACTTTTTATTACTTCCCTAGGAAGAACTGAATCACATCTCTGAATATCTTCTCTTGTATTATCTAAAATATATCATTTCTTGTCCTTGTTTTCATATTTCTCTTCCATTACTTAAGAGTAAATCCCTTAAAATCAAGAACTGCAGTGTTTTTCTTTCCATTCTGGGGGCTGTTAAAGTAAATTATTTCCCCAAAATGGATCAATAACTGAATGAATGCAAAGACCCATGAGTGAATGAAACAGTTGGCCAATGATTCCCATTTGGTATATACCTTATTGATCAATTGGAGCAACCACCCAGCCTAGAATTACTCAAAACTATGGTTTTAGATCTGTATGCTGGTTTCTTTCCTTATTGATCAAAATCATTTTAAATAGCAAAATGCAAAGATTATAGAAATTCTAAGTGGAAAACTAAACCTTCTTTCTCTTTGAATTCTTGTGATAATTCAAGAAATTTCAGTTACCAATGAAACATTTTAACCTGACTTCTGGGCTAGCAAATAATAAATAAGACGTTTCTCATTCTGGGTATATAACCTCAGGTATAGCAGGAAAACAAAGAAGGGAGAGGAATGCCAAATCAGCTATGTTGGTTAGGAATAACTAAAGATGCTGTGTTTCTGAAAAAAAAAAAAAAAAGTTATAAATCTACTAGAGATGTTGAAATTAGATGTTAAAATAAAACTGGAGTTTGCTTCTGAATTGCTTTTAGCCACTTCATTTTCTCTAGATAATTTGAAAACGTCCTATGAAATGCAACTCAGAATTTATACAGTGTACTCTTTTTCAGAACTATTGTTTTTGCAGAATTAAAGGAGAAATTTGACCTTGACTACATTCCTGGAGGCCATGCCTAATCTAATTTATTCCCAGTGGTGCTGCACAGGGAAGAGTTGATGGAGTCTGCTGGCTAGGTCTGCCACCACAATAATTTCTTTAGAAAGTTTTACCATCTGGAAAATGCATGATTCAGCTCCACTAGCACATGTACATCATATGTACGAAACAGAAGAACAATGATATTAACTGAACAAGCTTCAAAATAATGCAGAATATTTGTACAAGAATGCTAACCAGTTACTAAAATGAAAATAGGTCTAAACAGCTTTCATCATAATGATCCACATTTGGAATCAAATTTATTTATTTTTCAGTCTACAGAATATAAATGCAAAGCATAGGTAATAAAATATGTCGAATAGTGTTATCAGCTTGAACTAACACCTTGGATACAATGGTGAGTCTTTTAAGAAATACTGTATGATCTATGATCATGATTACATTGAAAAAAATATTTTGTGGAAGAGTCCTAAAGTCAATGAATTGAATTCTGAAAGTAATTCAGAATGTTCTGAATATTTTAACCAATTATTTTCCTTTTCTTTTTCACTTATGTAAAGAGCAATATATAATAAAAATATGGAATTGACTCACATAATTATGAAAACTGAGACATATTAAGATTTGCAGTCAGTAAACTGAACGTCAAGGAAAGTGGATATGTATCTCCAGTCTGAATTTGATGGCCTGAGTACCAGGAGAGCTAAAGTATAAGTCCCAGTCTCAAAGTTAGCCTGATACTTAAAAGGATCTATTGTTTCATTCTGTATCCCCAAACTAGAAAAGACCAGTGTTCCATTTTAGTCCTCAGCAAGGGGAGATCTGCCTATTCATAAGAGTCGAATGCCTGATTAGAACAAAAAGGCAGACTTTTAAAATCAGGCATTCAGTTCAATGACTGGATAAGAACTATTCACATTAAGGAGGGGGATTTATTTTACTCAATCTAACTTTTTGATGTTAATCTTATCCATAAACACTTTCATAGACACATCCAGAATAATGTTTGATCAAATATCTGTACATCACGCGACCCTGTCAACTTGTTCCCCATATTTTTCTCTATACTTAATCTCCAAATAAAGAGTATAACAAGGTTATTATACACCTAACATGAAACAATCTTCTGTCATATAACCAAAAAATGTATTAACTTCTTCCCCCAGTAAAAGAGGTGAAGTCTTTGGATATTTACTCCTTTTGGTATCATGCAACTTAAATGCTATGATGTAAAATTTATAATACATAGAGGCTAGATAGATGATAGATAGAAATCATATATATGTGGAACACTTTAATTCTACATATACGTCATATACGATGCATATTATATATATATATATATATATACACTGACAGCATGAATATATTCATAATGAAATGAGTAGAAAATACTCATGAAAATAATAGTTCTAATTTTTGTTATTAATTATAGGTACTATCTTTCATTTATAACTATCTCTTCTATTACCCATTTGTATTTCCTCTGCCTTCAACAAGCACATCAGCTGGCTGTCTGTTTTATCTAATAAGGTGACTCAAACTTTTGTTCCCAAAATGTCCAAGTCAATTGTCCTGCTTGGACTAGACTGTTGTGGTATTACATTAACCTTAATGAGCTGGATATAGAAATACTAAGAGATGCCCTAAAGAGTCTCCTGCATTCTAGATATATTTTCACTTACCTCTATTGTGAAGTAGAACAATTTTTCCTTCATACTTAGAATCAATGACCTCAGCCAACACAGTAATTCCCTTCTCTGAGTATTGATTCAGAGACATAAAGATCCTAAAATGGTTGGGTGGCAGTCTTAACTTCCAGTTCAATGGAATTATTGTCTTCTAGTGGAGGCATTCCTTCCTTTGAAACAAAGATCTCTAGGTCAGGAGAGCATGGAGACTTGGGAACAGGAAAGAACATTTTTGCTAATGGGTCAATGGGTTAATAGTGAGTGATGTAATTTCCACTTCCATCCCTTAATTCTTAAGCCCATGAATTCTAGGTAGGGGAGAAATCTATTGATGACTGATTCAGAAATTCTGGAGATCCTTACCAAGCCTTGCAAACAACAGACACATCTCTGGTGCTCTGAATCTTCTAAAATAATCTCACCATTTTCTATTGAACCAGCTTCTTCGGGATGGTGAAGGACATGGTACGAACAGTGAATTCCATGAGCGTGGGTCCATTGTCAAACACTTTTGCTAAGAAGTAAGTTCCTTGATCATAAGTAATGCTGTATGAAATATTATGATGGTGAATAAGGCATTCTCATTGTTCAGGATGGTAATTTTGGAAGAAGTATGGTGTGCAAAGAAGACAAATTTGTATCTAGAGTAACTATTCCAATAAGAACGAAACACTGTCCTGTCAAGGATGGAAGCAGTCCAACGTAATCAACTACCACCAACTAACTGGCTGATTACCCCCACAGAATGGTGCCATATTAGAATTTTTGTCTTAGTCTCTGCTGCTGACAGACTGGACACTCAATGATGGCCATAGCCAGGCTAATCTTGGTGAGTGGAAGCCCAAGTTACTGAGCCCAAACGTAATGTCTACCTCTGACACTATAGCTGCATTCCTCATGAGCCCATTGGGTGATGACAGGGATTGTGGAGAAAAAAGAATGGTATCCATAGACTGTGTCATACTAACCTTTGGTTATTGAAACCATTCTGACAGAATGCAGCGAGTTCATCCTGACCCAGACAGTGGTTTGGAATCTCAGTAGAAACGGCAAGAACCAGTTGGGCAAGAAAACAGGATAAACCAAGACAAGCTTGTAGTCTCTTTACCCGCACAACACAACGCAGCTGCAGATGTGCAGATAAACTAAAAATAGCAATGGTCACCTCACTGGCAACCGTCAGCCTCAGCAACACCTGAAACCTATCAGTTTAAAGGTCAACTTGACTCATCTAATCAGAAACTGACACCCCATCTTAATGACCCTTTCCTCATCTTGTGGTTTTTGCACTTAAAATTTCTTCCCCTAAAACAACCAATTTGAGTCTTAGCCTCTCTTGGCTGGCTCCATTCTCTCTCTCTGCTCCCCACCAATAAACCCCCAATTTGCTTAGTTGCTGCGCCTATCTAATCTCTTGAGCGACCCTGAACCCACACTCATTGTAGCCTTTATTTTTCTTGGCTCTTGTGCCTTAAAACTGTTCCTCCAAAGAGCTATTAAATTTATAACCCAAAATCAAATCAACCATGTACTCCTCCTAAGAGAATACAGGTGCCAGCCTCTAAATGCCACTGAAGGCAAACAGTCACACTTCAGAACCAGGCCTAGGGAAGAAGAGGAACTCAAATCAGAATCCAGCACCCCTGTTCAGCAGGAAGTCTGAGAGATACGGTGCTCCTAATCCTGGTTCATCCTCCCCCAATCTTTTTCTCTTCAATTAAAAAAAAAAAAAGACAGGGAATGTCAAGACCCCCACAAGAGAAATCCTTAGCAGAGATCAAAGTTTGGATATCAGGGCAGTGAACTGTCCCTGGTGACATCTGACAAAGCAAAGGAATGCAATCATCTGGATCAATAAGGAAAGCCTATGGATGAGTCTGACATGCGGGATGTATGTCAGACGTGTAGTATGTGTTCAGGACAGACCCTCTGCACAAAGGAACAAAGGAATGGCGCTGGTTGAAGAAGCCCACCAATAATTTCAGAGGACAATGTCACCTTGCCCAATCAGGAACTGAAA
>RJWH01000061.1:243823-347605 GCA_004363575.1 Solenodon paradoxus | reverse complement strand
CTACGCAGGGAGAAAAAGTTGTAGAACTGGTGCAAGGCACTTCACCTTCCTGGGTTTAGGGGCCCTCCCTAGGGCTACTGTAACAAGGTACCACAAATCAGACGGCTTAAATCAACTGAAATGTATTGCTTTATAACTCTGGAGGCTGGAAGTCCCAAATCAGGTGTTGGCAGGGCTGTGCCCTGTCTGAAACCTATGGAAGACTCTTTCCTGATTCTTTGTCATTTCTAGGGGGTTTCTGGAAATATTTGGGATTCCTTGGCCTGCAGCTACACAAATCCAATCTCTGTCATCATGTGGCATGCTCCCTGGTATCTGTTTTCACTTGGCCATCTTAAAATCTTATAAAGACTAATCAAGTTGGATTAGAAGCCTACCCTACTCCAAACACCTTAACTAATTACATCAGCAATAACTCTAGTTTCAAATAAAGCAACATTCTGAAATACAGTAGGGTAGGACTTCCACATACTTTGGGATGGGAATACAATTCAGTACTTAACAGGATCTAAACTGGAAGATTGTTCAGTCTATTTTTCATTCCCAATGGAAAAAAAAAATTGATAAGATAGCAGTTTTTAAAGTCTCAGTCACTAATGATCATTGACCTCTGCTAAACCACTCCAGGAACCAGGTGGCCCACATTCTGTAATATGAATGTTCAGTTTGACTCATCCTGAAATGGAGCCCAAATCTACCCACTTGTAACAATTCTAAAACGTGAGCTTACACATGACAGCATTAAAGGAAAAGCATCAGAGTCCACATTGTTTCTCTCATCAGCTGAGCTGCCCCATATCCTTTGATCTCTCATCCTAATAACATTATGGTTGTTCCCCATATGGACTCCAGTTGGTCTACCTCGTGAAACAGGGCATAAAACCCTGAAACATGTAGGCTATACTAAACTAATACCTCTCTTGTTGAGAAACTGGAAGCATTTATTTTCTCAACTGCCAGTGGCTCATACTTTAACCAAGTCCTTTTCATGTATTCTACTATCGAATGTCTCCCTTATCCTAAACTTATGCAGTTGTCTGATCTTTTAGATAACTGAGATAACATAGCATAAAAGAATAAATAGCCAACTACCAAAGCAGAGAATCAGCCAAAGTTCTTTCACCACTCCTCTAGCCCAGAGACATGACCTTCTAGCAGAACAGGCAGAAGAGAAAGCTTTGACTCACTGCTCACGTGAGATGAAGAGAAAACTGAAGGCAAAGGAGGGGACCTATTACTTACTGATTTCTGAGGCGAAGTAGCTGAGAGGAAAAGTGGAGGAAGTAGGAACTTCAGAATGGAGAAGAGATAAAAGATGGGGGAAGGATAGGAAGATGACCTAAAGAAAGATGGCCTAAAGATATACCTACAAATTTCTCTGCTATCTTAGGAAACATCCCTGTGGGGATACACCTCATGTTCCTGTACATCCTGATGGGACACTGTAACTACATCAAGGACCACAAACCCCCATATCTGAATCTCTATAATAACCTTGAATAAATTGTAACTTGAATTCTTCAAGGTCCCAGTGTGAATCACCTTAGTAGAAATGATGACCCAAGCAGTAGTAAGAAGAAGAAAATCCATCAACCCTGAAGCCAAGCACCACCTCTGATTCACTGCAAATGCTACAGATAAATTCAGAATCAAAAAATTCACCAGAGGCAATGACTAGACTGGAGAGTTCCATTCCCTCTGACCCAAAATTATGCACATATAGCTAGAGTCTAAACTGTACCCTCTGACATAATCAGACAATTACAAGTTTCCTCCACTATTCTAAAGTAAAGTGTTCCTGTGAAACCTTTCATGAGCCAACTGGTCTAAAACAAAGAAACAATTCCATTAGTTGATTTGGGGGAAAATGTAATACATTTTTATTGAGATAATATTGTTTTATAACACTGTATAGGTTTTAGGAGTGTAGGTTCATTCATCAAATATACGGTAACACCCTATACCCACCATAAAGTTTCCAAAACTCCTCCACCCCTGTCTGTTGAACCCCCACTACCCTTTGTCATCACCCACAGCTCTGTATGGAAAATGTATTTAGTTTTTCCTGACCCCAAAAATAACCGACCAAATCATACTAAATAAGACATAAATCCTAAAATAACACTAACATGTAGTAAAAGCAGGAATGACATGATGAATACACAGCCTGTAAAAGTGTAAACAACGTGTGTCCAGTGTAGTTTCACTTACCAGAATCAGACAGACAGGAGCACACGGGGAGGCTGAGAGGTGGTGATGCGGGTGGGTAAACTGAGTCATCAGATGCAGGGGTGCTGGGAAGTATAGGACAGGAGGGCACAGGAGAGAGGAAGACGGGCATCTCAACATGCATCGTCGTCTAGGTCCATCAGGGCAGGCAGGTCGCTGATGTCTGCTCCTTCTTCTAGGTCTGCCTGCCTCAAATTTGAGGTCCTGCTGCTCTGGCAGATGTGGGCTTGAAATACAACAGTATGCATGACTGCTCAGCCTCACGAATGAGGCCATCAAATAATCTTTGTGAGCACCCAAAACATCCTGTAAACCGGCCCTAAACCTAGGTGGCCTTTCAAAAATCAAGGCACACCTTTCCCCAAACATCGCAAAATTTCACGCAAAGGCTTCCTGTTTGGTTCCAGGACGACTTCACTTTAGGGTCTTATTTGCGCTCTTAAGCTTTTTGCCCAGAAATGCACAAAATAAACTGAGATAAAGCACAGAGTCTCACAACACAGTTCAAAGCTGTGGGCTCCAGACGCTGAGATGCTGAGCGCGGTTCCCGGAAGGAGCTCGGCCGCCGCTTTCGGCGCTCAGGATGCGCACTGCCTGACGGCTGCCGCAAAACACACAGTGAACGTATTTCGCTTTTCACTTTCTGTCGTAAAAAGCAAAGCTGTTGGGTTAGAGAAAACAGGTCACCGGTACAAAAAAATCCTCCATGTCTATAGGTCCTTGGAAACTGTGACTTTAAGCGAAATAACCTGTAATAAAACCACTTTACTATAAGTTAATATAAACAAGTTATATTTACTTCTACCGCATTTTTCTAGTTACAAAATCACCCCAAACACATATAATAGTAAATAGTCATTTGTATTCTAATATTCCAACCCACTTACTCCAGTTCAGGGTGGCAGCTCAGTGTAGGAGGCAGGGGCACCCCCCATACACACCCATAGTCAGTCCTACTGGGTCAATTTAGACATACCTATGAATCAATGAATGTGTACTATTCAAGGGTTAAAGTATGGCATGGAGTCAGGAGAGAAGATCTCCCCACTTCAGCATGGAAATTAATGCAGCTTTAGAGTGAGCAGTGAGAACTCCAGAGAATACATCTCTTTGGTATAGTGATGGAAGTGGCAGTGGAATAGGGGGTAGTGCTGGCCACTAGGACCAACATGAAAGTGTTTACAGGTCCCTTAACAACTCTAAAGATGGCAATACCCAGGGTACCACTTAAGAATAAGTTGGGGCACGCCCTGGTGGAGTAGCGGTTGGATCAGTCGCTTCTGAAGGAGTAAGCCACATACCTCTGATATGAGTCCTGGGTCCAGGGAGGAAACAACCATTGTAACTAACTAAAAATAAAATAAAACATGCTTCCTCCTTTCTTTTCCTGCCTGCATGCCTACTTGCCTTCATTCCTGCCTAGAGAGGAAGGGGTGGGGGAGGAGAGGGGAGGCAGAGAAGGAGAAGAAGAAAAATTTGGCTGCATATAACAGAATTTTGTTTAGCAGTTTTCTATTGCTGTTTAACAAATCATCACAAACTTGGTGGTTTCAAATAACATATACCACATTCATGTAATTCTAAACCACATTTTTTTTTACCATTCTTAATGTCCCCAAACATTGGATGTAGCTTACATTTGAAGCTGGCTTTGTAAATAAATCTATTTCTTTTTTACTTCTTCACGAAAATCTCTTGAGAATTTGGGGTGTAACTTAGAATGAATGGTGGTCTGACATCCAATAAATGTGGTATGTATTATATTCCAGTTTTTGTGGGACAAAGTCTGGGCATTTAACTATATTCTGTATAGGGTCTCATCTGGCTAAACTGAAGATGTCAACAGGAACTGCAGACTCCACTAGAAGATTTGCTTATGTGGACAGAACTCAGCTCTTTACAGCTGCTGGGGTTTCATCTTCTTGCTGGCAGTCAGCTAGAAGCTGCCCTTCCCTCCTAAAAGCTGTTTTCAGTTGCTTGCTGCATGGTTTCCCAATATGGGCGGCACACAACATGGCAGCTCAGGTCTTCAAAGACAGGTGAGGTGAGAGAGACCCCAGCAAGAGCGACATATGTGTACAGCTTGTCACCTTTACCATGTGCTATCGGCTACAAGCAAATCACAGGTCACGCCCACACTCAGTGGGGAAGAATCCACAAAGGTATGAAAGCTATTACATAGCTCAGTGATTCTTGGGATGAAAAAAACCATGACTCATCAAAAACCTTAACAATTCACATTCAGAAGCTAACCCTACACCTTTCTGAATTAGGATTCCTTAGCTAGAGATGTTAGAGTCCATAAGATTTTTTTGTTAAACCAAGTTCTGTAGGGGAAATTGATGATCAAACAAGTTTAGAAACTAACATTAGAATTATATTCAAAAAATAATTGATATATCTTTTCTCAGTCTCCAACCTAAAGTTTCCTAGAGTTGAGATAAAAACTTCTTTGTTAATTTAAATATAGGCCCCTTGATTCTAATGACTTTTTTATATAAGAATCACATTTAATCAACTGACATTGTTAGGCGATCTCATACCCAGTCTCACTTAAGTAGACTTTTCAACCTTGACATTATTGGTATTTTGGTCCAGATAATTCTTAGACCAGCAAAAACTCTCTGGACATTGTCGAATGACACATGGGGTCAAAATAATCCCAACTGATAATCATTGTACTATCTTTAGCATTTCACAGAAGTACAGAAAATTCAGGACAGTAGAAATATTTTTTAAAAATTGGGAAGGAATCAAGAAAATGTAGCCAAACTGTTACATTGTGTATACAACAACTCATGTTACATTTTCCCATGTGTACACAAACTGTACATTCTATACTTCTATGTAATTTCCAGAAATTAACTGAAAGCTTATGTCACATTTTTTATTTGTATATCACTTACCCTTCCAGGGACCCCACTCCAATAAAAGTAAAGAATGAGGAGGGAGGTGAAAGGGATCGGGGTCAAGTTTATTTCATCGTATTAATGTCAAACAGCAATGGAAGGATTTCTAATTAAACCTACCTTCAGACATCCCACTGCTTACAATTAAATAGGTTTAAGTAAAGAAAATGTACTACATACATGCTTTAAGCTAAAATAAAAATATTGAGCATAAATAGATAAGAATTTTAATTTTTATTGATAATCCATGATTTCCTTTTGAATACATTATAGAATACAATTAACATAACATTTTAATATTTAAAATTTAAATTTTCAGAATCATCTTGATCAAAATTTTAGTTTCTGAAAGAATGTTTAATCAACAGTTATCTTCTCAAATGCAGATACATCTTCTCAAAATAGAGGATCTCTGAAAAAAAATATATAAAGCTTCCTGTGTAAAAAAAAAATGTACTCTACCACATCAACTGCACCCTCCAAAACAAGTCAAAAACAAAGATTGGAAAGAGCAGAATAGAGTCAGTCTATTGAAACTGTCAAAGATAAGCCTTAAAAACCTAAAAATGGAACTGGGAACTACCCTCTATTATTAATTCAATACACTGTGTAGAGAAGTTAGAAACCATAGCCTCGTAACAATATGAGACAGAATTATTCTTATTTAGCAACACACATATCAGCATTATTCCTATAAAAGAGACATACACATGCCAATACATAAGGGTCCTTTGAAGTGAGAAATCCAGAAATAATTTAGGTAATATCCATTTTCTTCTGTTATAATAGATGAAATGAAAATGACAATATTTCATGGAATGATGCAATGTGACTCTCTTTTGGTGAGGCAAATGAAAACAACTCATTGGCTAGTAATAGTTTTGAAACATGCTTACTGTCACTGATGTAAACTTTATTTGAAATATATATTCACTGCTTCGCTTCCTGAAGAAAGTAGAAAACAGTCCTGCTTTCAAAGTAGTGATAAAAAAAAATTTCATCTCAAATTACTCTCAATGTAACTTAAAATATTTACTATTAACAAAAATAGTAGTTGGATAGGGAACTTTTAAATTCTTAAAAGTGCTGTGCTTCGCTGGAATTTGAAAACAAAGGAAAATGAGAAATATCTTCTTCCAACAGGAGTCTCCACTGAGAGTATAAAAGATATGAAGCTTATCCAAGAGTGAATTCACTTTCTAGGTGTCTCAGATTTACAATGTGCAAGAAAATGATGCACCCCAGAATACATATAGTATTTGGACCCATGGAAGCCAACTGGAAAACTCAAAATAAGTATTTGTCTTACATTAAGAAACCTTGTCAAGGAGGTATTTACAACATATTTTTATAGAAATCAGTATTAAACTTCAATAAGGCAAAGTTTAAAAAGGCTATTACAAAGAAGTCCAGATTATAAGCCATCAGGGTAATAAAACAGCTTCTTTTAAAAGGACAAAGAAAAATCATAGCTTCAGGTTTTTTTAAAGTGATAGGACAGTCAGAAATGTTGAATGGAATAACTGCACTATATCAAAATAAAGATAATTGATATTATGTTGCCAGATTATTTATAATTATACTTAACATAAACAGAAATTAGACCTAAATACAAAATTTTTTAAAAAATAACTATACCCAGGCATACTTAACATAAACAGAAATTAGACCTAAATACAAATTTTTTTAAAAAATAACTATACCCAGGCTGGTATATCCAGAAAGGCGGGAGGGAGAATTATGCTATATACATTTCAGAACTTTCCTACATGTAAGATATTATATAACATGCATAAGTAGCAAACTGTTAGGTAACAGATATATATCTGAATTTTATATTTAGCACAAGTCTCCTCAGACTATAACTAAAATACTGAACCAAAGATACTATTTTTTTAAATATTTGAAAAACATAAAGTATAATAGAACAATACAAAAAAAGGAAGAATTTCATTCCATAGGCATATTTTAATGCACTCAAATTTGGCAGGGAAGAGGTAGATATAATTGAAGGAAGTAAGATGGTGAAACCAAATGTGAAAGCACTGCTGCTTCCTTGAAGTGTTTGGCTACTGGTTATGCTCAGGATTCAGTCTCTGGAACACTGGTCAGTCAAAAATGGAAGACAGACATTCTAGTGTCTTAATAAGGCTCCTAGCCTGTGTAAAGAAGGGGAGATTTTAAATGTGCTCATATCATTAAAGAAAAGTTGATGGCATTCTAAATGAAAGAGGTTTAGCATAAGCAAACTTAAAGGTAAAATGAGTTTTTAAATAGTATTTCGTATAGATTATGAAGAAAATAGTCTATAGTATCATCACCACCTGTCATCTTTTTCTCCATATGCCTATGGCATTTTAACCACTTTAATCTAAACCCACTCCTTATAGCAGAGCAAGTCCTCTAAGAGAGAGAAAAAGAAGACAAGGCTTGCACGGTCCCGTGCCTCATGAGGCAATGCGAAAGAACCAGTTCTCCTCCTCCCCATCTTCTTCTCCTTCTTCCTCCGCATTTTTAACAAATTTATAGTCAGAAGAGATGAGCTACAAGGTAACTTTAACTTTCTTTAAAAGGAAAGTTACAGGCAGGAATGAAAGCAAACAGAGGCAGGCAGGAAGAGAGAGGAAGAAGAAGCAATTTATTTATTTCATTTAGCTGTTCATCTTGCTTGTGCGCGCCTGCCTGCAAGTGTGAACCCAAAACCTTGGGATGTACGAGGACTACATCCGTCTCTTACACCATGGAGCACATGTGCTGACACAATGTAACTTTTTAACCTGAAAATCTGAATTATTTCACACAAAAGAAGTAATAAGAGTTCTAGTTTTTAAATGAGAAAAAAGTCTGAAAAGATGCACTCTGTTTTCCAAAGGCCTTTCTGTTCTAGTGTTTCCTAATATACTACACTACAAGTTCAGTATAAACTATTTACGAAAGAATTATAAGGTATTGATGGTCAGTATAAAGTTCCTTGGGAGGGCAAGGGAAGGAGGTATCTCTGTCAACACCTCTCCCCAACTTCACTATCAGATCACTTCATCTCCAAAGCAGTCCTAGGGTATAAAGATTGAAAATACCATATAAGAAGACCCTAGTTAACAAGTGCCTTTTTCAAATCAGATTGTCTCAAAGATGCAACAGAACTAAAAACTTTTCCCCACTTGAAAATAGATTCAAGAAAATTATTTGACATTTAACTGCTGTCTCTCCATAAACCATTCTCTTAGAATCTATTTTCAACAGAGAAGTTTCAAGCTTTAAAACACCAGATGCTGATAATTTCTACTTAGTATCAAAGCATCCCTAAGCAATATAAGAAAATCTACACCCCTAAAATTTCTTAAAATTCACTTAAAATAAAAACACTCTTTTGAAATTTCACTTTAAAACATATGATTGCATACTTTTCTTTTCATGGATTCATTTTTTTCAACAGTTAAAAATATTGTAATGCAGACTCTTTGGAGTCCAAAGGCAAGTATTTTGCCCATGTCCACTTTAGAAATAGACCATGAAGTTAAGGAACAAAATTAAACCATTTTTAGATTTAGTAAGAGATCTTTAATTTTTTAAACATATTTCAATATATTAAAAGGGAAAGAAGGAAGGAAGAGAAGGAAAGGAAAAAAAGAAGAAGAAAAATAGATGGAAAGAAATTTTTCTGTACATTTTTCACCTGGATAAATGAATAAATAAACATTATCCTCCAGAATACAAAATAACTACTGATCCAAGTGATCAAAATTCAGGAATCTTCTGAGAGACTTATAAAAAGCATTAGGTATCACCAGACAGTGGGAAGTCTGATGCTCAGTTACCTGAGCCTTGAAGAGCTCCTACAGGATTCTCCACCACGGCCTACAATACCTCAGGTCAGCAATCACGTCAGTGCTCTCATCCCCGTCAAATCCCGACTACTTTCCCAAACCAGGGAATTCATTCTGCCGCATCTCAGACAGGATGATATGCACCTCTGACTTATCATCATCCATTACTAATATCTCTAACAATATATCTACTAATAAGATATAATTACTTATATCTCCCAGTCTAGGATCTCCCAGGCACATGCTACTCTTATCTCTGACTTTCACCCCAACAAAAGAACACCTGGGTCTGAGGAATTGAGAAGGGGAGCAGCATGCCCACGCCCCTTCAGGCAGTTTTGAGCACACTCCTCAGCCTCTGAATCTCCTGCCACGTACGGGAGAACACATTGTCTCTCTTCCCTACAGAAGAAAACACAAGGATAAAATTGGGTATCTTTGGAGTAGAAAAGCACCATTTTGCTTCAAAGAAAATTCACCATCTACACTCTAGAAAGACAGAAGAAACATCCAACTAAGAAGGCTGTACTGGAATACAGGGGCTAGGGGGCATGTGGGAAGATGAAACAAGTTCCTCCTTCAGTTGTATTCTCCTGGTTCTCAGGAAATCCACTTCAAATACTAAAGCAAACACTGGTGTACATTAATGCTTAAGAATCTAGACTCACTTCTTCTAGAAAAATACAGGTAAGTAATCTAAAATAACACATTTATTTTGGAAAAACAAACACTTCCAAACAAAAGCCTAAAACATTTTAAGAGGGGGAAATAAGCTACACAACTGCAATCATTCTGATTTTTATGTCAGCGACAAGTCAGGTGACAAAACCTATACAGCTGAACACACTAGTACATGCTATACACCACCACCCCCTCCCCACAGCCCCATAAAAAGAAAAATAATGTTTTTCAAAATAGAAGCAACATTTGATTATGGAAACAAGACAATCACATGTGACTTCTGGAAATATGTACATGGAGTCTTTGAAAATAAATCACAGCCAATGTGGCACACAGAACAGAAGCATGAAACAGAAAACCGAAATGACTGAAGAGTGATGAAGGGAGGCTGAATCTTTTTTCACGCAAGCATCACAGCCTTGGACATCAGTGCAGAGGTCACAGTGGAACAGCTTTGCTTCGGTGTTGTAACTTCTCACCGCTTGTCTCCCTGTTCAAAGAGGCAGACATCAGTTTACACATCTCCCGTGTTTACAAACACTCACTTTGCCAACACTTAAGAGCATTTCAATACACTTTTCTGAGTTTTCCATTCTTCATATAATTTTATTTTTCTTTACAAGAAACAAATGAAATGCTCAAGAGGGGTCCAAACTGCTAACCAAACCCAAAAGGGAAACAATGCTTTTATCCAATCTGTCTACCACCAGCAGTTGGCCAGCATTCAAAGAGAAAATGGACTGCAGCTGCCTTGACTTTAGCCTCTCGCTGGAACAGGAAAGATTTCAAAGTGAGGATTGTTTACAAAAACTCACGAGTTTATTTCAGGGTAATAATTTCTATGCATTCAAATAAAGTGCTAACCATTAGAACTAGAAAGAGATGTTTACCATGGACCTTATTTTAAAAAAACAAAAATATGAAGAGACATCTGCCTATGTACTTGTTCACTAAAAACTATTCAACATGGATAAATTTTAAAGTACAATATTAATATTTTTAAAACTGTATAAAGTACTTATAATACTAGGTAACTGACAAAATAAATTATTTTTACAATACTTTTTTATTTCTGTCCCATATAGAAGGAATATTTTTTTAATAGTCTCTTCACATGTCTTCATGGCTTTCATTAATTTTTAATTCTATAAATGCTTTTTTCATTTTAGGATTTTCAATAATGGATTGATGCTATTTTTATTATTCTGATCTTTCTGATTGTCATTTTAAAGTGGTTCCCTAATAAATAAATTCTGTTCCACAAAGAAAAAATGAAGTTTTGTTGTTTCTTAAAATGTTAAATGCTCACCACACACCAAAGACACATCAATTGGGGAATTCTGCAACTATATTAAATAACAAAGGAGGTTATTGAGGCACTATCACTGCCTCCACAGTGTATTCCATCATCCTACCAGGTAGAAAAAAAATGCTATGTCAACATTTTCCAAAAATGTCCCACAAGAGACTGGGCAAATGCTGTCCCCCAATTACATCAGGACGAAAGGAGAGGAGGAATTGGCTTGCTAAGAGAGAGAATCGGTGCTATACTTGAGTCTCGAATGAACACTTTATCAAACTTTTTCAACAATGTGAACAAGTTCATTGTATTTTGAAGTGCAATTATCTGCAGCTACTTAACATATGAAAATTCACAATTCTCATGCACTCCAATGATTCTCAGTGCCCAGGCATGCTTATTCAGGATAAGACTTAATACAACTAGAAATGTTAGCCTACAGATCACACACTCAGAAAAAGTCACACTCACTGAATATAGATTAGTCCTAAATAACTTGGGAGTGCTCCAATCTCACCCTCTTCACTTTAACATCCTAAATTCCTAACATTTTATTAACTAAGAAGTTACCAATAAAACTGAAGAAACTCACATTACTTTCCAGATTTAATTTTCTTGATATACTAGAATATACCATATATGCTATACAGCATTAACAAAACAGACTCCCCTGATGAAGAAACAGCTAAACACAGCTGACGCTCTTCCAGGGAAGAAGTAGTTTATGTTGCTCCTGAAGAAGCCCTATTTCAAAACCAGAGCCAGACAGAACGGGTGCTCGGAATAGGAGTAAAACCTTGGAAACGGGGCATCACTGGACCCTCTATGTCATATTTATTTTTTTGTAAATTTTTTAAAGGTGAGCTAAAAACCCAAAACATTATGAGCAAAACATCTCTTTTGAATATCATATACTAATGTTTCCTATGTGCCCTTTCTAAATGATCAGTTGTCTTCTTTAAATGGAAAGCTCATCTCCTGCCCACCCCATCATCTAAACTGCTCCTAAACACACATCCTCTGAAATCGATTCACTCCAACAGGGGGTCACTTTCAATGAATGAATGAATGCCTGGGTCTAACTTCTAAAGTACTGGGAACTTTAGAAACCACTTACTTGGCTCATAGTAATCCACTATGGACACCGAAGCATCTTGTGTATTTGAAACCTTGAAGTTTCTCACAGCAGGAATATCAACACAAAACTCAGTTTCATTTACCTTGAAAAAATATAAAAGATTCTTAAAGGAGTGGCAGCCAATGTATTCATGGTAAAGCAAAAGACATGCCTTTTTCTTAATCATTTTAGGAAGCAGAAACTAACATTTAAGGAGCACTCATACTTGCCAGGTATTGTGGTATTAAGTAATTTATATAAAGTATCTCATTTAACTTGTAGAATAATCCTTACAAGATAGGTATAATTCTTGCTTATGCTTATTGAAAAGGAGTCTGAGAATTAGAGTGGTTAAGTAAGCAGCAAGCCTGAGGACACAGGCTCTTCGACTCTAATGCCTCACCCAGATCCCCCTGTTGCAGGTAGGGCACCCCATTCTGGTTGCTGCTGATAATAGCTCAGCAGCCCCTGCTCTGGGTAATTGCCCGCAGATGATGGGAACAATCTCTCCCAGCAAAAAAGGTAACACTGGAGCCCGAGAAGCACCCCACAACCAATAATTAACTGATATGGTGTATAGAAAGTCAACTTCCTTGCCTCCAAGAGGGGTAACTTACATTGATTTTTTTCAAACAATAGTGCTTAAGAAATCTGAAATTAGTAAATTATTTCAAGCATTCCATTACTACTAATAGCAACAAATGAAAAGTCAAATTAATCATTCAAAACATACAGGTCACTTAAATTAAGACAGCCATTCACAGGAACATTACAGATAGAGAACAAATGCCAAAACCAAGTAATTATTAAACAAAAACTTTAAATTTGTTTTTTTAGTTCCAAATCAGGCCCATGACTCTCAAGCAGTATTACTATATGAAAATTCTTGAACAGCAAAAGAATCTAGAGACTGAATTCATTGTAATAGCATTTTACCAGACTGGTTTTTGAAGTCCTAAAACAAAAGAGATCACACATGAACTAGTTTTTTCTTAAGTGAATGTAGTATTTCTCTCATTCACACTTGGCCAAACTGGAATAAGAAACAGGTATTCCCCCCATACTATGTGTAACATGAAATCCTAAAAACACTTAAAACTCAGTGTCCATTCAACCTATGAGTTTCACAAGAATGTTAGAAGAATACACTTACATACCAACAATTTTGAAACGTAACAAGAAGAGATTTGAATTCTCCACTTACCTTCCTCTCACAGAGTTTATGCACCTTATTCTTAGTACATGCTTAAATCACCTAACTTTCAATGCAGGAATCCCAAACCTTTGGGGATTTATTAGAAGCATCTTGGCACACCCCGGTGACCCAGGTGTTCAGGCCACACCTAGGGCACCATCTACTTGCAGCCCAAGAACCCCGGTTCCATAGCCCAGTGCCAGGGGAACAATAAAAAAGGAACAACTAAATAAATAAATGAATGTGTCTTCCTCCTCTCTCTTCCTGCCTGCTTCCACCCTCAATCCTGCCTGCCTGCTTTCCTCTTTAAAAAAAAAAAAAAAAAAAAAAAAAGTTGAAGTGTCATGAAAGCATTTCAAAAGACACAATTGAAGTTTTTCATCTTCAGCATTTAAACAAATATGTTTGGGGGCAAAGGGGTCCTCAAATTGAGATATGGACTGAATTTTTTAATTATAATATGGAAATTTATTTATATTTTATATCTTGCGTGAAACAATTTTTTTTTATCAAAGCATTCACTTGGCTCATCATTAATGTAATCCTCTTTAAATTGACTTTATCGTGATATTGTCTTTAGTGGGGACAAATGCAAGGCTGCCATGTGAAAATCATTCAGATACAAAAAGCTGAAATAACAAGTTAAAGAAACCATGCATAAAAAGTTGTGTTTTGAACACAATAAATGATCACTTTGAATACCTATATGAAACTTACGTTTTACTACTTACAGAATCTAAATATAGGTTGAACTTTCCATGATCATGTTCCACTTTCTTTATTGTGTCACTCAAAGGAACTGCATCTGAAGGCACAGTAAAACCACTGAGTAGGTTAACTTCCAGAAGGGTCATGCCACTCTGAGATGGACCCAAAAACCTACATCAAAGAGAAAAGAGTGGAAGAAAATTTAGGAAATGCCTAAGTTGTTGGCGAACTGTCTTCATATACAAATTAGAAATGCCAAGTGCTATTCCAAGTATTTCCTGTTCAATTGAAACAAAAATCACTATAGAAAATTGTGAAATAGGTAATCTTTTTCTAACATGTATGAAACTCATAACGCCATATAAGGAATGTGAACAATGTGTTCATTTGACTGACAGTGTGAAATGCCAGCAATGTAATTGGTTGTGCCTGTAGGTTGTAACACTTACAACAACCTAGATGCCCTTGCAACAGGCAACTCTGTGTTCCAAAGGGAATTTCAAAGTGAACTACATTTTTCATTTTCTCAAAAGCTGACAAGACGAAGCTTTTCAGCTGAAAGCCAGGAACCGAGAAGAGGCATCATTCAGGCATCATTTGACCACTTAGCTGTAGACCTCAGCCAAGTCTTTAGCAACGTATTCTTCATCTGGTTTTAGAAAAAGACCAATAGGGTGAGTCCTTCCCTTTGTTCTCCCACATACTTGGAGAGCATTTTGTGTTTTCTTTGGCCACCTTGAGAGAACTACAGGTCTCGGAACGTTTTATTACTCGGCATCCTTCTCTCGTCCTGCTGTACACAATGTTGTGCATCAAAGGACCTGGGCACCAACCACATTTTGTCTCTTTCAAAATAAATGTTTTTCTAAAATGAATACGCTTCAAGGGCTTTTTGTTTGGAGCTGAAAGAAGCCAATCTGGAGTTTGTCTCCAATAGGAAAAGATCAGAGCATTGTGAAAGTGGGTTCCTGTTGTCCTTTCAGATGGCAAAGACTAGAAGGGCAGTTAGAAAATCTTGCTTTTTAGAAAAGCGAACCACTGCCTGCCAAACACGACTGATTGAAAAGCCACACAGTACAACTGGGGACTGCAGCTGGCTCCGCGGCCCCAAGCAACTGAAACCATCTGCTGGGTGATGCGCTCAGTCAAAACAGATGCTGTTAAAGACTAATAACTGCATTACAACTAGAGGTGTTTGTATCTGAGCAGAAATTACAATGAGAAAAACAGCCAATCTGCTTGAAGACCATGACTTTCAGTACAGCATCCAAAATGCCTTGATTAACTTGGTCTTTCTACCAGGTACAGGCTGACCTAGTTCAAGTACTATACACACAAAAGACTTTGTCTGGGGTAAGTTAGGTCTTGGGCTTTATTGATGGGAAGAAAGTATGTGAATAGCAGGTAATCTTTTTATAAAGTGTCACTAAAATTTTTCACTTAAATGTTATTCGTATTTCATATCACATTTTTCTAATTCTTTTTTATGAATATCCTACCCTCACATGAAATATTTCCCTTCTCCAGGTCCTCCAAAATAAGACTATACATATATATTTATACATGTGCATATTTATATATATGAATATATTTATATACATGTGTATGTTTATGATGTATATTTCTACAAGTATATACCTATATTTATACATACAGACATGTGTGCACACATACATAACATATGCACATGCATTTGCACATACACATACTCCCTCCAGTTACTAGGGTCTATTGTCCACCTGACTTGATACTGGATTAAGATTTGGAATCCTACCTCATCCTTTCTTTCTGCTTCCTTACATGAGCTTCTATAAGTAATGAGACCCCTATATGGTCTGAATTCTGCTTCTACTTAATTTTCTTCATCTGTTTCTTTACCTGACCTCCCTAATAGATAAAATCTTTCAGGGCTCCACAAAACTTTTTTGCCCTTTTCAAAACACAATTTTAGACTTGCTCAGGAGATTTGTTTTTGTTCATTTCTATTGCCCCCTCCAAACAGGAAGTTCCATGAAGAGGACTTGTGTCTTTTCTGGCTCAGCATTACATTCCCACACCTGACCCTGTACCCAGCACCTGATGGAGACTCAATCAATATTTACTGAGGAAATGAATGACTGAATCAATTAATATGAAAATCAGGGAGGATAGCAATTACTCTATAGAGTCATTGCAAAGACTAAATGAGATGTGTGTAGAAGTACTTGCTACAACGCTTGCACAGAAGCTTGTGATAAATGCAGGTCACTGTTGTTTACAATAAGATTCTGATATCTCCCTGCTGCTGGTTCAAAATGTATCATAAGGTAAGGAATGGGCAAATACATGTGACATTTTATACCAAAATCATTAAAAAGTGGGCCATAGATAGTACAGATGGAAGCAGCAATAGAGACTGGGTTCAAGACATAGCTGAGGTGAAGCACCTGGACAATCAACCAGAGATAACCTTGAAGAGCATAAGCAGCTCAGTACCACAGCAGTACTTCTAAGTCCAACAACAAGCTGGAAAGTGCAAGTAGAACACTGTGGGATACTTAAAAAGAGCAGATCCCAGCTCCTCAGAATCAGTGCATCTTTCCAGTAACTCCCAGTTAACGCAAAGTCATGGTAAGAGGCTAGATGGACAAAGAAGAAATTGCAGTCTCTTAATTCAAAAACGTTAAAAAAAGACTCACTCTCAAACTTGTGTACACATTATAATCAAAAAGCTGATGAAGGCAGCTTCAAAGACCCCGATTCTGTAAAGTCAGAAGGTTTGAGGTGGAACCCCTCCTCCTTATGACTTAATAAAAATCCAGGCATTTTGAGTAAAGATCAAATTTAAGACTCACCAAAAGCTATCAGTTCCTAATTATGCAAGGAGCTCTTAAGCTGGAATATTTTTTCTATCAAAAAAAAAAAAAACCCACAAAAACTATGCTCTTCATTGAACTTACATACTCTTATAAAGTTTTAAGGTAAAACATAAAATTAAAGATTTATATAAAACCAAAATAATTAATTAACAGAAAAATAAGAAGAAATAAGCAGTTTTAGAGTATTAAACATGACTGGTTCAATTAAAGTTTTTATAAGTGAGGTAAGTTTTATTAAATATTTTATTCAAATTTGTTATAAATACAAAGAAAGTTTGTAAATAATTTTGTAAATATTGAGAAATGCTTAACTATAATTAGAAGTAATAATTCTAGTTTATAATCAGAAGTATAATACATAACTGGAATCTTTGTTAAATATAATTTCTATTGATAGTTAGGTAATGATATATAATTAAACCTTCAAATGTATTTTTTTTTAATGAAGAAAAGGAAGAGGAACTTAGATACCAACCTTGTACATACATTCAAATTCAAATGATTTGGATCATCTTTATCATCATTTACAGTAACATCTAGATCAAAGGCTTCTTGATTTTGGATAGATCTTCGTCTTCTAGAAGACTCTGAGTCTTTCACATTATACATAACATTGAGCTGCAATAAATTACAAATCAGCATAAATAATAAATTAATATAATAAGTTGTCAATATTAGGTATTCTAAATATTAGGAAATTATTCCGGTTGGGATTAGTCTAAGTGGATTTGTAATTCAACCTGGTAAAATTAGTTCTAACATCTGAAAAAGTGTCATTATTAATAAATAGTTATAAAAGTGCATTAAAAATCATTTTTTATTAAGAAAGGTTTTATACAATATTCTAAAACAAGAATCATAGACCACTGTGAGTGAATGATATTCATGGGCATTATTTTTTCAAAAAATATAAAACATTGTCTTCAGGAAAAAAGTGAAACTAATGCCAACTTTTTTTAGTATATCCACAAATTTCTAAACTCTGCTGCCCAACTGGAATCACTTTTTTCAAACTAGAACCTTAGAAACCCTTAGTAAGACAAATCCAAATTAAAATATCTAAAAGCCTTGGTGAACAGAAACTTGTTCAACACTGAGAATTCTTTTTAATCAGAGAATATTTTTCTAAGATAATAAAATAAATGGTGAATTTAAAGTCAACTAAGTATTCAGCATATGCCCTATGCCCACCACCAAAATGAGAGATGCTGTGGGGACTCTGGGGGAGTGTGAGAACCAGTGTTTTTCTCAAAGAGAGCTGAGGATCAGAATCTTCAGATGTACTAAAAATGTCCTAGGTCAGCCTCATGACAAGATTAATAGAAATCTACGTTTTTTAAACTTTTCTACTATTTTTGATACCAAAGTTTGTAAACTTTACTATGGAATGTTATATTTTCTTTTTTTATAGTTAAATCTCTCTCTCTTTTTCTCTAACACACACACATAAACACACACACACACACACACACACACATACACACACACCCCTCCGAACTAAACATCTAGTGCCCTCTGTATTTACATAATTTTTAAAAATTCTCTAAGTCTTCATTTTTCAAAACTAAGAATTCCAACTTCTTATTCTGGTCTCACCCAGACTCATATAATCCACATTCCCTTTATTATTCTGGTTATTGCAACTCTTTCTTAAACTACAATAATTGAAAGTACAGAGTATTCTTGGAGCAGCTGAAACTGGTTTCATAAAATCAAAAAGGAAGTCTCTGTTATAGGCCTCAACCTGTCCTTTAGAGAGCAACTATTAGATTTGTCTCCTGAATCATAATAAATACTCACCTATAGTTAAAATTTAGGGTTATATTTTCCCTACAGTAAAGCTCAATTTCTTACTTGGTGAACTTCAAAAGATCTTGCGATTTCTGCCCAAAGGCTTAGCATTTTATTACCCAAAAGAGATTAACATGTACTACAAATATGAGACTTTTCTTTGCCCACCTTCTTCTAGAGCACTTTGGAAATTTCGATACCCAATCCTGTGATGATTTTTCTTACAACTTTTTCCCCTATCATATGAAGTGTTTATTGGTCCCTACCTTTTGTTGCCTGCATGTTAATATAAATAAAGGATTTGTGAACATTCTCTCCAGTAGGTAGTACATTTACTCCTTAGTCCTTCAAACTTCAAGTAAAAATCATTTGGCTTTAGTAATTTATCTAAATTTGGTTTCTCTAGAATAAATTCCAACCAATTTAGTGATTTAAAGACATAATTTTTCAATTGTATCTAAAATATCACGTGTATATGTTTTTAGATTGACTGCACAGAAAGATAGCTTTGGAATGAGGACTTTCACATGGTCTTTGTTAGTAAAGACCAATACAAATGATTCACTATTTTTTCTATCCTTCATTGAATACCATTCTTCTAACTTTGATCACTTTCCCTGATCTTTTAAAAACACATATTGTATATTAAGCATCATATAAAATAATCTTAGAATTATTTGAAAGTTTCCAAATTATGCCTGACCTACTCCCCAATTTAGCAAGTGTTTTCTTGACTAGAACAATTTATATACTGTTTTTAAAGTAATTTTTCCTCTATAATAACAATATTTTCCTCGATAAATCTTTCAGTTTTTTAATAACCAAATGCATAAACATTTTTTATCTTATCAATATTATTTTGGATTGCTAGTAACATGAATTAAGGTTTCTAGTAATATGATGTATGTTTCCATGATTTTCATGTGTTATTTGGAATAATAAGTACTCCAGTTAGTATTCTTCACGCTACTTCCATTTTAATTAGCCCCTAATATGCCATAAAAGGTTAATTTCTTTGGATTGTCTTCCTGTACCAGAGCATTAGACGTATCATGCTCTATTTTATTTACTATTATATAAAATTTTACATTAAGGGAACATACTTTCTGTCTTCAAGTCAATTACTTATAATACTATGTTGACTTTACATTGTTAGATAAATATAAAGAAGTTGCAAGTAAAATGTGTATTTGTTAGTTATCAAGTCATAATAGAAACTCTTACCAGTATTACAATTTCTGAGTTGTAATTTTACACACAAAAAATTGGGAGTTCTCAGCAATTCACATGAATCATATTGGAGGAGTTTAATTCTCACTTCAAAAGGCAAAGAATACTCAACAAATATTTTTCAAATAGATTATCAATCCATACAGTTGCTGTTTACTCACTAACTAATAAAAAACATCTCAATTACTTATTAAAGTGATTTGTTTTCCATAAATCATTAAAAATTTTATGCAAACTATCTAAATAAGGCTTAGCAGTGCCCCCAAACCAAAGAAATATTATAAAAAGTTATATGTAACTAAACAATGGTAAACATTATTACATACCTGACAAATAGCAAATCCAAAGCCATTTGCAGAAATATTAACCACAGTTGGCTGTGCCAAAGGAAGCTGAATAAAGGAAAAAATTAATAGGTGATTGCATGGAAGAAAACATAGGCAAACGCTCCTTGACACTGGCCTAAGAGATGTCTCTGGTTGCTCAACTCCAATGTCAAGGGAAATAAACCAATAGGACGACATCAAGCTAAAAAGCTTCTGTACTGCAAAAGAAACTCTCATCTAGACAAGAAGACATCCGTTGAGCAGGAAAAGATATTTTCACATCATATATCGAACAAGGGCTTACCATCCAAAATATATTTAAAAAATTAATAAAACTCAACACAAAAACAATCCAATAAAATGGGAGAATTTTAATAGACACTTCCCCAAAGATGTATAGATGAACAAAAAGCACATGAAAAGATGTTCTATGGTTCTCGTTATTAGGAAAATGAAAATCAAAACAACAAGCTATCACCTTTCACCAATGAGAATGGCTATTATCAAAAAAACTAGAAAAAAGTGTTGGTGAGGATTTGGAGAGAGGCGAACTCTTGTTTACTGTTGGTGGGAGTTTAAACTGGTGCAATCGTTATGGAAAGGAGTATGGAAATTCCTAAAAAAACAAAAAATTGAGAATGAGGAATCCATATAATCCAGTTATTCTCCCTCTGGGTATTTCCTATAAAAACACAACAGCACTAATTGAAAGAAAGATATGCACCCAAGTTCACTGCAGCATCATTTCCAATAGGCAAGAAATGGAAACAATTTAAGTGCCTATGGACAGATGAATGGATAAAATATATGTGATATATACAAATGAATGATTTATACTACTCAGCTATCAAAAAGATGAAATCTGTCATTTTAAACAACATGGATAGACCTAGAAGGAATTATACTTAGTGAGACAAGCCAGAAGGAGAAAGACGCATCATATAATTTCATTCATATATCTATATCGTATAGAGAGAAATCAAGCAAACAAATGAACAACTAATCAAACAAAGACAGATTTTTAGTCTGCAGAATCAAATTAGTGGTTTCCAGAAAGGAAGGGGAAAAGGGATGGACCAATCAAATAAAAGTGATTAATTATATGGTGAAAAAAAGAACTAGACTGGCAGTGGTAAACCTAACATAGTACATATAGATGTTGATTTGCAATGATGCACACCTTAAATTCATGTAATGTTATGATTCAGTGTTCTTTCAATAAAATTGATTTTTAAAAAGTGATTAGGTTAACTTTCTATATCCAAGTTCTTCCAAGTAGCACACAAGATCAGTGTTATTCCTCATTAACTGTGTAAGCAATCTGTGGAAAGGTCAGGGAACTTCACATCGCCTGATCTATCAAAAGATATAGGCCAATCAGTTAAGAGAGATAAAGACAGAAGAAGCGCACACTCTCCACACACCCTCCCCTCTGCCCTTTGGGAGGTTATGTTAGTGCTACCAACAGTCTGCCCTTCTGCAGGGGCAAAAGCATAGAAGACCACAAAAGTCATCTTCCTCCTCGAACTTCCCATTGTCAGGCCAAAACCTCTGGCCTTCCTGAGAACACAATGACACAGTGACTGTGACTAACTTTATGCCTTATTTCTCCTTTGCCATCAAACCTCTTCCTCTGCTTCTAGTCCTGAATTTATCACTTCTATCCATTACCCTCAACATCCCACAAAATTAACCAAAGAATAAAGTTAAGTTCTGTTGCATTCTTTCATTCCATTTTAAAGTACGAATTCTAATACTACTTTCATCAATTCTCCTATGAGAAGATGTTTTATTGCTGAAAAAAAGATGGTCTTAGAAATCATGGATTCAAATCCCAGCTCTCTGTTACTAGTAATATGATCTTGAGCAAGTTATTTAACCCTTCTCAGTCTCAGTTACATTATGTGCACAAAGGAATTAAAGTACTTCTTAGTATTGCTTTCAGAAGTCAATGGAATAGCACACATGCATAAATCTAGCACAGACCCTACAAAGACTAGGAACTTGATGCACGTCCATTCCTTTCCCAACATAACAGTACCCATGTTTTCTCTTTTTTCAGGTCTTTCTAGATTTCCCATTCCCTCCTCCCTTCCCCAGTTCAAAGAAAGGCATCTCTTTACCCTTATCTCTCTACAGAGTTCGGGAACAAAGGTTGGTTAAAGTCGATAGAATGCAAATAAAGTTCCAGTATAAGGAGCCTACTATAAAGAATTGTAAACAAGAGACCCCTTGTCCACACCTCTGCTGTCTGCAGGACAAAACGATTCTCTGTGTCAATCAGAAACTTTACAGGATTCAGCGAACTAGGTCCCGTAACGGTCACTTGGATATTCGTTCTTTCTGTGTTCATTAGAGCTGCAAATTCAGAGAGTGCCTTCAAGGCCAAAACAGTATCCTGTTGAGAAAAGAAAAATGTTTATGCATTTAAGTATATAGCAAGGTCTCTAAAGAGTAAATGCAGCAATGCTCAGGATAACTGGTATACATTCATCCACTTTCTCTGAAAGCAGAACTTTCCTTTATTCATCTTTGAATCTTCTGGGTGCTCAGAAAATATTTGCTGAATAGAACTGAGCATCTACCATATCAGGGTACCACTGACTAAAACTGAATTAATATAGATGGGTGGTTATTTCATATAAATATAAAATGTGAAAAAAACAAAATTAGTCACTAAAATCTTTGTTTTAAATTACTAAACTTTTAAACTGCCAAGTAGTTTTATGAAGACATGAAAAAAAGGCATCCACATATTTCCTAAAATATACATACATATATATATATACATATATTTTTGAAGTAAAAACTATCATCTCTCACCTGGGTAGATGCAAAACCTCCCAAGCTGTTTCTTTGACTGCTTAGCCACCTCATAATCGGAATTCCCTCCGAAACCTGATATTGTAAGAAGTGTGAGAGCAATGCATAAGCTGCAATTTCAATATCCTGGGAGCTTGGTTGCCAGGATTCAGAAAGTTTGGACACTGATGACACCCAGAATTGCATGTCTCCTACAAAACAAAAGCATAAACATTCTGAGCAAGTACAGAAAAATTGTATTTTATATTATTAAATATACCCACACTGGTCTAAGCTCTAGTTGACTAGAGCTTATTATATATATATATATATATATATATATATATATATATATATATATATATACACACATGTGTGTATTTATGCCATACAATTATATGTGTAATCATACACATGTACTTATATGTCACTTTTTAAACTATCACAACCTATAAATTTTCATCCTTTTCCTATTGCTTATGTTTGAGGATGTTTTGAAGAAAATTATTTTCCCAAGAGAAATTCCTATTTGATTGAAGACTAAACATCTATAAATAAAAAGAAAAAACATACTGCATTCCAAAAGATAATGTGCATAATTCATCTGATCAGACTATCCCCAAAATATTATAGAACACATTAAAAATAACCCTGTTCTGGAAATCTGCCATTAACCAGTTCCAACATTCTGGCAAACCTCTACTTTTTTCATTATCTGAAAGTTGATTTTATAAATTCAAAATCCAAGCCCCACTTCCAAAAAAATTAAGTACCCAGGCCAACTCAACAAGCTTCCTGGAGACATTCCTGCTAGTCCCCTGAGAAACATCCTACTTAGTGTTCCCTCCTCTTCTCTCAAATATCATTACTTAGATGATGACTACACTTAGGTAGATTGTGAAATAACTACAATTTAGTCAAGCAGAAAAGAAGAAATGTCAAGGACTACTTCAGCTTCTATGTGATGATCTTCTAGTCCCAGCACTGCAAGAAGTAATAAGGATTCGATTTAAGTTAATGCTAATAATATTTTTTTTTCAGTCTAGACATCACAGAGCATTTTCTACAGTCATCCCTTTTTGAATTAACAGTAGACTGAACTGAATCTGTGGACATTATCTAAAATTATTTCTGCCTATTCATCCCCATTTATCTCTCTCTCACACACACCCACACACACACACACACACACACGCACAAGCACGCACCACCTGTATCCCTGAATATAGAGGCCATTTGGGAAGTAATAACTGTACTTTTTGTCCTGGTGTAGCCCATGAGGAATCCCATTTACAAAAATAAATAAAAATTGTACATACAATTCATTAACAGCATTTTCTGGCATTTACATTTCTGTTCATTAGCATTTATTTCACAGTTGTAAATACTCGCTTTGTAGCTAGCACTATATATTTGTTTCTCATAACACCTGTTGTGTGATTCTCCTATTTTACAGTTGCGGAAACTGAAGCTTACAAAGGTAAGTAGCAAGATCAGTCTTTGAACGCAAATCTCTCCACACCCCAAGATCTTAATGATCACTCAAGACCACCAGACCAGAAATGGTATCAGGAGATTGAAGCGTCATGTCACAGGGCAGAACATATCCACAAGAAGGAGACAACTGAGTCCTGAAATGCTCTAGAAAACTGTTAGGAAGACTAGAAGCAGTTCAATTTGGGCTCATCCTGATCTCATCTTTAACTTATTCAGTAGATGGTAAGTGCAATCAATTCCATATCTGGCTCACAAAATTTTTTGACACAATTTATGTATTCCATAACATATAATAGTCTAACAACCTCAAACAGGTCCTATGGATTACCTTCTTGTTCTGCTCTCTGTGTCAGCATATTCAAAGCTTCCTTTGCTTTAGGGCTCTCCACCGATGACAATGCATAAGTTACCAGAGCTAGAGTATAATTGTCTGGAATTCCTCTATTAAATTCAGATTCCAAAAAGTTGATAGACTCTTGCACATCAACATTAGACTTGAAAGAAAGAAATATTTTACTATATTGTTTGAAATATTTCTATTACTATATATTTAAACAAAGAACACTTTTAAACATTCACTTGAAAAATTATTTCAGTATATATCAAGTATTTGATTTTTTTCCAGGCAATGGGAATCCACAGTGGACACTGACATTTAAAGAATTCCATGTCTTTTGAAAATAATTCTACTTTTCAGTATTAAGCAAATAAACACCATTCCTTAAAGGGAATAAAAAATAAAAAGCAAACTTTTTGTCTGTGTTTCTCCCATTGAGGATCATAAACTCAGATGGAAGCAGAAAATAAGGGTTGAAAAAGAAATTTCACATATTTGATCTGAGGTGTAGAAGCTCTAAATTCGGAGTGGGGGGGAATTGTCTTTTATAATGCATAGTACTGAACTGAGAAAATTGTAAGAGCTTAATACACAGAATAGCTCAAATGCATCAAGTGAAATACAATCAGCATTAAGCAGTAATCAGTCACTTTTGCTCTTGAGCAAAATCAAGCTCATTAGCATAATGTTTCATGCACACTCATTTCATCCAGGCATCTGTGCCCATTTAGCATGGTTTTTGGAGTGTGGATATAGTTTACTCTAAATCAGCAGACACTGTAATTGCTCCAGAATATTTTAAAAGTAACAACATCCATTATGACCTACACTTGATAAAATATACTCGCAAATTCTGAAGAATTTTCTGTCCCCTAAGAGATTAACATTTCCGATACTAAAATGTGTATTGACTTATTTTAGCCATAGCAAATACAATAAGATCTATTATTAGAAAGCATTTTTAGAACTCTTAAATTATTTGTAAAGACTGGATTAATATATTTATTCACAGATTTTGAAATATGTGGCCACCAATGCAAAGCAAAAAGGTGTCCAAATTCAAACTTTAAATGCGATACAAAACCACAAGACTCCTTAAGTCTCCAGACATATATGTAACCATCAAGACCTACTATCCTTTTGTTTCCACCCATCATTTATTAAATTAAAGGTTAAATACCTGATATTTTCTGTATCGCAAGAGAGAAGTCACAATATAGGCTGTAAGCGTTACTGGACTTTTATTGCCACCTTGAAGCTCACTATGGATTACTCTTCCTGGCTCCCAAAATTCACCATTGGATTTTTTATATCCTTTGAGCCAAGCATATATTCTGTGTAACACATTCTCATCAATATCTATGTGATAATCAGCTTCAATGAAACACCTTAAAACAAAAGCTGACAACCTAGGTGAAAAGGAGAAAAAATACATTAAATACACTTTATAAAGTCCTCCAAATAAAACTGAGCAAGAAAAACACCAACAATAACACATTTTTCCCCATCAGAAGATTATCAGTCACTTAAGAAGTAACACAGAGAAGAAAGAAAACAGGGACAACATAAACAACTCTGCCTAGTGGGTGGACCTGGTTTCCACCTCAGTTGGCCAAGAAATTCCAATTCAATTCACAAAAATATCAGATTTGGAAAGGAACTTAGACATTTTATCCAGCCTCATCACTTTCTAGTGTGAGAGTTCAACATTCTGAGTTAAATAAATTGTCCAAGAATATTCATTGCAGACTGTTTTAGGTATTTACCAAAGATCTGATTACACACTTCAATCATCCCTAAAGCTGTGGATGAAGTACACAGAGTTCACGATCAACTGTAATAAGTTTAAGTGGTAGAAATGGACAGCCTCTTGCCAACAGAATAAGAGTCAGACAGCTACAGCTTGTGCACCAACTCTGTCTGTGTCAAATACAGTCCAGGGTCTCTTTAGAAGTGTGTTTCCTCCCAACCACCCTCCCCCCAAAAGAATGGTTTCTAAAGCCCAAAGAAGAGATGGCAAGAATATGTAACAGAGATTCGATGTGGCTATCAAAGCCTAAAATTTTTACTACTGACCTTTTACAGAAAAAGTTTGCCAATCCCTGCTACAAAACACTACATATCAAGGTGAAAAGAATGTCAAGCAATAAAAAACTGAAACCTTTGTATTTCTGTGTCTGTATCCCAACTCATGCCAAAGGGAAATATGAAGCAAACCAGTTTCATTTTATGTAAGATTTAGTGTGATAATCATTACTAATATTCAATAATATCTAGTTCTCTTTTGAGTATGCAGTTCAGGAAGTCACTTCCTTGCCTCCTTGAAGTTAGGCATAGCCATGTAATCAGCTCTGATAATGATAAAGTGAGAAGAAATGTTATAGTCTGGATGAAGCATGCAATTGCCAACTCCATCTTCCATGCTACTCCAGCCTTCCCTTCAGAGGCAGGGGCAAGCCAGAGACTCCCAGAGAGATGATGAGATGCTGGCAGTGCAAGCACAGACGACAGTGCCCCTGCTGACTCATAGTGGAAATGCCACATGAGCAAGACAAAACAACTGAGATTTTAGTGTTGTTACCAAGGCACATTTTGTCTAACTCGATTGATACAGCTAATCAATCTTTTTCTGAGTGAAATATGAAACTGAAGATAGTGCAAGGAAAGAGAGTAACCATCCAAAATCAGTCACGCAGAGATTCCATTCCAGAAGAAACTGGATATTCATTACTCAATTCCTTCACTATTTTCACAACCATAAATGACATGGCCTGTAATAACCCAAAACGCATGTTTGATCATGTCAGATTAAAGAAAGAACTATGTCACAATCACCCAGTATTACCTGTCAGCTGCACCAACATTATAAAGTATTTTTATTACTGCTTTTCCCATTTGAAAAATAAAGGACTTATTTATGACTTACCTTTCATAAATAAAAACACCTGATCTGTAAGTATTGTAGAATCACATTTTAAAAGGAGAATCTCTTTTAAAGGCAGGCTTTGGGAAAAGTAGCTTCCAAGTCTTTACACAGAGGCACATCTGTCAATTTCATGGCCGTGGTGACTTAGTGAGGGACCATTCCATGACACAGATTTGGCCTACTTGCAAAAAACACTTACCAAGTGCTCCCAGAACGGTCATCATTCCCAAAAGCACTGAAAGAACCATCTTCCCTCTGATAGAGAAGCTCTCTCTGATAACCTGAAGAAACCAAAATAGACAAATAATCCATGTATTCAGTTTGCAATGGAAGTTTCTAATCATGACTCCCTACTGAGGAAACAGAGAATGGGAAAGAAGACACCAAGTCACAGCTAATATTTAATACATTCTACATTCAGTGCACCGCTCTGGAAGACTAAAAATACCAAGGCTTTTAAGGCATAATGTAAAAAATAAGAATGGTGATACCCCCCCAGAAAATGAAAGATAATTCAGCAGTATGCTGTAGACAATCTAACCACTCAAAAGCAAGAAAATTAAAGGCAGAGTTTTATTTGTTGTTTTCACTACAATGGTTTCAATGTTTAGTATCTAAAATTGCTTGCTACTCGATAACATTATTATCTAGAATATCACAATTAAAGTTTAAGACTAAGACAAAAAGTAAAAACATTTTTAATTCTTATACCAGCAATAGGGATGGAGTGGAAATTTCTAAATAATATAAAACAATGGCAAGAAAAATTTTTGAACCACAAACAACTGAGGTAAACCAGTTTGGTCTGCCCACCACATCAATTCCAAGTTCTCACTGAAAAGGAACTTGGTGGTAGTAATGAAGTCTCACTATAGAAGGAAATTGGGGAGGGGAGTAAGGCTCATGTATCTGTTTTAATAAAGGCAGATGTTTCACATTTGAAAATAAAGGGTTGCAAATAAAGAGTTTCAAATAAGAGACAGACGTTTTATATTTGCAAAGCAATGCATGAAGTTCTCAAAATCCAGTAACAGAATAATCGTAGGTCAAACACTGAGCAACGCATAGCAAACTTGCTGAAAATGAAATTAGAAAAGCAATAATTTGTCATTAAAAGGTAAAAGTTAGCAGGAACCAAAAACATTTCCAGCTCAAGACACAACAACAATTCATTGATTATCAAAACGTCTTCTGGAAAAGTATAGGATTCCACTAGAGGCAGGTAGGATAACAGCCACGGGCAGCCTAGAAACCAGAATCATGTGCTGAATTTGTTGAATTCAATCCTTAGTTAACTCTAGAACAACAGTTGTACTTTATGCATATGACATTTTAGAAGCATCGATAAGTAATTATTTATATTTGACTAAAAAACATGAGTGCTAATAGGTTAATTTAGTAGTTAATCTGCTCTTGCCATGTCCCAAACTTTTCTCTTGGAGTCTTTCCACAAGAAACACAAAAGAGTATCTGATTTAAGCTATAATAAGACAAAAAGTGAAAAACAAGAAACTTTCACAGGCTCTTTAAGACCTCTGGCAAATATACATATACATACGCAAGTACAACATTTAAGTGACAGTAGAATTTTCTTTATTTAAAGAGTGAAATGCTAAGTTATAATCATTATGTTTACAAGTGAATATTGTGTTCTAGCAAATAAATAGTAAACTTTTATCCAATACTGTGTATCAGGAACTGTTCAAAACCCCTTCTCAGGCATTAACCAAGGTAATTCTCACAATAACCCTATGATGTAGATGTTACTATGATCCCCTTTTTAAAGATGATGAGACTGGAACTCAGAATAAATACCAAGTGCAAGGTCACACATCTGGTAGGTATTGAAACTACATTCCAGCAATACAAAAATATAGAGTTAGAAGATTATTCACTGCAGCATTATTTGTAATTGCGAAAGTACTGGGAACTACATAAATGCCCCCAAATTAGAGATCAATTACATAAACTGTGTTTGATACATATAATGAAGCATTAAATAGCTGAAAAGACTATCCCTATCAACTGATGTGTTGTAATTTCCTGGATATATTGTTACATGAAAAGGGCAAAGTCAAAAAAATATATATGGTATACTTAAACCATTTGCGTAAGAAAAAGGGGAAATAATAAAACATGTATTTTAATTTCTATTGAGAGGAAGGGGAGAAAAGAGAGAGACAGAGAGACAGAAAAAGAGAGAAGTGGGGACAGAGGGGTGATGAATAGAAAATAATAAGGAAAGTTTCCCACAAAGGAGGATAAAAAAGGTAACATTCCATGGATACCTTTTAGTATAAATTTGACATCTGGAAGCACGTTGATGTTCTACAAACTTTTTTTAAAAGTAAACAAGAATGGAAAAAATTAAATGATAGGCCTTATTAACACTACTTTAGTTCACTTTAACATGTTTTAATTTTCATATAACCATGAAGGAAAAAAAAAAAAAAAAAAACACCACAGAATCTCTTCCTTTTTTCAGAGCCAGTCAGACAGCACAGAGAAGCAGAATAATTGTCTGATGTTCACAAAGGAAATTAGAAAAAGAGTCCAAGAGACTCTTCCTCAATTTCCAATTCTGGACTTAAGCCACAAAAGAAAAGAGTTTCACTGTGAAGTCAATCTGACAGAGAAATGGAGGAGAAAGAAGAGGAGAAGAAAAAGAAAAGGAATAGTTTAGGGCCTCCATCACTAAAAGAGGTACTTCTGTGGGAAGGACCAACCCCAAAGAGAGGACCATGTGCCTCCAAACCCCCGAATCACATCAACAACAGCAGTTCCAAGCATGAGCTATTGTAAAAGTGGTCAGAGCAATGAGATCATGAAGATGAAATCAGTGCTTATGGAAATTACCCCTCCGGTGGCTGCCCTCCAACAGTCCCCATTAATATCAACAACTAGCACCATTTCTCCACCACAGGCAGCCAACCCAGAGGAGGGGGAGGACTCACAATCTCCAGTTGTAGTGTCTTTCTTGAGTTGGTCTAGATAAAACAGAGAATTCAGACCTCCAGCTCTGCTCCCATGGCAAAATAGAGGAGAGAGTCAGAACCTAGAGAGAGAAGCTCATAGGACTCTTCTGATGGCAGTCTCCTCTGAGGTGTCCTTCCTCATCTTACACTAGCAAGGCATCATTTGTGAACCCTCAGCTGCTTGTTCTCCAAATCATCCATTCTACCAGCTGAAAAGGACATTACTGAGTCAACTATGATGTTTACTGGCAATATAACAATTCAGTCTTCCAGCGAAGTCACATAAGTTCTATAAGGAAATCAAAAGTATTACCTTTAATGTTACGGTTTTATGAACAGATCTTGGGTTAGAGGGTAAGAGTCTAATGAGAATTAACAGACACCTCTGATCATTAAAATACAAAAGTTATCAAGAGGCTATTAGGTTAAACACCCAGGCACTGTTATTTATAACTAACCAGAGAAGGTACGTATTTACTGCCATGAATTTTCTTTGAATAGTTATGAATATATTTTATTTACTAGTTCTCATACTCAAGATGAAAAACTGCTCACAGAAACACATAGACAGGCAATGTTCTCAATAGAATCTGACTTGATTTACTTCATGTCAAAATTGCTTATAAATAAATAAAATCAGCTCCTTGCAGCTCTATCAATCACTTTCTCTAGTAAAAAGCTGATAAAAATAATTTATATGTGAAAAGAAAAGTAATCATTATCAACTTTCTTACTCTACAGGCAATAGAAAGTGAGAACCTGACTAGATTTTTTTTAACATCTTTTCCATTGCTTCTAGTTATTCTTCAGATAATCAAATAAGGCATCAGAATTCTGAAACCTAATTTTTTATGGTTTTTATTTCAACAAGGAAAATACAATGTGTTTTCAACAAGGTTTGGTCTGAATCTCATTTAAAAAATTGAGCCACAAGCACTACAATTTAAATACTTGAGGAAAACAAACTATTTAAATCTCTAATTAACAGGTTCAGGATTCCTGGTTCTTATCAAAAACAGTTTTCATTTTTATGATTCTATTTTTCTTTTTTGACAGCAAAAGACACTTCATTCAATGATGCAGCTCCTGTTTTGACCAAAAAAACAATGGGTTAGATTACAGGGCTCCTGGGCCAAGCATGATTTAAGTAAAACAATGCACTGTTCATAAATGGTATTTAAATAAAATAATCATAACTCATGCCCAAGCCACTTTAACTTCTTAAAAAATAAAAACAATTACGGTATATTTAAAGGACTTTGGCAAATATGATGGCAAAAGAAAAAAGAGTCTGTGAAATAAGACACTTATTTCATAATGAAAATCATACCTAGAAATTTTTGTCCACTAATTTGAAATAGAATTTAATTCAGTTCTTAAAATGGCATATTTGGGGGAAGTTCATGGAGCTAATTTCCATCAGCCATCTCACCAGCTCAAGAGGTATCATGCTGAAACCACTAGTCACATTCCTAGCTGATAAAAACATGCCAAAGCCAGGTAGAAACTTTAGTGTTTATAAATAATCGCTTCATTGTGGAAAGACTTGAGAGATGCTCTAGGCCCACTCTCTACCTTAGGATGATGAACTAGAGTCCAAAAGAGTTTATTTTAATAATCATTCATTCATCCATTCTGTATTTACTGAGGTGCCTATATAGGGATATAATGGAAAAGAGATTAAACATGATCCCCAGTGTCAGGAGCTTACGTTCTAGTGCAGGAGACAGAATTAGGCAAATAAGATCATTTTAAATAATGTTAAGTGTGATGAGGAAAACAAAATGAAGTAATATAAACAAGTTATTAAATGGTCAGTGAAGGTCACTCTAAGGTCAACACCACATGATGAGGAGAAGTCAGCCATGGAAAGTACTAGAAAGGGCATCATGGGGGAAGAAAAGACACATTTAAAGGCCCCGAAGCACCATGGAGCTGGGAATCGCCCAGATGTCACCAGAGAGGCAGTCCACAGCCAACAGTATCAGATGAGGCAATAGACGGCGGTCAAAGTCAGTCTGCTGGAGAATTTTATGCAAGGAAGCAATATGATTTTGACATTTTTGAAATAAACTGCTTATAATAAGTGGAAACTGTTTGAAGGGAAGTGAGAATAGAAACACGTAACGTAAGAAGCCACCAATTGGCCCAGGGGAGCAACAATATTGTCTAAATGGATTGATTAGCAGTAGAATAGAACCATTAGAAGGATTTCACATTTACTCTGAGAGGTAGAATGAACAAGAATACTTGCTGATTTCATACCCTAATTCCCTAGTTAGATGCTCTAATTATTCTCTAGCTGACAGTTCTTGGACATTTACTGTGTCAAATAAAATGTTAAATCTCTCTCATTTAATCTTCAAAACAGTTCTATGAAATAGGTACTTTATTATCCCTATCTTACAGGTGGGGAAATACAGTTCAAGAAAATAGCCCAAAGCAGGAGGCAGGATTTAGAGCCAAGTTTGGACCTGCCATAGCTGGTGCTGTTCCTTGGGGTACCTCTGGGCTCCACTTTCTTCTGAGGTGTGACTGTGCCCATTTATAGCAGTAATGTTATTTACTCTAATGACAACTTGGAAAACTATTTGGCCTTTAGAGAACAATGCTTTTTCTGCCCTCTGGTTCTTTGTACCTCCTAATAGCCAGTATGTGTGAGGAAGGCTCCCAAGACATCAAGGAGCTGGAGCTGCCAAAGGGCAGCTTTGAAAACCAGCCATCTGGCACCAATATGGCCAGCACTGGTCTGAGGGACCAGCTCTCCTTTGGGAAAAAAGAAAATTCTGAAAATATGGACAATTCATTGTTTAGGACCTATGCTGACCCAGTGCAAAGTATCTAGGGTGCAAACTCAAAAAAAAAAAGGAAGAAAAGAAAAGGCTTTTTAAAGAAGGGAAGAGAGAAGAAAGAGAAACATTTTATTTAGTTATTTATTTAGTTAGTTATTCTGATCCCCCATCATCATCACCACCACCATACACACACACACACACACACACACACACACACACACACACACACATACACACACACCCTTGTCCGGGCCTCAAACCCAGGTCCTTGGACTTTACATGGTCCACACTTCAGCAGTCTCTGCCATCTAAGACACAAGGGTGCACCAAACTCAAATTATGCTTAAGGTATATTTTATCATTCCTTTTCAGTAGTTCAAACTGTAAATATTTTTAAGCATTAATACTTGATGATCCAATAATACAGTTCATAAATTGCATAAGATTAGAAATTATATGCCATTTTCTAAATTATTTTACTTTATTTTATTCAAATATCCCAAAGAATATAGATCAAAGTATAAGTTTCCAATCTAGTTCCTACAGTTTCCACTTGAAACAAGCTGAAGTAAATTTTGAATACAAGTCATAATTTTGTTTTCAAAAGGTACAGGGTCAAATAATAACAATCACAAACATTTTTACTCATCTACTTAAATATAACTATTATGACAACATGCAAAGATCTCACTTGTTTTTAGCACAGCACACACTAGAGAGCACTTGATACTACTTCTTAAACTTAATTATATTGGAACTTCAAAAAAGAAGCTCCTGTATTTAAAATAGGACTGATGTACAAATATATAAAAAGGAGGATAATTTTAATTGAATAAAACTGTACGGAAACTGCTAAATCTTGAGAAATTCCTAACAGACTTAGCCAGCTTTAGGGCTTGCATGCCTGCAGGTCCTGGCTCTAATCTGAGAGAAAACACACCACTATCTTCTTTCCCATATCAGAACTCAAGTCACACAGCCCTGATTTTTAATCCCTGGTCTCATTTAGCTTGTCTTTACATTGCGACTCACAATCCTCTTAATCCTCCTTAGCCTTTGTCTATGCCAGACTAAGCCAGAAGAGCTCTGGACACTGATTCCAACTGCCACAATATCTTACAACTCACTCTAGTCCAACCTGACAGCTCAGATTCTCACCTTTGATGTCTCCTTCCCTTTAGGAGCCCATGTTCCTCCTTTTCTATTTTATCAGAACCTCCATGGAGACCTCCCATTGCCATACTCAAATATCTTGAACCAATTGATGATCCTCTTCCATCCTACCCTAGAGCTTCTAACAACCTAAAAACAGTAGACTTGTCCCCATAGTGTTCCCAGTGTTCTGAAGAAGAGTATGAATTCCAGAGCCTGATGATCTCGGGGGAAACCATGGGTGAGTTATTTAGCCTCCCTATGCCTCAGTTTCCTAACCTTTAAAATGGAAATAATAAAAGAACATTATAATAACTGCTTTAACAATAACAGTACTAACAAATAATAATCACCTTCTAGGGTTTTTGTGAGAATTAAATTAAAACATTTGCGACGCATTAAACAGGGTCATAGTAAAACTGATTACTGTTATTCCAAAGAACTTAGGTTAAGATGAAAAAGTCTCTGCATTATATGGAAACCTAAGTAAATCTTAAATTGAAAGTTATCTTTTTTTTTTTTTCCAGTTCTTAACAATGAAGTTATCAAAACAGCTAAGAGCTTGCCTTTAATTTGCATTTTACCCATTCATTGTAAAAGAACAAAAATTTAGGATCTGACAAGTGTTGATTAGATGTTCAGATTATATTGAATGAGCATTTTCTTATCATTCTGCATAAACCATTCTAATTCTTGTAAGTTTTATGGACAGCAAGTATTCCAAATTGTGTAGACAAAGAAACAAAGCCACACAGAGATCTCGCCAGAGGTCCTCTAAAATGGAAGTGCAAAATTGAGAATGTAACTTTTGTGTGATGGGCCTTTGGAATATTTGAGGAAATCAAATCTACGTGATTATTATTAAAAATGACTTTAAACTTTTCATTTTCTTTTAGGTGTAGATATTAAGAGCATGGACTCCAGGGTCAGACAGTGAGTTCAAATCCCAGCACTGCCACCTACTTGCCAGTTAAGTATGCAAGCTAGTTTGCAGGCTAATTAACTTCTCTGAGCCTCAATGGTCTCACCTGCAAAAATGGGAGAATAATACTGATACTAATTGTGAACATTAATGAGGCATTATATGTAAAGTACTTAAAATACTGTCTGCCACAAAGAAAGCTCTCAACAAATGTTAACTTATTATTAAAACAAGTTGCAGACACAGAGCATCTGGCATCTACAAACAATAACAGCCTCTCAAGAAGTTAGAGTAAGTCATCACAGTGGCATTTTCCAAGGGGCCAGCAGGGTCTCCTCAAAGACAAACATTTCTCTCCTAACCCCATCTGCTTGACATCTAAATGTGTTGAAAAGGTCACCATCTTGCAACATCACATGTGTTTAAGCAGTGACCATCTTCTCCACTGAACAGTGAGCTCCCAAAGGAAAGCGCCCTCATTTGGTCGGTTTCCTCAGCACAAGACTCTGGAACCATACTCCATAATGTGTAAAGAATAGATGAACACAAATTCCTTTAGATTCTTAGAGAGTTTTCAATTCCAGGACCCTTATTAAAATATAAATCCCTCCAGAAACTACCTCCTTAAATTGTCATGAACACGCATCTCAGTAGCAGTTAGTGAATGACTGACTGAAGGAAGATGGCAGCTTCCCGTTGCTTGCTTCTCATACATTTCACACCACCAACTACCACCTTTACATAACTGTATAAGTTGAAATATGGCCTAGAGTGAACCAGGCCTGAAAGAAGAAAAAAAAAATGTTTTTAACAAGGATGTTTCTAAAATGCTTACCTTGCCTCATAAATGAAAGGGCTTTATCTTTTAAATTCTCCGTCAGTTGTTTCTTTTTAGTCAGGTAATCCAAAACATATATATTTGGAGCAAAATTTATCATGTTCTGTTCACCACAGCCATAAGGCATACGAATTAATGAGGCTAAGCCATTGATGGAAGAACCAAGAACATCTCCTGGAAATACAAAATATTCAATACATTCAGTAAATATTCAATATATGAATCTATTGATGGCAAAAAGATTTTTATCAAGTACAGAAAAAATCTGACTTTGAAGCAATATTACTGTTTGGAACAGAGTAGAAAATTTACATCAAGTTTTTAGAAAGATTGTCAAGTAAATGATAAGACAGTGTTACTGAATTTGTAGATTATGTGATAAATTAGGAGAGTTTTCAGCTCAGTTAAAGTTATAGCATTCACTAGACAAAAATTAATTTAAAAAAATTCTTAAATAAAATTCTTAAGAATTAACTATTAGGAAGCCATCATATTATTAGGAAAGAAATGTTTAATTATAAGTACTCTTCACATAAATATAACTTTATTCTAATGTATTATTAATACATTACAAATACTTGAGAAATTATTTTTGAAAGAGCAGCGATTATGGTATTTTTCAATGGGCCCTATTTAGCAATAGTAAAGTGGAAATAGTAAATATAAGTATTTCAATGAATCTGAGGATCAAAAAGGTTTAGGAATATTCTTAAAGTGAGTGATCTAAAATTAAGTAAAACACATGTTTAAGAGATTTTTCTATCCATAATCTAACACTCAGGAAAATGAGTTCAGAAATACAGTGGCTGAGTTCTAATCATGACCCCACGTAGTTGAACTGTATGGAGAAGTGCATCCTTTTATGCAATTCATTTTAGAAACCCATACCATTTCTGGTCAAAATACACTGAGAAAATCGGATTAAAAAATAAATTAAAAAAAAAGATGAAAGACTTCTTTCATAGAGCAGAGTCAGTCAGTCTAGCATAAAATGTCCTGAATTTTAGTTATTGACACAGAGAGGTTACATTATTACTACTGCTTGTTACATTTTTAACATTTAAAATGGATATAAAGTTAGACTCAAAATTCAAATAAACAAGTTAATATTCACACATCTGGGCTACTAAATAAACTTTTTGATAACTACCATATAAAAATAAAACTTTAAGAATAATTTTTTATCATCACAAGCTTCAACAATAAATCTCAGAGTACTTCGATGACCATAAATAGACTCCTCCCAAAGCGAGAAGTGGTGGCATACATTTAAATTCAAGGATTCCTCCCTTTGTGTGTTTGTGTGTGTGCACTGCATCCCAGTGTGAGTGCGGCATCATTCAGCATCCTAAGACATGGGGGGGTGTCAACTCATAATTATTCCTCTAAACAGAGACCGTGATTGATTCTTTTTACCCTGGCACACTCACTCACATGCTCACACTCATTTGCCCACACTCACACACTCACATGCTCACACTCATTTGCCCACACTCACTCACTCACATGCTCACACTTGAACATATGCTCACTCACATACCCACACACCTCCACACTCACACAAACCCACTTTTGACAACCTCTCTTTATTAGGACTAAATAGGAAAATATACCTAGAAATAGATGAGATAGATAAATGATAGACAGACAGATAGATAAAATTAAAATATATCACATATAAATAAACCAGGAGTGATGATGATATACTTTTCTTACCAATTGCAGTGATCTGAATTCTTTCACTACCACTCACTGTACTGGGAGGAAATGAGAAACTCAAAGTTTTCTGGGTAGTTTGTAGCTTATTGTCAGTCAAGTCTAACAAAATGGATTGTGAATAAGACTTTTCTATTCCTTCAGCCTATTGAAAAGAAGAAACACAATTAACATGATTTCTACTCATCTGTTTACAGAGAAATACAAGTAGATAAGTATCTGACCTATTATGTCTGCAGTACCTCTCATTTCTTGATTCTTAATTCAAATCCATTAATAAATGTTTACTTCCTGGCTAAATTATATAAAACATGTCTTGGAATAGTAATGGAATTTTATATCAGATTGATATGTAGAATTTTGAAATTCCTCAGACCACGTAGAAGAGATTTTGTAGATTTTTAAGAGAAGACATTATACACAAACACAAAAAAACAACAGCAGCAGTGGAGAAATGCTAGTGTTCTGGGATGAATCCCAGCTCTGTCAAGTGTGACTTTGGATAAGGTATTTAATTTCTCTCTTTGGATCATAATAGGGCCTACTTAAAGAGTTTTTCTTCACCTTTAAAGTATCTCTTATTAAATAAAACTTATTTTATCAATTTTTTAAATTGAAGGAACATTGCATCATAAGATACAGGTTTTAGGTATTATTGTAAGTTAACATCTGTGATATAATGCGTTCAGTTTACCACCAACAGTTTAATCACCTTTCACATTAACAGCATACCAAAGTAACAATTCGTAAATACAACTGACTGTTTTATAGTTTTATAGTTATACTATCAACTTAAACAGAAAAATGGCAATCACTTCTAAATCATATGTGATTTATTTTACATACAGGTGAGAAAAAAATTAGGCATTACCAGGAGGGTGGAGCAAATAATCTATGAAGTGTGGCTAAGAGAAAAACCATCTTATCTTTCCTTTTGAATGTTCTATGTCTAGTTCATTTATTTGAGACTTCAAAGATTTACCTTTACTAAAATCTTCTTGGTGATAGCATCAGAAGCAGCAGGTGAGATAGCTATAACTGTGATAGGAATTTCCCCTAGATACATTGGTTTGACTGGGAAAGAAGCAGTTGCCCCATCTTCACTGGGAACCAAAATGGTCTGCTGGTGCCCCGTGGCATTTATTTCATTGGAAGTCATAAGAACATCAAATTTGTCACTTTTCTCAATGATCACCTTAACCTGTAAGAAAAAATTATCAAATGTTTTATACAATAAATGCTCCTCAGTAAAGTGTTCTTTTATCACCACTTTAAGTGTTGCTAAACCTGTGAGGCCCAAGACTAGAGGAAGGTGACCACAAGAAAAACTTCCTTTCTTCCTTTAATCTCCCCCACTACATCAAGATATGTAGGGAGTTCTTCCATTCCCTTCCTAATATTCAACTCCCAGTAACATTAAATTAACAAGGCTCCCACTGACATTAAATTCTCTTATTATCCAAAGCCTCAGAGTGAAAAAAAAATAAGACAAAAAATGTAATTTCCTATCAAGATACTGCCACCAGTCTAATTTAACTGTGTCATACCGGGTCACTGGTCTAGGGGAAAAAAATGAAATGTTATTACACTCATTGAGAGTCTCTATTAAATTTATTCCCATGAAAGTAACATTCAGACATTAGCTCTGAAATGTAGGTTGGTTCTGTAAAGTATGTCAAGTCTCATGAAAAATAGCATTTCTCTGTGCCTTGCATTTTATGAATTGTATTCCCATTTATTTTTCTCATCTATTTCTCAGAATTTTTCCTGTACCCATCTTACAGATGAGAAAAGTACAAATAAGTTATTTTCTAATAAGTGCTAGGTCTGGACATTGAATCCTAACTTTCTAAATCCAACTCTTTGGCTCTTTACACTGTGCCCTGTCCACTAGATTAAACGGTACAAATTTTTAAAGAAGAGAACTAACTCTACATATTCCTACATACTCTAGAGAGAAAAATTCAATCACTTGGTTTACACTGTGGGCACAGTACAAACAGTGGACCTAATTCCTGACTTCCAGGGAAGCAGCTAGCAAGAGGGACACAAAGCACAAAACTCAAAAAATAAAGCCATGAAGGTAGAATCACTGAATAAATGGATCAAAAAATAAAACAGAATGAGATTCTTCAGGAAAGGGATTTTAGTCTCTCCCCATGTCTTGAAAGAAATAAATTCTTGGCAAGTGCAGCAGGCAGAGAATGGCAATGAGAAGTGGCCACACAATCCAGATATAGCGAAGACTAGGAGAAAACTTAGGTAGTCAGGAAAGAGGAAGACAGGCCTGCGAGACAGTAAGACCATGTGGCTACAGTAGAAACCTGCATGGAAATTAAGGCTATAATGCTGAGACATGATAATAATATCCCTAAACATTAAAAAGAAGAAGAAATAACAAAGTCTGATTATTTTCAACCTGTTTAGATGCCCAAACGCCCTATGACTCAGTCCTTGTATTTTTCTCCATTTTTTCCTGAATGGTAAATGATTCACGGAAGCTTGAATATATTACCTCAGTGGCATCTTTCAAATAATTGAATATAGTCATTTCCAAAGCAAATTCTTCACCTCTGATAACGGAGTAAGGAATATTCAAAAATATGAAAAATGGTTGGAAGGCTTGTAGCTAGAAAGAACAGAAGAAATACATATTTTTATTCAAGTCAAAATGCTTCACATTTTATGCAATTGAAAGTGAACCTCATAAAACCTCTGAAGCTATAACTTCATCTAAAATTGCTTATCAATAGAAAGCAAATAGCATCTTATCCCAAATGAATGACGGAAAATTGATTTGGCTTATGTTATTTAATATACTAATCACTGCATTATATTAAGTTCCAACTAAGGAACCAGGCACTTTAAGAAAATTATTTCATTTTATTGTTGAAAGCCGATGAGGCAGGTGTTATGCTCATATTTTACAGAAAAGAAAACTTAAGTTCAGAGATATCTATGATTAGGACAAGACTAAATTATCAGTAAGCAAAGGAGCCAAAACTGGATTCAGAGTGTCTGACAAAGAAGCAAGTTGTTCTATAAACTACGTTGACTGCACCAATCTGCCTTAAAAACCACTGACCAAATCAAGCAGGCTGTTTTGATATCCTGTGGGAAATCTAAATGTTGTTCTGATTACTACTCTACACATCTACATACGCCTGTGCCAGTACCTCTATTTCCTCGTGGTTGACCCCACTCTGATATGTCTGATCAAGTCTTACAGAAGAGGCTTAACCTCTCCCTGCCTCTAATTCTCACTGGCACAACTCCCTCTAGGAGTTTGTCTGAACATTTGTAATGGTATCTTAAATTGTCACAATGATTGAAGGGTGGTATTGGCATTATTAGGTGAAGATCTGCAATGCTCAGGACAGTCTCAGACAGTGAAGAATCCCCTGTCCCTTATAATTCTTGAAAGTCCCTTCAGACATTTCTATAAAGTTTAGTGACCTGAGTTTACAAACTTATTCCAACTTATATACAAACCAAAGCATTTTTAATACACAAAGAATTTTTCATTAATATAACTTTTTGCAGATTAAGAGAAGATTGCACTTTGGTATGTTTGTAATTCTACCAAAAATTCAAGATTTCAAAATGTATACTATCACAGGTAGCATCACTCCAGGTTTTCCAGTTAATAAAAGAATACATATATAGAAACTGCATTTGCAGCTGTCAACACAGGGTGAGTCTATGTATGGCATAAAGGTTTAAGTATAATTACTATGTCTTCTAATCCAACTATGCTTTGTCACTTACATACTAAATATATTCTATTACATTTTACTTTTCCTCTATTTCTCATTACTTCATTTAGGGCACAATATTGATTTTTAAGTATTTAAGTATATTATATTTTCTACGAAATTCATTTTGGATGGTAAAGGCACAAAACAAAAATCTGTTATAAAAAGGGTGCTTCAGGTGTAATAGTGTTGAGAGCTACTGGTCTAAGTCAAACATGGTCATTATATTCCTTTTGCCGAGGACTAGTTTAGGAAGCAACATGTGACACAATTTGACCAAAGAGATGCGAAATAATGTCACGTAGGTGACATCTTGCCCATCCTGAGAGAGATTTGCATGAAACCATTTTCTCTCATCACTGTCCAGGGGTGGAAGATGACTGGTAATTAACTGGTGGACATGGTATGTTATCCTACATTTGATGAATAGTGAATCTGCATATCTAAGCCTACCTATTTTCTAAATCAAAGTTATCTCAATTAAAAAAAAGCATCATTCTCTCTCTGAAAGTGGGTAGATTCTGTCAATAATAAACTTTCTATCCAGATATTAGTATGAACCTAGCACATTTAGCAGTTTAACACAGTTCACATTCTAAAATACAAAACAAATAAACAGAAAAGTCAAAGGAATCTCTAAGCTGTTATCAATATTGTAAAAACAATCTTTTTTAAATTCATCGAGTAGTCACTTCCTTTGTTGTGTGGCATGTAACACTGATCAGCAGTCCTTTAATATATACTACCTCCACTGGAGCAGTTGTCAGTCCAAGACCTAAGTCCTCAGAGATCACAAAAGCTGTAGCCACCCAAGAAGTGATAGAATCGGGTACTGTAACTTCAAATTCTTGGAAAATCCTGGAACTGAAGTCAAGATACACATAAAAATCACAAAACCAAGAACTGATACATTTTATAATAAGTCAACATAACCTAAACCACTAGGGGGAAGAGGTTCAGTTTTCCAAATAATTTACATGTCTTAATTTTCAAAGGGATTTAAATACAAAAGAGCAGATTGCAATTTCTCAAGAAATAGATCTTGTCATAACACTGCATAATAATCCATACTCCAGTAACTTTTTTCTAAGATGTTTATGTTTTCAGAATGTATGTTCTCTTCATAAATTTTATATAGATAATGGATTTTCAAACTTCATTTCTCTCAAATTTACATACAGATTCCCAATAAATTTTGTATAGATAATGGACATATCAAAGGTAACTAATTTATTTCTTTCAACCTATATAAAAGTTTCCCTCTGTATTCCAATCAAAGCTATTATTTATTGCTATCTTTTTTAAGGTTTAAATTTTTTTATTTCAAATTGCCATAAATGGCTACCTATAAAATATGTGCATATGTCATGATTTACCTGCTCAGTCATCAGATCAGGGAGCACAGCAAAGTTGAATTCCTCCCACCACACACACCCCTTCTCCCTGTGCCTCATGGGTATGTTGTTTTGAGAAGCCACATGATAGAGGGAATAATCAAAAGTGCTCCCACACTGAGAGACAAACGTAATTTCAACAACTGTTCTCCAACGAGAGCCACAAGACTTGAAGAAAGTCAAAATCACACTTCATTAGAACAAGGCCTATCATCAACTGATGATACTCAATGCCACAGTCTGCAGCATATCTATCAAATACTACGTTTATATGTGATAAACAACATACTAAAATAAAAGCCTCAGTCTTTTTAGTTCTTAATCATATGTATGTACTTAAATTATTGAAAGAAGGCAAACTTTATTTACAACTAAGTCTAAGAAAAATATATAGAGACAAAAATTTTATAAATTTTTACCCCATGTTAGTGTCAAGCCAAATCCAAGTCTCTGGAAAATGCTTTCGGATGTGTAAATGGCTAGCTGAAGACAAGTCATGAAAATCTATGGGGTATCCTTCATTTTCTTCCTCAAATCGTTCAGGAACCTCTAGAGAATCATCTAAAAACAAACATTGACAACTGTGAGAAATGAAAAAAAAAAAAAATCACTCTACAGAATGATTATTAAACTTAGTCTATAGAATCATAAGACCTCTCAGCTGAAAAAGACTTTCAAGTTCATCTTATCCAATCTTCCCATTGTATAGAAGAAGAACCTGAGATTCGGAGAGGTCAGTGGCTTACCCAAGGTCTCATGACCAATTACAGTGCAGTCAAAACTAAAAGAAAAAATGTAAATGCTCCCTGTCCCTATGACAAACACCTAAAAAAACTAGTTATAACTCAATTGATATGTTAAATCATTTTTAAAACCACCTCCAATTTTGCTACTATCCTCTTTTTAGCTCCCTAATGCTGACTACGATTGGCTCATGTCTTAAGACATTAAAATCATCTAGTTTAATGACTTTTTATAAAACAGTCATACTATCATCCACACTTTGGATAATATAGCTTTATTTTTTCAACTTTTCTTTAAGCCTAAAAATATTTCAAAATAAAATGTAAGAAAAAATTACACTGTAGTAGGTGTCAAGGAACTGCAGAATGTAATAAGTTCCACTTACAGTCCACTCTGTGTACCCATGGAACAATGGACTCCCCATAATAGTTCATTGGCACACTCTTCTAACTACGTGTTAGCTTGTTCCACTAAGCAAGATGGAATTGCTATTGTCCCATATATGTTAGGCATGCAATTATATCAGTACTGAATAATGAATTAACATGCTGGATCTGAGGGCTAAGATAATAGGTAATTACAGACTTCCAAGTGCCAAACATGTGGCACTTTTGGATTCAACTTTGTACACCTCTATAATACAAGCAATATTGTTAGTCCTATATTTCAGGAAGAAACCTAAGACCTTAAGAGGCTAATTTGCTGAGGATCATAAAGCCAAAACTCAAAGCCAGAAATATTTGATGGTAAATTCCTTTCTTAACCACTATGCTGCTCATCTCTGACAGAAAAACAGAAAGGAATTAAGGATCAGTTTCAGGTTTCTGATTTGGACAGCTGAGTAGAGCTGATTTCATCAACAGAAATATGAAATCGCATCAATCTAAAGAATCATACATCAATGAAGTCATATTAAAGAAGAGCAAGGTTATAAAGAAAGAAAGGATCATATATTTGGCTTGTGACATATTGAACTTGAGGTATTTGTGGGACATCTGGGTGGAGGAATCAAAGCGATAAGCTAAATAATGAGTTGTTCCAGAATTGGGTTTAATGGGGCAGATGTCATGGAAGAACGAGGGACTAGGCAAGAATCCCAGCAAACTGATTATCCATGTGGTCCAAGCCAGGTATTAGAAGACAATAAAGGCAGAAGGAATCAATAATCCATAATAAGCCTAAAGTCAAGAAAATGAAGATATTAGTAAGACCAAAGGAGATATTTAATAGATCTAGGGAGTGACAGGATATAAAAGGTAGACGAATAAACATTTGAAATGCTAGGCACAGAGCAGTCTTCAGGTGATAATGTGACCTTGGGTACTACCGTTGCCATAGTGTGACTCACAGGACAGCACACATTAGATGGGTAAGAGACAGTCATCTCTCCAGGATGACAACAGGAGTAAGACTCAATCATTTGTGAGAGCCATAAACATGTAGAGAAGAGATGAGAAATGAATGCTGATTGAAGGAGTTATAATTGACACTTTTTATCTCCAAATGATAAAGTGCTCTTTACTGAGAGTTAATGGTCTTGAAGTAGCCAAGAAAATACCAAACTCTATTTACCTACTGACTCTGATCTAGAAGTGAGGCAGAAAAATGAATGCCAATCACTTACAGATGTTTATAGGGACACAATATGTGGTGAGAATGTCATTTCATCTATTATACAGTTAAAAGGCAGAAGAAGGTTTTCAGAAAAGATAAGGAATACAATAAGTCATACTAATAATAGAATGAGTATTACAGTGGATTTGGTGGGTAAAGATAGACAAAGATAGGTAAAATCTGAGACTAACAAAGAGAGAATGAAAAAAAAATTGCTTGGAGAGTTGTCTATAATAGATGATTATATGAGGAAAGCTAAAAGTACCAGGTGCCTTTAATACATTTAGCTTATAATGACTCCATTAAAATCTTTAAGGCTATATATAACATTATCTTTTTAGCTTCAGGACAGAGGTTCAGGTGTCCTGTGGTATCAAGAATCAAACCAAAGTCAGAGAATCCTGGGGCAAAGTAACTGAGAACACCTGACAGAAATAAGAAATTCTGGCTGACAGTTCTGGAAACTTTCAAGATGATATTAGTATAATTTTACCTTTGAAAAAAAGAAGAGAACTTTGAGAGTTAACCACTTTCATTTATGCATTACCTTCAGTCAAAATATTTTATGACTTCTTCCTAAAAACACACTTGTTATTAGTTGTGTGGCCAACTCCATTTAGCAATCCAGGAAACTGGAGTGCACAGATATGGCTCCAGCCAGGAAAACTCCAACTGATGAGAAAGGGTGTGCGTATGAGTGTGAGTGATATGTGTGTGAGTTTGTGTTTTGTGTGTGTGTACAGATGCGCACATCAGCATATTTATGGCACCTTGGCTATATTCTAGCTGAACATTAAAAGGATAGAGAATAAAAATACATTACTTCTTTCATTGAATTCCAAAATCATAGCACAGTTTGCAACACAAATTGGAAGCACAAGATCTTCCAATATGTCCAAAAATATAACCACCTTAAAGAATTACAGAAAACAAATGGAAAGCACTCATTTCAAAAACCCATACAAGAGTCCAAACTAATATTCCATGTCATGGCCTAAATGTATTTCCAAGTACATAAAAATCCAAAAATTTTATGGTAAGAGACTGAAAAATAAATATTGCAATATCCATGTTCAACCAGAAAATATTCATTCCTATATAAGTAACTTTAAATACAAGGTGATTTAACTTCATTTTAACATTTTTTTATTTTCCAGTTTTATTGAGTATAACAGACATCCGGATCATTTTATGGTTGTTGTTGTTGAAGAGAAGACAGAAGTGAAAGGAGATGGAAGTATTTTAAGGCAGAAAAGAAGAGGGAGAAAGCACTTTTATTCATTTATTTTGGTTGCTTCCCCCAGCATTAGGTCACAAACTCGGGTCCTTGGGCTTTATATGGTCCAAACCCCAGCTGCTGGCTTAGCACCTGTGTCACCAGGGCACACAAAGTCTTAAATACTTTAAAAGCCCATCACCAGAGTTTACTTACAAACACCATCAATATAATCCTTTACAAGGTTTGCATCCGTGAGTACCCAGAGGCCACATTCCTAGAAAGAATAATTTTAATTTTCTTTTAAAATAATAATTTAAATGTTCTCTAAATTGTTACAGCAATCTCCCATACTCTTAACTCACTCTTGCTCATTTTTTATGCATAATGTGAAAGCATTTCCTTTTTTAACTTACTCATTTTTGAGAACTTAATTATATACATCTGTACTCTTGCAATATGTACTCTCTCATACACACACACACTCACATGCAAAAAGATCCATTTCAAAGTCAAAGAAAGTGATATAAAATAAAAATTACTTGTTTAATGACATCAGTTTCTCTAATAGTAAATTTTTCCATTTGCTTTTAAAACTGGAAGGATTGTTGTCTTTCCATTTTAAATTATACTTAATATATAATACTATACTTCAGCTTCACACTTAATAAAAGTTTAATAAATGATCTGAATTGTGAAATGTTAAAATGTTTGCAATAGTAAAAGATATTAATATCTTTTCAAATTATAAAGTAAATTAAACATACCTGAAAGACTGCAAAAGAATTCATGAACATGCCTAAATAATATCCTGTGTTATAAAGTTCCAACTCATGGACTACCTAAGAAGAAAAGATAAGTAGAATGAATAGATTCATATAAACCTGTTAGACCTTTTGCAACATTTCTTATACTTAGCTTAGATAAAACACAGCTCACATTCTTATCAAATTTGAAATGACATAAATAGAAGAAAAATGGATATGTGAATATTTTACTCAAGATTCAATAAATCAAAATTACATTTCTATTTAAATTTATTTTTACTCTGCTCAGTAAACAATACCTAAGAATGTGGGCTTGAGTTTTGTTCACAAGGAAATTAAACGTCATTGATTGGTAAGACCAACACTTAGAGGTCAGCATTAAAAATTATCCAGGTGGTATTTTTTCATAAAATATAGAAAAGACAGTTGACCACATAAGCTCTATACAACATAATGACTGGAGTGCAGATTTCTTTTTTATTTGGAAGTATTACTAATTATTGACACACTTGAAGAAGAATTGGTTAAATTTCCTTCATTTAGATATCTGAAAAAATGTAATAAAGTTTTTGTTTTTTAACATATTTAAAATTTTTTTTTAAATAGCTAAACTCACATTTTCCATGGTAATATCATTTGAGGCATTCATCAGGTTCACACTTTTGTCAACAGTTACAATCCCAACTACTGAGTCAGGCTGTGTCACAGAAATCCTAAGAGAGACCTTCTCAGAAGGTGCAGCATTAGCTTTACTCCAAAATAATGTCACCTAAGAAAAGGAAAAAACAGGATTGATTTACTTGACTTTTTTAAAGTCTTACATGTCTTACCAATAACAGATCATTGAACGTAAAATCTAGCAGAGTTTACATTTGGATAGGCTCAGAGACAATTCTATAACCAAATGCAAGCTTTCTCTAAGGAATAGGAGGCAAAAGCTACTCCCACAGTGTTTGAAAGTCATGAAACTTCTCACAGTGCATAAATCTGAATTTAACTTTCAATTCTATACGTTTTCTCTTCCTTACCCCTTACCCCCACCCAGTGCTATAAAGAAGACAGAGTGTCTGTCATACCTGGGAACTGCCAGTATCCAGGAGGAAGGTCAGGAAAGAGGATTAAAAACTGTGGATGCCTATATATTGACTTAGAGTAAGAACAACTAAACGTCCCCTGGGTACTAAAAGCTAAATCTGCTGAGAGCAGAGGATGTCTTTCCAATGCAGGAGACAATTAGACTAAACACTGATCAGGCCCTATGTTCTGTGTCTCCATGGCTGTCTGCACTTCCTATGTCATTACATTCACCAAATCACAGTCCTACTGGTACTTCTTAAAGAGAGTCAATCCTTTCAACACAGCAGAACCAAATGACTTTGTCATGAGGCATCCTTCTACCTGGAAAATTCATTTCCTTAGCACTATCTCAACCTTCTATTGTCCCAGGGATTGTGTGACCAAACCAAGATGGCGTCAGTGTTCTTCTCAGCTTGATTAAACTTTAGCAAGCTTCTTCCTGCCTGAAAATCCCTAATCTCCCTTTTCTTAGAGCCTTTACTTTAAAAAGATACTCACCCTTATAAATTCTTTCTATGTCTCCTTGAGTTGTAAATCTTCCCCCAGTCTCTTGCCAGGAATGCCTTTTTCAGGGACCTGGGAGCCATCCTTTTTAAGTGAAATCCTCAAGAGACATAGAGCCCTGCCTGACCTCCCAGTCTCTATAAAAGGATAGGTGTCTAGCTGATAAATACCAATGAGCAAACATAGCAGGCCTCATTTTCACCAACCTCTCCCAAATATCCTCCATCATTCTTCCACTAGTTCATCCCACTGCTTAGAAGTCTCCTGATTTTTGTTTCTCTTATAGGGTTAATATCTCTCTCCTATCCCAGTAGTCTTGAATAAAGTTTTCCTTGCCTGTTTAACTTGGCCAGTGGAATTCTTTAACATGCCTCTAAACCACTGTGCTAGTTAACTTTTCTCACCTATACTCTAAACAAGACAGCAGCATGTTCAGTCTTGCCCGTCTCACATTTCACTCTGTACCTCAGACATCTCGACTTCCACTTCCACATAAATGATTTTTAAATATACACATCTCGCACACATCTCATTCATTTATTCAACAGGTATTATTGAACAGCAACAAATATTTACTAATTTTCTCTTGCTTGGACATACTCCATTCTACTTCCAGATGTGTAGCTTCTATGTGAATAGAAGTGGCAAACATTATCAAATAAAAATTAGAGAAAAAGAAATCTTTGCAATTGTAACTAAAACTAATTTCTTACCTCATAGCTAAGAAATTTCCTAGAAGTATGCTATTTATACACTTCCTCAAAATCCATGACCTTTCACATTGTAAAAAATGTTTTAGAACCTGGTCTCACAATCAGAGACATGGGCCTCTGTATTTAATATTGATCCTTTCCATAAATTCACTTATGTCAGGGATCAAAGAAATCACTAGAAGTCAAAATCTGTGCTCCGACACTAACAATACAGTGTTTTCTAAAAACATTATTTCCATAAGACAAAAGGAAAAGCTTGTATTACAGTTTAACGAAGTTAGAGTTAACAGTTCTCAACAGAAAAAGGCATAAAGTGCTACCATTACTTCTCAAAATTTTTAAAAATTAAGAGAAAATGCTTTTAGAAGAATTACACTCTGCATATAATTACTTTTTAAAAAATGACTATTTTGTTTCATAAGTCCCAGCAGGCAGTAGTTTTTAGTGAGAACAATGGGTCATTTTAATTATGCTGGAGATGATTCAATACCACCTGGCACTTTTACAATCAGGTATGTTTCAGAATTGGGGCACGAGGAGCTTTTCCTTAGCTATGAAAATCACTGGTTCATTTGAATACCAGACTCCAAACAGACCTCCACATGCAAGGTAGCCAAGCTTATTGAAATCTGTCCTGGGTTAGGTTCTAGGCTGATGCAATAGATAACACAAAGCATGGTCTACTTCAATATATGCAGATGGCCTCATTCTCTCCTTCAATTCACTAACACCAATATCAACACCACACAAATTCTATAATGCCACTTAGAATTCCATGCCACAGCAAAATTAACTTAACCACATGAGAAACTCTAAAATAGCTTCATGGAATTAAAGTCTTAAAAATCATAACTTACAAATAAGATCCACAGTGCTCAATAATTGCACATGCAAAAATACATATATAGCAATTAAATGTGAAGAGATTACCTAAAGTTCTATGAATGAATATAAATTTCTAAGGAATTTAATGATATTTTCATGGTCTAATAATTCTTTTCTAAGGATACATGGCATTTCTCAGACTTTACAAGTTTTATTTTAAACATCATTACCTTAAATCTTACCTTATTTTTAAAAACAAGCTGAACAGGAATTTTTAGGACATCATTTACAATTTCTCCATCATTTTCAATATAATACACAATGATACAGGCTTTTGGAGCCCAAGAATTTTCTGGTATTAAAGAAAATGTTGTTGATTTTTGCTTGCCTACTGCAACCAATTGTCCCCTGGATATCACCTGAAAAGAATAATAGACAAGTTTTATTTCATGCTCGTGAGAATCTCAACTGCAGCAACATTTATTGTAATTTTAACCAAACACACAAATTCTTAGCTTAAACCAATAACAAAGCCTTTCTGAAAGGAAGAAAAACCTTACTGATCAACTCAGAGAATACAAGCTGGGAAAGAGAAAAGGGGAAAACCAAGCAGCCCTGACTGAGATAACAGTAGCTTCACACTCAAGAATCTATCTGTGAGTGGGAGGAATACAGGGCACCAGTGGGAGAGCTGGATTAACAAAACGACATGGCTCCAAGTAATAATTCTTACTCTTTTTTGTACTTTTCTATTTTCTCATTGTCTACAATGAACATATGTAGCCTACCTGAAATGCAAAGCTTACACAATATGATTTAATTATCTCTCTTAAAATGCAAATGCAAGTATAGGTGAAGAAAGGAAAAAACGTATTTTGATTGCATAACAAGGGCAGGCTAAAAGGATGTGAGAAAATTACCAGATAGCTTAACTCCTTCAATGGCTTGTTGCCACTAACCACCAGCTCAAAAGGTGACCCCACCTAGGAAAAACATCTTAATTAATATCCACATGCTTATAGCAAGAGAATACAATTATATTGCAGTTATCAAATGATTGTTACATTACCTTTATATTTTCATCTCTTGTTTTTAGTAGGATATATGTTTTGCTGGGAGATGTAAATATACTATGAACTGCTATACTATTCATACTATCGAGAAAAGAGGCCTGCAACAAAAGAAAAGGGAGCTATAAATTTTCTTCTTTAATAATACATTGAGGTAGCATTACCTGCTGAGCAATTACCAAAAGGCTAATTCACTTTCACTTTTTTTTCAGGCAGCAAAAAACACATTCCCCAGACACTGGATCTTCATTTTATAATGTATATTATATAGAAATTGATATTAATCTAACTTATTTCAAAACAAAGGTATATTATCAGCAGACACTGTAAGAAGAGAGAATGAAATGAAAACAAGTCCTTTCCTTCTCTCCACACCACAGATTTCATTCACAATCAGGAAATCACAACACCCCCACTCTATTCACCAATCGTCAGTCAAAATTGAAGAGGGCATACCAGTGGCAGGGCTGGATAACTAAAAGAAAGGTAGTATTCAATATTTCCGACAATGGCTTAATATCTAAAATATACACAAAAATACCCAAAAATGTAACAACTGAAGAACAGGAAATCCAATCAAAAAATGGGAGGAGGGAATCGGAGAGACACTTTTCTGAAGAGGTTATACAGATGGCCAACAGAGACATGAAATTACATTCTACTCCCTGGTTACTGGGAAATTGCAAATTAAAACAACAAGATATCACCTTACACCTGAAAGACTGGCTATTCTCCAAAAGTCTGGAAACAACAAATGCTGGTGAGGACATGGAGAAAAGGGAACACTTTTGTACTGTTGGTGAGAATGCGAATTGGTACAACCCTCTTGGAGAACAGTTTGGAGATTCCTCAAAAACTGAAGATGGAAATCCCATCCGATCCAGTCATTCTACTTCTGGGCATCTATCCAAAAGATGCAAAAGCACCCATCTGCAGAGATGCATGTATCCCCATGTTTATTGCGGCCTTATTCACAATAGCTAAGAATTGGAAATTACCTAAATGCTCACCATCAGATGAACGGATAAAGAAGATGCGCTACATATATACAATGGAATACTACGCAGCCCTTAGAAGAGATGAAACCCTGTCATTTGAATCAAAATGGATGGAACTAGAGGGGATTATGCTAAGTGAAACGAGTCAAAGAAGACAGATAGATAGCAGATGACCTCACTCATAGGTGAAATGGGAATAGACAAAACAAAGGAACAGTGGAAACATAACCAACCCTGAAACATTTGAGATCACTTAGAGTTCATTATAGGAAAGAGAGCTCAGCAAAGGAGTATAAAGAATATATTCTTTCATTTCAGTAAGACAAAATACAAATTTGAATGATTGAAAATTCTGCCTAACTGGGAGTTTGGGGGAGCTTCTCCATCGTATTTTCAGATCACTATATATATAACTATGCTCTTCAAAATGAATAGACGTATTGCGTCTAACTCTCAGTCACTGACATTAAATTACCTTTAATACATGCCCCCATTTTAAAACATGCCCCCATTTTAAAACATACAGACGTGTCCACTTCCTGCACTCTGACTTCCAACAAGCTGAGTACCACATGATTACAATTTCAATGACACTGTGGGAAACCAGCACACCTTCAACTGTAGCTCACTGGAATCATCCAGAATCGGGAATTCGATCGTAAAGATTCCATTTTGGGGAACTGTATAATTTATGATCTGGACAGCTTCCGTTTCCTGATTTTTGTTGTTCCATCTGCTCCAGTAATCAGTATTATTACTCTGTGTCACCGTTAAGACCACATTATTTCTTCTTTCTTCAAGAGTCAGTTGATTACCATCAGACCGAGTTACCTTCACCTAATTATCAAAACAACAATATTTTAAAAAATAGTTAACAAAAGAAACAAAGAATTTGAGTTCAGTTGAGTCTGGTCTCCATCTGTACTACTCCCATGAAATTAAGTCTCAAAACTTACCGGGTGCACCCAAACTTCAAGAACAGGTGGTATCTCTCTAAGAGCTACCCAAACCACTGACCATCCCCATCTTGTTACTGGGGCTTTTTTTGCCTTCCATGATTCACGACAACCTCTTTCACCTCCTACTCATCCTTTCTGCATCCTCTTGGTGTCCTTTTTGGTTCCTCTTCCCTCTCCCTAAATGTGACAATTTGTCAAGATCACTTATCTATCTCTTTTCCTCAACGGTTTCAGCACTTCTACTGCCATCTTTACCTTGAGCTCATAGTCAATACTTCGCATCCTCTACAGAATACTTCTACTAGTATATTCCTATCATCTCAAGTTCAGTTCACCTAAAACTGAGCAACCTGTCCTACCAATATTCTTCGAGATTTAATATCTCTAAATATCCCCTCTCTTCCCACCTCCCACATCCAAGACACACCAAGCCTTGTATATCTCTAACATTCTCTCCATAACCACAGCCACCATGAGGTTCCTCTTCATCTCACACCTGAGCTGCTATCCATCCTCCTGCACACAGCCTGACTCTGTCTCCCTGAAACACTGCTTTCACTAGACCCCACTCACATTCATAAGATTCCTCCTGCCTTATGCCTAGAGCATAAAATTCAAAAACATATGTGAAATATTTAGGGTCCTCTAAAACTTTCCAAGCCTTGCCTCCTGTTTTATCTTTGACCACTCCTGAACAGAAACTCTCCACCACAATCCTCTGGTCTAGTCGCTGCCACATGAATAAACCCTGAATTTGCCAACCAAAGCTCTCTCTTTGTGTCTCAGTTCATCTAACTCCTCAATTTCACTTCCCCACCTCCACACACACAACAAACATTTAAAATTCCACTGATTTTCAAACAAATAGTTTAAATCATCCCTTTCCAAAAAGAATCTCTTAATGACCTTCATCCCTATAGCAAAATCAACTCTTCCTCTCCAAATTCCCATTATTTCACCTGTATTCATTTGGAAGTTACCATTTGCAGTCTCATGATGTTTTCACTTCTGTTGCTGTGTTGTTTTACTTACTTTTAAATCTGTCTAAATCATTAAAGCAAGAAACAGTGTGGTGTGCCCTGATGACCTAGGGGATAAAGCCACCAGATGCAGTCCACATACATCCCAAGGACACAGGTTCAAGACCTGGGGCAGGGGGACAACCAAGATGAACAACCAAAAGAAATATTTTATTTATTCCTCTTCCCTCTTCTTATCTACCTGCCCCTTGCTTGAAAAAGAAAAGATGGAATTATCTAAAAGTTCTCTTATGAGCTTATTGACTCTTCCTTTCTTTAAATCAGGGGTCAGCAAACGATGGTAGGCAAGGAGACCAAATCCAGCTTTTTTATAAAAAAAAGTTTTATTGGAACATAGCCACAGTCGGTTACAAAATGACTGGCGTTTTACACTATGATGGCAAAGTTGAGTAGTTGCAACAGAAACCAATGTCCCACAAAGCTAAAATTATTTACAACCCAGCACTTTGCAGGAAAAGTTTAGAAACTTCTGATTTAAAATCTCCACAGAAATGTATTTGTGACACTGACCTTATCCTACCTTGAATTACAGTTGTGTGTTTATTTGCTCGTCACCATCACAAAAACTATGAATCAGGGCAGTGACTGAGCCTTCTTAGCTCTGTAACTCTCACCCAGTTCTTTACCTTTATATACTATCAAAATTTATTTACTTAGTAAGTATTCATTCAACATCTCAAAAATAAAAATAAGTAGATTTGTTGACAAATTTTTAATGCTACATCTCTGCTAGAACTAAAATTAGCCATTATAAAAAATAAAATTTGAAAAAAATAACTAACAGCTAATTTATTCAATTATTTTAAAATGTGTCAAGGTAGCAATTCAATTATTAAGTAAATGCTAAGAAAATATTAGAAACTTTTTCAGAAAAATTAGATATTTGGAAATTATCTATATACCTCACATATCTAAAGAGGAAAAGTAATCTATATACTTTTGGCTTATATTTTTAGAATAGCATTGAAAGTAGTATTTCCCGTTAGGTTTCATTAAGACTATAGACTATCAGTAAATATGCCAACTTACAGTAGCTGTGAAGTTGAGAGATGGCTTTAAAACAGTAGCATAATCAAAAAATTCAATGATGTAATCAGATTGCTTGAAAAATACATTGGAGCTTGCATTTCTTGAAATACCTGTTTTGAAAATTGCACCATTTAGAAAGCAAAAATAATATTTCACCAACAGCTTCTATCCACAAACTCTCTCCATATTAGCTACTTCCTCAGTGGGTTAAGACATCAGTACACAAAACCGCATTTCCCCATTAGTTTGGTCATTGAGAGGACTATATAATTCTATTACATCTATGGATCCTTTCCGAGCACCATTACTGATATGACCCCTCATGATATGTGCCCCAGCAGGTTCCTTTCATTCTTTCATTCTTTCAGGAATTAGTGAAAGACGTTGAAAATAGCCACAGAAAGGTCCAAGTAATTAACCTTTATTTTATGATTAAAACAGAAAATTTTCTAGGAACAGGTAAGATTTCAGAAGACATTAAGTAATTAAAAGAAAATAAAGGTGTTGAAAGATCAATAATCAGATGAAAAGGTAAGACTTCCCATGTAGTCTTTAGGCCAGAAATGGAAAGACTATAAACACCTACTGCATGTAGTTGAAGCCCAGATGTTCATAGAAAATAAGTTTGTACTTCATTATAATAAAAACATTCTTACATTAATCAATACTCATGACAATTTCAGCATTAAACAGCATCTTTAGAAAGGCAAAAATACTCCCAAATGAACATGCTGATTATAAGAAAGATGATAAAGCAAGGCTACATAAATAGCTTTACCTTTACTTCCAAGTCTACAAACCTGTAAGTGATTCTGTCACTGTGGCTAAAATTTCTACTGGCCCAGGGGAAGATAGATGCATGTGTTCAGAAAGCTCATCTGAAAAATCCATTACCTTTTTCATCTCTTCATCATTAAAAGAGAAATTTGCAGATCCATTTATCTGTTTTGTTAAAAATTCAATTTTATTCTTCACCTTAGTTATTCAAATTATAGAAATAAAGTTCAAACTTAGTCACAAAAATATGATGGGTAAATTTTTCACATGTCCAATGCTGGACATTTTCTTACCCTCAATTTTTGTTTATTCAGTACAAAATCTCACTTCTAGAAGTACACTTATGGTTTTTCCTCATTTCAAATGATAAGTGCAAAAGTTACCTTCAATTTTTTTGTGATATTTTTCTTGATGCCCCAAAAAGATAAAGGTGAAAATGTAAGTGTCATGTCTCCTTTCACTGGTTTCCCATATGTATACCTGAAAAATAATCAATGGGTGTTTTTACATGTTCAACTTGACATTGTCAGCATAATATAATGAAGATATTACTTCAGTAAAGTCTTTTCAACGAGTGGTGCTGGGAAAACTGAACAGTTACATGCAAAAGAAAGAACCTAGACCACTCTCTAACATTATTCACAAAAATTAATTCAATATGGAATAGAGACTTGAATGTAAGGTCAGAAACTATAATCGATCTCACTCCAGCAGAAAGGGAGACAAAAATAAAAATAAACAAATGGGACTACATCAGACAAAAACTTCTGCACAGTGAAAGAAACTACCACCAAAACAAAAAAGACATCCTAATGACTAGGAGAAGTTATCTGCACATTATACATCTGACAAGAGCTTAATATTCAAAATATATAAAGAACTCATAAAATTGAAGAACAAAAAAACAAACAACCTAATCAAAAAATGAGCAAAGGAAATGAACAGACATTTCTCCAAAGAAGACATACAGATGGCCAACAGACATATGTAAAGATATTCCTCTTCACTTGTTATTAGGGAAATGTAAAGAAAATAACAAGGAGCTATCACCTCACACCTGTGAGAATGGCTACTATTCAAAAGTCTGCAAACAAATATAGGCAAAAATGTGGAGAAAACGGAACACATTTTCACTGTTAGTGGAAGTTGGTGCAACCTTTATGGAAAGCAGTATGGAGATCCTCAAAAACTTGAAAATGGAAATTCCATATGATTCTGTCATACCACTTCTGGGTATTTATCCCCAAAACACAGAAATACTAATTCACAGAGATATAGGTCCCCCCATGTTTATTGCAGCATTATTTACAATAGCCAGTAATTGGAAACTACCTAAGTGCCATCATCAGATGAATGGATGAAGAAGATATGAGACATACGATGGAATACTGCAATCCTTTAAAAGATGAAATCCTGTTATTTGTGACAACATGAATGGAACTAGAGATTATACTAGGTGAAATAAGTCAGAAGAAGAAAGGCAAAGACCAGATGATTTTACTCATATGTGAAAATATAAAGAAATAAAGCAAATGAACAATCAAAACAAAAATCAACCCTTGGACACTAAGGTTATCAGTGGGAAAGGGAAAGGAGGGTAGGACAAAATGTTGCTAGGGTCCAAGTGTTGGTGGACAGTGATGAAGGACTTTTGGCAATTTGGTGGTGGGCATGGTGTGGTATGAATGGTGAACCTGAACACTAGGTCTTTATTATTTTATAAATCAGTGTTATCTTGATACATTTTTAGTAAAGAAAATACTGCTTTTAATTATATACAATGGTAAAACAGTTAAAAAATTTATATTAAAAATGCTCAGTACAATTCTACAAATTAAACATAGCTAATAAATAAACCTTAATAAATGGTAATGCTTGAAATTTAGTTTCCAGAACGGGAAAACTTTTAACTGCAATATTTCAAAACAGTTCTTAATACGCACTTTACTGTGCCTCTAAACTATCTAAAAGACCCCAGAGAACAATGTAATTAGAAGTTAGTGTTCCCTATGAAAAGGCTTTTAAAATATTATTTAAAAAAATAATTTCCTAGAAATCGCTACTTTCCCATTAAATGCATGTCCAGGAAACAGCTTTTGAATATTTTTAAATGTTGAAATTGCAATCTCTATGATCTATTGCTGTATATTCTAATATTAACCAGAAGCATTTAGTAAATCAAACATTCTGGGGCACCAAATAAGCTTATGGTCCTCAAATATTGGTTTTCTGCAGGACAATCTAAAATAAGAGTACTTTCTTACCATAGAACCAAAATTATCTTCTTTAGTCAAACCTCATTCTCTGCTGCTTTGCATTCTAGGTATTATTTATTTTATCCCCTTTCATGATAGAAAAATCTCTTCATGTAGAAAAGAGTCATTTTATTGCCAGAAAGTCATTTTTTAATGCATTTCCTGGGTTCCTTCCATCTCTATTGTGAGATGCTAAGCCAAACGCAAAAGCCAATTTTGCTTTGCACCCTATAAATCTAACAGTAAACTCCTGCTTCCTGAATCCATTAGCTGAACACAGAAAAAGCCTTGTCCAGATCAAGTCCTCAAAAGTCAATGGCAAAATATAGTCTATTCCAGATTAAAAAGAATAAAAGAAATTCATCTCCAAATGCAGCTCCCTTCCAAATGAAAATAGTAAAGTTAGTGGAAACCATAGTTAGTACCTTCAGTATCTAATTCATTCATTCAAAAGAGTCCTCAAAACATGATAATTGCTTATATCTTGCTAAGAATACATGATTAGTTACAATAATGGAACATAGTACTTTAAGAGTTATCACATGATAATACAGGGAGCTCAAAAATGCAGACATAAAGTATTCTCAAACACAAATATTTTTAAATTTGATTTAAACGTGAAGTCCATTTGGCTTTCTAAGCACCAAGCTGATTAAAATAATTGTGAAACATTGTGCCCTGGTAGCCTAGCAGCTATATTGGGCATAGTCCACATACATCCTTGTCCCTGGTTTAAGACCCAGGGGATGGGGAAACAATCAATGATGAAAAACTGAATAGAATAAATGAAGTGCTTCTTCCTCTCGCCACCTGCCTGCCTGCCTACTGGCCTTCATTCCTTTCCTTTAAAAAAAATAATAATAATTTTGAAACGAAAGTACTGACTGTGATTGTCCTAAGTAAATCTTGAAGCTTTTGAGATAAACTAATAATTCAGAAAAAAAATAGCTTGACATTATAAAAGCAAATCAAAGATAGTGTCATTAATAAAACAAGGATTTTTTTTCTGAAAACAGTCATAGCACAAAAGGTTTATAAATGATACCTTAAAAATTAAAGTTGTCAGTATAATTCATGTTTCTCCCTAACTTTTTTATCATTTACAGGCTACAAATGTCTCATTTCATTAAATAATAAATATATTTTAATATTCCTTAGATTAAATAATATGGTCAACCTGAACAATTAAAACTTAAATTATGTTGCAAAAAAGTTACCCCAATATAAAAAATATTTAAGACATTTTTCAAAAAAGAAAAAAAAATGTGGACTGGCAATATGGTTTTAGGTGTCATAAATTTAAAAATAGTAGTCAAAGTCCTCAGAGAGGAAAAAATGAGTAAATGTGTAAAGAAAGGGAAGAAAGCCAAAGATAGAACTCTGAGGAAAAAGAGCTCTTAAAGAATGGACAGAGATTTTTGCCTGTGAAGAGTCTCAAAGGATTAGCCAAAAGGAAACAGAAAAAAAAAAAAAAAGACAGAAAGGAAACAGAAGACAATAATGTCCAATGCAGAAAAGGGAGAAAAAAATGCAAAAGTACCCAGAAGACTAAGCAAGAAGGAGGTCTTGGCATCCATGATGAAAGGAGCTTTAGTGGCCTGGTAAGGGTGAAAGGCCAAATGTAAAGAATAAAAAAATGAACAGAATGTGATGAAGTGGAAAATGTAACTCTTTTAACTGAATTCTAAGAGGCAAAAGATAGGACAATAGCTGGAAAAAGGCAAGGAAGTCACAGGGAGTTGTGACTTTTTTCAGTGATGGAAATGTTAAAACAGAGAGCAAAGACATCACAAAAAATCAAGGGTTAAAGATAGCAAATGGAAGAAGTCAAGACACATGTGAGAGGAAGTGGAAGTGGGGTTCTCCTGATGGGCGGCCATGTCCAAGACCTAAACAGAAGGACTGAATCTCTGAAGGCAAAGAGATGGTGTTTTCATTATCACAGACACAGAACCGTCATCCTCATTCCATCTTTTCTGGGACATAGTTTATGTCAGTCTTTATAGGTGAATTAAAGACTCTGATGGGCAAAAGACTTTCTCAGTCTGCTATAAAGTTGCAAATTATATTCTCAATCTGGAAAAGCAGACCCTCCTGAAATTGTTCAGCTATTGGGAACACCTGTATTGGTGGAAGCTTCCCACTAGTAGAACCTAAACTGTGCTCAAATCCCTAGATATTGAGTCATCTGAGTCCTGAGAAACCAGACTTTTATTCCGTTGTCACCAATGAGTGTGGACTAACTTCTTATGCCATTTCCTAATAACCTGTGCTAGGAATTTTGAGCTTGCCTTGCCAGCACCCTCAATAATATAAACCAATTCCTTATAATAAAGCTCTTAATATATATCTCCAGCTAGTTCAACTTCTCTGATTGAACCCTGACTGACGCATGTATTAATGATGAAAACCCATTGTGGCAGAACCTAAATAAATGCCAAGAGGCCAGCACAGTTGTCAGTATTTCAAAAAGACTCAATAACATGAGAATCAGAATGAAACTACAAGGGCTCTTATTGGGCGAGAGGGGAGGAAGCTGTCAACGTATAGCTTCAGGGACTCCACATCCCATAAATTGTACAGAAGATTTTCTGGAGAGTTACCAGAGTTTAAAAATTAATGTTTAAACTGCCTGTCTTAAAGCCCTGGCACATCCCTAAAAAACAAAACCAGAAACAAAGCGGTCACTCACTCGCAACCTAGTTCATGCAAGCATCAGTGGTTTGTCTGGAGATGCTAAGTTTTACAGGCATTAGACAAAGAATTAAAAACAAAAACAAAAACAAAACCCAGGCAACATGTTTACTCTTCAGCTAGGAGAACAGGCAGAATAATAACTGCATAAAATGCTGATATTTATGTGTTTTCCAAACTGTAAATCCAACCACAGTACCCAAATGCATACTAGAAGCAACTACTTAGTTAACACAGGCAGAAGATGATACAAATAGTAGACACGTTTTTGCCTTCATATCACATGGGTTTTCAAGATTTTTTGCCAACAGAATCTAAGGCAGGAGCTCTCAGAACATTTTGCTCTGTGGGCTGCTTCCATCAGGAGACTCACCAGTCACAAACACTTAGCAGGAGAAGAACATGGGGATGAAATAGCACTGTAATGAGGTTCTTTTTTTATCAGCTATTATAAAGTATGAAACTAAACAAATGCAGAAACTAAAGCAAGATATTGACACATAAAAAATAAAAGCCACAAGAGATCAACCCTCAAATTTCTTGATGGCAACCCCAGGCTGTACTTCTGAGAGCAATTAGTCTGAAATTTGAGGATTTTTTTTGTCGCAGAAAGATGAAATACTATGCTATTTGAGCCAGTGGATCCAGATCTTATGAACCACTGTACATCTTTATTAAGGGTAAGTTGGATATCTCTATGTAACAATGTTAAAATGGATGGATGTAAACTACTTACTCATCTGCTAACTGCAATGTGACAACCAAATCCCTCCCCCAAGATTCAACTTCCATTATTGACAAAGGGAAAAACAGAATTTAAGGAGATAAAAATCACCTCCATTCATGTTTGGTGAATGAGGAATAAAAAAAGATACACCTTTATTTTAAACCAGCAATCATCTATAATAGAAATTCCTTGATCACTCTTGAAAAGCGACTAGTCTATGGGAAATATTCTGGGATATATAATGAACGCTTTGTCACACAATTTAATTACAGTTCATAGTCATAAAAAGAAAAATGATACTTACTTGGCTGTAACCGTGCCATTTAAACTTTTAGAATTCAAAGAACAATATAATGGTGTTTGCAAAGCAACTTCAAATTTTGGTAATACTGAAAAAGAAACACAAAGTTAAATATCTTAAGGAATCTCTTGCTATCATCTTTAGCTTACAAATAAAGAACAGAGTTTTTCTAAAGGAGTTGACAGTGCTATTTGAACTTCGATTCATTAGGATCAAAATACATGTTAAAACATAGATGAGAAGCATTTCACCCAAAATCAGAATCCCCCTGAGGCTGGTAAGAACACAACCATAGTTTAGGCCAATTGCTATGAACCCTTGTGTTGGTAGAAGATTTCCATTTATAGAACTTAAATTGCAATCTGAGTTGCACTGTCTGCCTTTGTCAATGTCAATCAAATGAAAAATATGGAATACAGTTGAAATAAATATTTTTAAAAAATAGAAAAACTTTAAATAAATTATGGTCACAACAAAGCAGAAAAACAGAACATTGTGTATAAGTAAAAGACTACTATAATGAGACCAGAGATTATCTTTCTCCTACTTTATTATTTATAATCACTTTCACTTTTACAAAGAAGAAAAAGGTTAAGCCTGTAAGAGACACCAGAATTTAACCTCCATTGGAATTTTTATTTTAAATAACACATCTTTTAGAAATTTCTCTTATCTCTAGGAAGTCATTAATTTTTTTCTTTCAAGATACATCGAAGAGTTCTTACCATATTCTGAAACCTGAAATGACTGGTAATATGTCTGCTCCTATTAGAGGGGGAAAAAAAATGTGAGTTCTTGTTGAATTATTTTTGCCTGCTTACATACTAGCATCTAAAAGATTTAGATTATTTTTAATTATATTTATAACAACTCAATGAGCAAAATAATTTATTTTAATTTATAGTTTATTTTTAGCCATCTGCAACATGATGTCTGTAAGATTTAAGGAGTTTTTTTTGCCAGTTCACCAACAAAAAAAGTGACCTCTCTCTATGATTCATTGCAGGTCATTTAAACAAACTGCTTAATCTGACTTCCATCATTTGTGAAATGAGAATTAGATTAACTAAGATAATTTAAGAATATATGAAGCAAGTAGAACACATGTCAAATCACCAGGAAATCACTTCAAATTTGTTGTGAACCAGTGGGAAAAAAATGAAGCTATATATAATTAAAATATTTATAAACAGTCAAGGATACAAAATCATCAGGGACCTACATCCTCTATTTTCCTCATTCTTTTAATTATTTTCTACTCTAAACCCTTTAATCAATACAATCTACTTTGTTTGGACAAGTAATATTAATTATTTCCTTTTTCAAGATAAACAAGAAAATGTAGCCTATTAATATATATCATTTTTTTCTAACTCCTCATACTTCTGTTTATTCTCTTCAAAATAGCTAAGTAATACTACTAATGAAATCTGTATTCTAGATCTGATTACCTAAGTCTATCAGTTTATAAAAGCGAATATACAGATGTAGCTACCAAAAATATAAAGCATCTTACCACCAAAAAGTCTTTTTAAACAGAAAAGAAGGATATATTCATTCTAAAATACAAAACGAATATAACTACTCATGTGCTAACAAAAACAACTGTCTAAAACTTAACTTCAATGTTGTCAGAGTAGATCCCAAAGAAATGGTGTAGATCAACTATCTCCACATTTGTGAATTCTATCTTAAATTGTTTTCAGTCATATAATGGCATGTTATAAATTAAATGTATTGGATTCATTTATAAATTCTAATTTGTCATCCTTAAAAATCAAATCCAGGAGCACCCTGGTGGAGCAGCAGTTATATCAGTTGCCTGCGAAGGAGCAAACCATATAACCTTGGGTTTGAGTCCTGCACTCAGGAGAAACAACCAGTGCAAACAACTAAATAAAAATAAAATAAAGATGCTTCACCCTCCTCTCTCTTCCTGTCTGCCTACTTACTCACCTTCATTCCTCCCTGTATCTTTCCTTTAAAAAAAATAAAATAAAATCCAGAAGGTAAACCACCTGTAATACCTATTTTACTGTCAAACCTAAGAATTCTGGGTTTTACATGAGTTTTTGCTTTATTAATGTTGTGAAATAACTAATTTGATAACGATGATGCCTCTGTCAAGTTAAATTCACAGAGCAAACACTGAGTACTATATACAAAGCACCAATGAGGTTCTGTAAAAATAAATCACAGTCCTCAACATAAGAGACAGTCTAGAGGCAGAGACAAACATAGTCAAGAACAGTGTGACCATGTTATGAAGTTTAATAGGCCTTTATTGTCCCCTGTGTTAACATACACATAATTCTGTCTCTTCATATCTTCTAAGACTCAGCTCAAATATTGCTGCTTCCCTGAAATCCAAATCTAAAAGTAATCTGCTCCATCCACTTTGTTTTCTGCTTTATCACTTTTTACCTTATATAATAAATATTTAGATATATGGCTTATCTTAGTGCAACTTTTGTAAGGGTCAGTCCACTTTAGATCATTTTTTATCCTCAAGAGTTTGTCTCTGGGGGGGCCAAACTAACAAAGTTCCCAATATCATGAAAGTTATCAACAAATATGTGTTAGGTTAAATAAAGATTACTAGCATTGACAAATGTAGGAAATGAACTAATTTGTTTGGGTTTACTTTTCTCAAGTACAGCGATATTATACCTTGATTGAATTAGCAGAAAATTGTTATTGCTTTTTTTTATTGATTTTACTGAACGAACACTGTATCATACCATATATAGCTTTAAGGTGTACATCAGAGTAAATCACCATATAATACATTAAGTTCACCAAAACCATTTCAGTTCTTCCTTCACTATGTAATTGGTTCCCTCTACTCAATTTTCTTACCCCCACCTCTTTCCCTTCCTGTAACCACCAAATTAATTTTATTAAAAAGTCTACTTTGGCTTGATTTAATTCATTTGTTTTATTTCTCTACATAGCAACATAAATGAAATTACACAATATCTTTCTCTTTCTGGCTTATCTCAATAAGCATAATTCCTTCTTGGTCCATCCCTGTTGTGGCAAATGGCAGGATTACATCTATTTTGATAGCTGAGTGGTGTTCCATGTGTATAAATATATAACATCTTCTTTATCCATTCAACTATCATTGGGCACTTAGGTTGTTTCCCTTTCATGACTACTATAAACAATGCAACAGTGAGCATAAGGATATATCTATCTCTTTTAATTAGCAATGTGTTTTTAGAATAATACCCAGAAGCAGGATAACTGGATCTTACGGAATTCAATTTTTTGAGGAATCTCCATACTGCTTTCCATAACTGCTGTACCAGTTTACATTCCCACCTACAGTATATTAGAGTCCCCTTTTCTCCACATCCTTGCCAACACCTGGTTCCAGACTTTTGGATAATATCTATTCTCACTGGCATGAGGTGAAATCTCATTGATGTCTTAATTTTAATTTTCCTAAGAACGAAAAAAGGTAGAATATCTTTTCATGTACTTGTTAGTCATCTGTATATCTTCTTTGGAGAAGTTTTTCTAAATATCTTCCCATTTTTTATTGGATTGTTTATATTTCTGTTGTTGAATTTTATGAGTTCTTTACATAGCTTGAATATTAAGCCCTTTTCAGATATATGACATACAAATATCTTTTCCCATTCAGAAGACTCTCTTTTTGTTTTGATGAGAGTTTCTTTTTCTGTGCAGAAACTTTTTATCTTGGTGTAGTCCCATTGTTTTGGGGGGATTTCATGTCACTTGATTTTGGAGTTGAATTCCCAAAGACATCTCTTAAGGTCAATGTCAAGAAGTGTTTTGCCTATGTTTTCTCTTATGTATTTAATGGTTTCAGGTCTTACATCCAAGTCACTAATCCATTTTGAATAATTTCTGTATATGGTATTAGGTAGTGATCTAGTTTCAACATTTTTCATGTGACTGTTAAGTTTTATCAACACTATTTATTAAACAGACAGTCCTTGTCCCATTATATGCTTTGCGCTCCTTTGTTATACATTAGTTGTCAATATATGCATGCATTTATTTCAGTGCTCCCAATTCCACTGCTGTTCCACAGCTCTATTTGTATGATTTTATTCCAATGTCATATTTTTTTTATTACTATTGCTTTACATTATTGTTTGAAGTCCAGGAGTGTGACACCTCCATTTTTTCTTTTGTTTTTTTTTCCCAGAAAATTGTATTTGCCTTTTAGTCATTAAAAAAAAAGGAGAATAAGGTGGGAAGAATAGAATAAGGATGGAGAGGAGAAGAATGAGGGAAAGGAGGAGGAAAAGGGGTAAAAAGAAGGGGAGAGGAGGAGGAGAAATAGGAGGAGAAGGAAAAAGGAGGAGGAGGAGGAGGAGGAGGAGGAGGAGGAGGAGGAGGAAGGAGGAGGAGGAGGAGGAAGAAGAAGAAAGAAGGAGACAGTATAGAGAAAAGATTCAAAGCTGAACATACGTATCAATGTTTGTTGAATGGATGTATATATAAATGAATCAATTCTTGCCCCAGGCTGGTTGTTAAGGGGTTTTTCATATTAGCCTCAGTTATCAGGCAGTATCTGCCACAAGAAACTGAAATAACCTCCTCATGAACAGTATCAGACTAACCCGAAGAGGCACAACCATCTGTCAAAACACCCATTGAGTAAGTTTAACTCTCTTGTATTTGGAAAGAACCTGAATGTCAAGAAGCGGAAGAAGTCAACCAGCATGGAAATTGGGGGGGGAAAAAAGCAGAAGTAAAGTGCTTCTTTTCATTGTCATTTTAAACTGTTGCAATAAATCAAGAAGCCATTTTGTAACTGAGTATTGACAGTGTGCTCTGTACCAGACAAGGTTTACCCAGAGTGTTTATAAGCGATGAGATGCAAATCAAGAAATATATTACTGTCCAAGAGGTCTGAAAAGCAGAGATGAGCACTGTAATTTTCAACATATTGTCCATTAGGCCTTGAAAATTTTCTACAATGAATTTAGCTATTTTTATAAAACATTTTTACAAAATATGAAGTCTACAATATGTAACCACAAAAGCACTGATAACGAGTGTTCTCATTAGCCTAGAATAGGGATCTGCAAAGTTTTTTATAAAGAGTTGGAGAGTAAGTAATTTAGGCTTTGCAAGCCACCTGGTCTCTGTCACAACTATTCTATTAAAAACCGTGTGCATCCCCTTTCCTCTTTTATTTCATCAATTTTCACAATATTCACCATCAAAATGAACTATTGACTTTAGGGAAAGAAAATAAATTGCAGGGATTGCTGAGAATATTCACTGATGATTCTTTTCCATTTCTGCTTCAGAAGTTGTTTAGAAAATCTAATGGAGACAAGCTTGTATCTAACACAAATAGAAATTAGATAGAAATTACTAAAATCATCTATTCTAGTTATAAATTTGCCTTTTCTAACCATAAAGCCATCCAACTCTTGAGAAAGTTTCTATTTTAAAAAAAAACTCAAAGCAATTCAGAATACTAAACACTTACTAAAAATATTTTAAAGTGCAGGACAGCTTCTTTCAACCCTTGTTTCTGGATAGTCCCAAAATGGAGACTCCCATGCAAAACCCACCAAAATTTAATACCTAACTTAACTGCAGTTTCAATCTCCCCTAGGAATGTAATCTTAATTGGTTTAGTATAGAATTTTCTGGTCAGCACCAATGAAGTAACTTTTTCCATTCCCCAAAGGGAAATGAGATAATCAGCCACAAGACCTTTTCCAATCTCCATAGGTAGGTTACCTAAGCCTGAAACAATTCCCTCTTCCTTTATCATGCCCTCTTCATGCCCACAAAAACCTTTCATTTTGCATAGTTTTTGGAGCAACTTTCTACTTGCTAGATGGGATGCTGCCTAATTCATGATTTGTTTAACAAAGCCAATTAGATCTTTAAATTACTCTACCAGATTTTTGTTATTTAAGAAAAGAAGTGCCAGAAACAGAACTAAGGTATTGGACGGATTCTTTTTGTTTGCTCCGTTATGTTCAATTATGACTAAAAGTCTGCTTTAGCATAGATCTCCAGTGTCTGGATTTAATTTTTATTTCATGATCAAGAAAGGGACTGACACATTTGAAGAAGTGTGAAACTGTGTTCCTTAAACTTATACAGTGCTGTAAACAAATATTACAAAAAAAAGGCACTGAATTTTTTAAAACCACATATAACAGGATGTTAAAATGGAACTATTTCAGACTTGCTTTTTCTCCAACACAACAAATGCCTACTACATCTAAAGTGCAAGACTAGCATGCAAGAGTTGAAAAAAAAAAAAAAAAAGTTTTCAAAAACTGGTTTTGCAGCTCTTAAAAGAGTCAAGAGGAAAATAATGTAGTAAAGAATTTCAGGAGACAGCTTTGATGTATTAGGAGTCACATACACCCTGTCCTAAGGACTAGGTGGCAGTTGCTTGCCCTTCACTTCATGATTAGAAAAGGGTCTTCCATCAGAAAATCCAGAGATGGATATGTCTCCAAGAGAGTCCAAGTTGTAAGGGAACAGGCACTTTACATGCACAAATAACCTAAAGAACAAAATACTGTTATAGACCAGCTGTGCTGACAGAAGAGCTAAGAGAGTAACTACTGGGGGTGGTGTGTAACTCCTGTGTCTCAAGGAGCAAAGAAATCACAAGCATTTTCCCTCAACTGGGTATGTCAAAATGAGAGCATGGGGCTGTCTTCTGTCCTGATCAAAACCAGCTCCAGAAGGAGTAAGACAGCTTCAGGAGATGGAAACTGGATGTATACTAGAGACAAAACAGAATTATAAGCTGCCCATGGGAGGAGGCTGATACAAAAGCATTTAAGAGATTCTGGATGACAGACTCCCCAGCAATAGCAGCCATACTCCAAAGAGCTCACAGAAGAGTTATAAAAAGAAAAAGTTTCAAATGTCTGCCAAGTTCAGAGTGTTCTGATACTATATGACAACAGTACTGCATTAAAGAATATTAAACTGCTATTTTTTGTAGGATAAATATTGGAAATTTATATGACTCATCCCTACACATCAAGGAAGAAGTTTTTATCCCTCACCTCTCTCCCCTCCACCTGACTCCATCTTGGAGGAGTTCAATGCAGCCTAGTGAGTTGAAGACAAGCAGTCAGACCAGAGAAGACTCAAGCTAAAAGAAGAGAGCACTTTATTTTATTGAACATGTAGACTGCTTTCTGCATGTAAATGCAACCAAAAACCAAAAAATAACCAAAAAGTTACAGTATTTGTCCTACAGTTCATCAAAAGAAATAGGGAAGAACTGGTCCCAAAGAACAATGACACAGAATAATATAGTGTGACTTCTTTTATTGCACCTATGGATTAAACATTAAAACCTCACAGTTACAGGAAGATCAACTTCTGGATGGTGACTCTATAGGACACACTTTAGGGTCGCTCCCCATGGACACCGAAAAAAACAAAACAAAACAAAAATCACCTATTTTCCTGAGACAAATACTAAGAAACAACTGGCACTTCAGCTGGAGACAGGACAGCTGAAGACTAAAAGTGGGTTAGGGCACCCAACGTGGTTTGGTTCTCAGCTAAGCCACAGATTTGGACTTGGGACAGAGTTCGGGGGTCTCCAGATGCGCCGTGGGCAGAGGCTAGGGTAGGGATATCCGGACCAGCTGTGGAGGCAGCGAGAGGGAGGCCCAGTGGGGCTGAGATGCAGAGACATGGAGGGCCAACTTGGGAGGGGGAGAAAGGAGGGCCAGCACACCAGAAGCTGAGCTGGAGCCTTCACAGAGACATTGTGCTGGGAGCAGCTATAACCAGAAATCAGCCAAATCAAACCCCTCCCATAACCATTTTGCACCAGAGCCTTCACTGAGGGGAAATCCCTCCCACCATACATCCAACCACTGGAAATCCCACCCAACAAGTGCCCCGCCCCCTGGAATACAGTGAGAAGGTGGACCCAAGCCTCAATGCAACCCACTAGTGCTACCTTGTGAGCAGAGGTGAAACTGCAACCTGATTGCCAATCCTGGGCAAGTCAAACCTACACAAACCAGGGAAACTGAACCGTCAGAAATATTAACAGAATGCCAAATAGAGCAAATGACAGAGATATACACGTGAAATGATGGATCCAGTCAAAAACCCGGGGGAAAATCTGAATACAGCCAATGTATGTCAATTACCTGAAGAGGAATTTAGGGTAATAGTGATTAACATATTCATGGTAATCCAGAAATCAGTAGAGGCAATAAACAAGAATGTCAGGAATCAAAGAGAAGACTTAAAACAAGACATCAAACAGGTAAGAGACATGATGGCTGAATTAAAGAACTCAACAGAGGGGCTCAACAATAGGATGGATGAAGCTTCCAATAAAATCAGTGATCTGGAAGACAGGACAGAGGAACTCAATTAAGCAAACCACCAAAGAGATAAAAAAAAAAAATTTAAAGAATTTAAGACAGTATTCGAGACCTCTGGCATAACATTAAAAGGAACAATAGTCACATCATAGGTGTCCCAGAGGAAGAGAGGGAAAATTGGGCAGAAACCATTGAACCAATTGAAGAAATAATAGATGAGAACTTTCCTAATCTGAAGAATGAAGCAAACCTCCAGATCCAGGAAGCTCAAAGAGTTCCTAATAAAAGAAACCCACACAGAAATATACCTAGACACATCATCATCAAAATGTCAAAAATACAAGATAATGACTATTTAAAGCAGCCAGAGAAAAATGTGTCACATACAGAGGAACCCCCATAATATTTTCAGTGGATTTCTCAAATGAAACTCTACAGAACAGAAAAGAATGGCATAATATATTCAAAGTGCTGAAAGAAAAGGATTTTCAGCCTAGGATACTATATCCGCAAGATTATCAATCAGAACTGAAGGAATGATAAAACCTTTCTGAAACGCAAAAGTCAAAGGAGTATATCACCACAAAACCAGCTTTGCAAAAAAGTATTACAGGATGCTCTATAAAGCAAAGAAATCACACAGAAAAAAAAAAAAAGTAAGACAGCAAACATTAAAGTGGGGAGGAAGAGAAGAGAACAAAAATGTAGATAGTTAGAATGAGTGGAAGACTAATCTGCTTTCAAATAAAATTAGGTAGTAAACATAGAACTGTGAATGCTAATTTCAGGGTAACCTCAAAATACATCCCCAGGGAGAAAGCAAAGAAGAAAACAAAAGGTGAAATCAATCAAAACGTAACTGCACCCATCGGACCTAAAAAAAGAAATAAATCATCATTTGGAGCAACATACAAAAGACAAATTATATAATGACACCCAGCAGCTATATATCAATAATCACCCTAAATGTTAATGGACTGAACTCTCCAGTCAAATGACACAGAGTGCTGAATGGATTAAACAGCATAGCCCAACCTTCTGCTGCATTCAGGAAACCCACCTTCTTCCAAAAGATAAAGACTCAAAGTCAGTGGCCGGAAGACAATCCTACAGCCGAATGGCAACCTCAGAAGAGCAAGAACAGCTATACTCATATCAGATAAAACAGACTTCCATCTAAAAAGCATAACAAAAGACAGAGATGGACACTATATAATGATTAAAAGTTTAATCCAGCAGGAAGACATAATGCTCATTAACATATACGCACCAAATGAAGGAGCATCAAAATATATCAAGCAAGTATTATTACACCTGAAGAGAAACACTGACAGCAACACATTAATACTGGGGGGACTTCAACACCCCACTTACAACAATGGACAGATCAACCAGGCAGAAAATTAACAGGGAAACAGCCACTTTAAATGCCCATCTGGAACAGATAGGTCTAATAGACATAGATCACTTTACCCAACGACTACAGATTTCACTTTTTCTTAAGCGCTCATAGAACATTCTCAAGGATAGATCATATGCTGGGACACAAACATATCTCAACAAATTTACAAGGATTGGGGTCTACCAAGCATCTTCTCTGATGACAATGGCCTAAAACTGGAAATCAACCACAAAAAGAAAGCTGGAAGACCCCAAAACAATTGGAAACTCAACAATATGCCCCTGAAGGACTCTTGGGTAAAAGAGGAAATCAAAGAGGAACTTAAAAAACACTCAGATAAAAATGAGAATGAGGACACAAGCTACCAGAATCTATGGAACGAAACAAAAGTGGTATTAAGGGGAAAGCTCATCACAATCCAGGCTTGTCTCAAGAAACAAAAAAAATCGCAAACAACTTAACTCTACATTTAAAACAACTAGAGAAAACAATTAAAGCCAAAAATGAGCAAAAGAAAGGAAATAATCAAAATTTGAGCAGAAATAAATGAAATAGAAAACAAAAAGACAATCCAGAAGATCAATAAAAGCAAAAGTTGGTTCTATTAAAAAATAAACAAAGTTGACAAGCCATTGGTTAGACTCACAAAGAAAAAAAGAGAGAAAACTCTCATAACTAGAATCATAAATTAAAGGGAGAAGTTACCACAGAAATTCAGAACAACATAAGGGACTACTATGAACAGCTCTACGCCACCAAAATGGAAAACCTTGACGACATGGACAGATTTCTAGAAAAGTATAGTCTATCAAGACTAAACCCAGAAGAACTGGAAAACCTGAACAGATCACAAGCAAAGAAACTGAAGAAGTAATCAAGTGCCTTCCCAAAAATAAAAGTCCAGGACCAGATGGCTTCTCCAATGAGTTCTACCAAACCTTCAGAGAAGAATTAACATCTATTCTTCTCAAGCTCTTCCAAAATAATGAAGAACAAGGAACTCTGCCAAATACTTTTTATGAGGTTAACATTACACTGACACCAAAAGTCGACAGAGATGTCACCAAGAAAGAAAGTTACAGACCCATATCTCTAATGAACATAGATGCAAAAATTCCCAACAAAATATTAGCAAACCAAACTCAACAACGTATCAAAAAGATCATCCATCATGACCAAGTGGGATTCATCCCAGGGATGCAAAGAGGGTTCAACATACATAAATCTATTAACGTCATACACCGTATCTACAAGAGCAAAGAGAAAAACCACATGGTCATACCAATAGATGCAGAGAAAGCTTTTGACAAATTCCAACACCCATTATGATAAAAATTCTCCATAAAATGAGAATGGAAGGTTAATACCTCAACATAATCAAGGCCATATATGAAAAATCCATAGCCAAGAAATAGAGGAGGATACAAAGAAATGGAAAGACATCCTCTGATTGTGGCTGGGAAGAATCAATATCATTAAATGGCCATCTTATCCCATTAAAATCCCACAGACTTATTTCCAGGAAATAGAACAAGAAATCTTTAAATTTGTATGAAACAACAAAAAACCCTGAATAGCCAAAGCAATCATTAGAAAAAAGAACAAATCAAGAGGGATTACACTTCCAGACTTTGAACTATATTAAAAGCTAGAGTGATCAAAATGGTATGGTACTGGAATAATAACGGAAGCACAGATCAGCAGAACTGAATCACTAAAAATTGACCGACTCATATAAGTCAGTTAATTTGCAACAAAGGAGCCAAAAGCATTCAATGGAAAGGAAAGGCTCTTCAACAAATGGTGTTGGGAAAACTGAATAGCCACATGCAAAAGAATGAAGCTAGACCACTCTCTAACACCATTCACAAAAATTAACTCAAAATGGATTAGAGACTTGGACATAAGACCAGAAACCATAAAGCGCTTAAAAGATAACATAGGAAAGACTTCCCATGACATCAGTCATAGAGAAACCTTTGAGGACTCAACTCCACCATCAAGAGAAACAAAAAGAAAAATTAAAAAATGAGACTTCATCAAACTAAGGAGCTTCTTCACAACAAAAGAAAACATCACCAAAGCCAAAAGGAAACCTACTAACTGGGAAAAGACATTTGCATTCGATATTTCTGACAAAGGCTTAATACCTAAAATATACGAAGAATTCACAAAACTTAAGAACAGAAAAACAGGCAATCCAATCAAAAAATGGGAGGAGGAATTAGAGAGACACTTTTCTGAAGAGGCTATACAAATGGCCAAAAGGCACATGAAATTAGGTTCCTACTCACTGGCTATCAGGGAAATGCAAATTAAAACAACAATGAGATATCACCTTACACCTGAAAGACTGGCTATTATCTGAAAGCCTGGAAACAACAAATGCTGGCAAGGATGTGGAAAAAAGGGAACACTTTTGCACTGCTGGTGGGAGAACAAATTGGTACAACCCCTATGGAAAACAGTTTGGAGATTCCTCAAAAAACTGAAGATGGAAATTCCATATGATCCTGTCATTCCACTTCTGAGCATCTACACAAAAGGTACAAAGGCACCCATCTGCAGAGAGCATACAGTATGTATCCCCATGTTTATTGTGGCCCTATTCACAATAGCTAAAAACTGGAAATTACCTAAGTGCCCAACATCAGATGAATGAATAAAGAAGATGTGCTACATATATATAATGGAATACTACACAGCCCTTAGAAGAGATGAAACTGTCATTTGAATCAACATGGATGGAACTAGAAGGGATTATGCTAAGTGAAACAAGTCAAAAGAAGATAGATACCAGATGATCTCTCTCATAGGTGGAACGTGATTAGACAAAACAAAGGAACAGTGGAAACATAACTAACCTTGAAACATCTGCAACAGAACTGAGTTTACCAATAGGGAATGGGGCTGGTGGGGGCAAATGGTGAAGAAGCCCACTGGACAATGGGGAAGAATAACCCATACATGGGAAACTATTTTCATGTGTAGAATAATTACTACAATAAAAAATAAATTTAAAAAAAAACTCACAGTTACACACAAATAACTAAATACACCAAACAGGTCACATGTGCACATGTGTATGGCACGTCTCCTTCTCCCCTTTCCTCCCTTTCCCCACTCTTTTCCGCCCTCTTCCTCTCTCCTCTCCCTCTTCTCTCCCTATTCCCCTGAAGGCCTCTGCAGCACCTGACTCTTAGTAGCCACCTTCTCTGAATCCCTTCCCCTCTTCTCTGTGCCTGCACCCCCTTGTTTCTCCAGCCTGGCTGTTCTTTCTCTGTTGCTATGGGCGGCTCCTCTTCATAGATCCCGAGTCTAGTAATTTCTCACAGATCAGTCCAAACACAACCTGCTCATGTGTCTCCCCTACACTGAGCTTCCTGCCCTGACTTTTCCAAGAGTTTGTAATGGGAAATTCTCCTTGAAATTCCACTTGAAATCCTAGAGACACCTTTGTTAAAAAATAAAATGAAGTATACTAAAAAAACAATTAGTTTATTTAAGCAAAAATCTTCGAATCAAAGAACACCAAACTGGAAGTAGGCGCACTCCAAGGACAGGAGCTGGGGAGAGACTTTTATAGACAAAAAGAGAAGCAAAGTGAGAAATGTACTGAATGGCTATAGCTTAAAGCCTAGCTGACCATTCATGATTGGTTGTCCTTAGTGTTTTGATTTTGTAACCTTGAAGCATTCACAGGCTTAGATGTATGTTCACTTACATAGGTCCCACAGCACTAGAGCGTACATCAGTCGTCCTCGTTTAATTAACACCTTTTTGTTCCTCTTTGTCCTTTGCTCCAATCGCAATCCAGTCAGTCACTAAACTGAATGATTTTTCCTTTGAAGTGTCTCTTGAATTCATCCACTCCTCTTAGTTTTTGCATTCCCCTATTATCCTCAGAAGGGCTAGTATAACCTGACACAGCAATTCACCAGACATTTGTTAAACAATGATTTTAACCCTCTGGTAATCTCCCTGACTTCATTTCCTCTCCCTCTAATCACCTCATATTCTATGATCTTCCTGAAATACTTTATGTCACACTATTGCCGAAAAATTTTCTGCGAAATTCAAAAGCACAACATATGCCTGTGTGGGGTTTTGTTTTGTATTTTTTTTGGTTTGAGAATTTATCATAAGCACATCTTTCTTTCTACTGAGGTGTTTTCGCATTGAGCTTGAAGTACTTTTATAACCAGAGGAAAATAAAAGCATAATTTTATATCCTTTATAATCAGTGAGTCATTACATACATTTTGTTTATTTTGTCCTCATAGGTCTCATGAAATTTATAACATTAATTGACATTCAAAGTACACGAAAGTGTCGAGGACTCTCCACTATCTACAAATGAGATCTAAAACTTCAGCCTGATAGCCAACACCCTCCACTGTTTGACCACTACTCTCTGCAAGCTCCCCACTCCACCTTGTGCATCTCCACCCTAGGTTTAGTCATAATACCAACTGACAGTAAACATATACTATCCTATCTTTTCCCTTCTCTTATTTTTACTATAAAATTAGCAAAGAATTTGCCTTGCCCTAGTGGAGCATCAGTTGGGCACAGTGCACATACGTGCCAAGGTCCCAAGTTCATGTCCTGGGGCCGGCGAGAACAAGCAAGATGAATGACTAAATAAAGTACTACTTCCCGTCTGCCTGCCTCTGCTCACCTTCATTCCTGTCTGTCCCTTTCCTTCAAAAAATAAAAAAGTTATATTAAAAATTTAACAAGGAATTGGAAAATAAGCAAGAAATCACAATGAAAATATCATCCAGTAAGAGTGGCAGTTGATGTATATTGACATATATAGAGTAATGATAGATTTGCAAAATGACTGAAAACGTTTATTAACACTTACATTGTCCATTCCTTTCCTGTTTAGAGTCAAAACATCTGTGGTCTAAACTACAATTGCAAAATGTTTCTCTAGGGGTTTTCAGTGCAGACTGAACATCGAGTTCAATGTGGTAAGTTCTATAAATATAGATAACCAGTTCCCTCCCAAAAGTTACCGAGTTAGAATTAACAGGACGCAGCCCAAATATAACAAATGCATTCATTCATCCATTCCTTCAACAGAGAAGTATTGCACTCAAATGCCAGGCATTGTGCTAAATGATGGGAATACATTTTCCCAACAAAGAGTTTTTGATCTAGCAGAAAGATATTTATCAAATAATCTCACATGCAAATATACAATTCCTAATTACATTAAAGGCCATGAATTAAGTCTACAGGGAATTATGAAATTGAAAGATGTGACTAGAACATGAGAGTCAAATCAGCCAGGGTCTTTTCTTTTTTTTTCATTTATATTCTTGTTATTTAGTTTTCACACGGGTTGCTCCCGGCGCCCGGAACTGGGACTCAAACCCAGGATTATGCATGTGGCTTGCTCCTTCAGAGGCAATTGACCCAACCACTTTGCCACCAGGGTGCGCCTCAGCCAAGGTCTTTTGCAAGCCAGGGTAAAACAAGTGAATTTTATTCTTAGATCAATGGAGAGTCCTTGAAGAGTTGAAAGCTGCTGGATATAATGTACTTTCATGTTCATATTACTTTTGTCACTGTGTAAAGAACTGATTACAAGGGGGCAAGATTACATTTACGGAGATTCATTAAGAGACACTGAATCTATCTAGGGAAAACATGAAGATAACCTGGATAACAGGTGGGAATAAAGAGAAATAGATTTAAATTTTACATAAGGGTAAAATTATGGGAAATGATGAAGCTTTGAGATGGATAGTAAACGAGGAGCAGATACCCAGGAAATTCCAAATTTATCAGCATGCATAACTGAATGGATGGTAGAGTAATTTAATAACAAAGAAAACTCTGGAAAAGAGTCAGGTATGGTAGGGGAAGATTATAAGAATCATAGTGGACATGAAAAATGTGGGTACTTTGAAACATCCAAGTAGCACTGTTAAATTGGCAGATGGTCAAACGGATTTGAAACTCAGAGAGTGTAATGTCTCAGAGAGACAAGTTTGAAATTTGTTAGTGTATAGCTGGAAAATGAAACCATGTCTATGAATAAACTTGCCTAGAGTGAAAAACTTAAACCAAACAATGTTGTAACATGCTCATATGTAAGAGAGAATGACGAAAGAAGTCAAAGAGGAGAATGCAGACAAACAGAAACTTAAGGGCCAAACTGGAATGAGTTGAGGAAATGAAGGCAGAGATATTAGATAATTTTGATATTTTTTAAGAAAACTGAAAATGAAAAAGATTGAGAATCTTTGGGAAAGACAGACAAAGTGAAGTAATTAGAGGTGTGGGTTAGGGTCGAAATTCAGTATTATCTTTTTTTTATGTGAGATTTTTGAGTATTTAGATTTTGTGGAAAGATCCAGAAGAAAGAAAGAAAGTCAGGATGAATATTAAGGAAAAAGAAGAGATGATCAATACAATAAGGTTTCTGAGAAAGAAGAAAGGAAAAAACAGAGAAGAGATAGAGGTTTTGGTCTTGGATATAAAAAACATCATTTTTAATAAAAGAAGAGAATAAGCATGAGATGGATAGACACTTTGAAAACAATCCAATATATGAGGGGGTGTTCCAAGTGGCATCCTCAAATCATGCAATAGAGGTGGGCATCTTCTCTGCCAGTGCATTCAGCCAGCCCTATTGACAACTAAAGTCAGCTCCAAGGATAACCATCTTAAAATAGCTATTGTGGCACATATTAAATAATTTGATTTTATAGAGATGAAAGCTGATCTGGCCCTGACACTACTACAACACTGTGTGAGGCCATATCCCTCCCTCTGGTTCTTCCACCATAAAATGAGGAGATGAATCTGAGAAACTGCTAAGATCCTCTCCGGCACTGAAACCCTATAATTTGTGCTGATGATTTCCTCAGATCCTCCATTTCACTGGTAATCAGGATATACTAACATCTCACCCCAAAATCTTCTCCCTGGTGTCAAAAAATGCACTTGAAGACAGGGTGTGATACTGTGATTTAGAATAAGAAATACATATTTGATTTTCATTCCTACTCTTAGCAGTTTTCCTAAAATCCTTAGAATTTGCAAAGTTATGAGAATGGTAAAGGTGTCGTTTGTTACCTGAATGAGGTGACTTTTGGAAAACACCAAAGGATAGGGTCTGGTTTCCAGAACGAACAAAGTAATTAGGAGGTTGGAAATTTTAGTCCCAACCTTACCTCCCAGGAAGAGGTAAGTCAGTCAATGGCCTATTCATTAATCAATTGTGCCTGTAACGAAGGCTCCATAAAAATCCAATATGATGATGTTCGGGGAGCTTCTAGGTTAGTTTACACATGGAGGATTGAGGAGAGCAGTGATCAGAGAAGAGATGGAATCTCCATTCCCTTTCTCCACACCTTACTCGCCCTGTGCATCACACCGTCTGCCTGCTCCTGAATTATATCCTTTTTTATGAACTGATAACCATTTAAGTAAAATGCTTTCTTGAGTGCTGTGAGTCGCTTTAGTAAATACATCAAACTTAAGGAGGGGGTCATTGGAATCTCTAATCAATAGTCAGAAGCACAGGTGACTACCTAGACTTGCAATTGAAGTGGTGGGGTTGTCCAAAGTGGTGGGGATTCGGGGGAAGATAATCTTGTGATACTGAGCCCTTCACCTGTGTGATCTGATGCCTCAGGTACTATCAGGATTGAATTGAATTGTAGGACACTCAGTTAGTGTCAGAGAATTGATTGGTGTATGGAGGAAATACCCATACATTATAGTTGGGTGTCAGAATCACAGAAAAGTACGTAAAAGCCACTTGAAATGAAGAGTACTCCAGGGTAGCTTCTGGAGGGGACAGACAAGAAATTCCTCACAAAAGATAATTTGGAGTCCAGAAATTCAAAGACACACCACCAAAAGGCTGGCATTGGCCAGTCAAATTACTCAGTAAAGTCATAGGAAAAAGAAGTCACAAATACTGTGTGTTTTCAATTTTACCCCTAAATATTGGGGTTTCTTTTCTTTTTTTTTAAGGAAAGTTTCAGGGAGGAATGAAGATGAGCAGGCAGGTAGGCAGGCAAAAAGAGAGAGAAGGAGGAACCACCCCATTTATTTTATTTAGCTGCTCATCTTGGTCACTCATCCCGGCCACAGGTCTTGAACCAGGAAACTTGGGGTGTATGTGAACTGTGCTTGCTGGGTGGACAAACCCACCAGGCCACCAGGGCATGCTGAATACTCAGTTCTTGACTGAAGTATTTTTTAAACTTCAAAATAAGAATGTTCAGGGATTAATCCAAAAGGTCTGCTTTCCACTGTCTCACAAGTACATCAAATATAGCAACTATATATATGCATATACTCAAAATGAAAATACATGAACAGATTTCTACTAAGCCGTAGTATCATACGTAAGAGTAGACTGTAAATCAAAGAATATCACAAAGAGCACTCCCTGGTGGCCTAATGGGTTAGTCCACTGCGGCACAGTTCACATACATACATTCCAAAGAACCCGGTTCAAGACCCTGGCTGAGGGAAAACCAAGATAAACAACAAAATTTTAAAAAGTTCTTCTTCCTTCTCTCTGTTCTTGACTGCCTACCTACTCGCCTTCATTACTGCCTGCATCTTGACTTTAAAAAGAACAGAAAGAATATCAGAAGGAAAAACAATCAATAGCAATGGTCTCGGTGAAACAGTTCACTTAATCTTTCATTCATAGGAATTAATCAGTTCCTATAACAGGAACAGTATCTTATTAGACTATGAAAATTAATAAAATAGAACTCCTGTCTTCAAGGAGCTCACAGTCTAATAAATAAGTCAGTTATAATTTTTTGACTGCACAGACCACAGTTTGGGAATAGGAAACGAGTCCTGGAGATGGGTGGTGGCCACAGTAACAGTAATATTGAATGTGCTTGATGCTATGAACTATACAGTTAAAAATGATTTACATGATAAATGCTATACCATGCATCTTATCACAATTTTTAAAAAAGGAAAATAACTACACTGACGAGCAAGTGATGTAGCAGAGATGTGTGTCAGGGTCCATGGAGAACAGAGACTGAAGTGCTCTCTAGGTGACTAACTCTGTAGGGCTTCCTGTCATCCTAGATGCACAAAATCCACCTTTTAAAAACTTATTTGTATTGAAGTAACATTGAATTATAACATTATTTAGGTTTAAGTTGCACATCATTATAAGTCAACAGCTATATATAATACATGAAGTTCACCACCAACATTCCAGTTCTTTCTTTACCAGTTAAAGCTCTAAGAAATCAAAAATCTACAGTTGGCTCCTCCCTCCCTTTCTCACTGCACATGGAAGAACTTGAGGTCTCTCCTCTTACTCTCCACATGCCCTTCCTCCCCGAAAAAAGCAGTCTTCTTTTAAGCAGAAGCCAGCAAATAGCGTTCTGGAGTCTACATCCACATTCCAGAAAGGATGTCACAGTTGTCTGACCTGTCACAATTTGCTCCATGCTTTCTGGTAAGCTGTCATCACAAGTCGGGGGTGGGGGTGGGGGTTTGCCAGATGCTACTTGAAAAGTGCTTCAAGGACAGAACTGTCCAAACAAAGATGTGCTCTTTAGTAAAGGACAAACAGTTCCGGATGAACCTGACATCAGAAGCAAGCTGACCCAGGCAACAGCTGGGCAGCAAGGCCAGAAAGATAAGGAGCATCTGAAAGACCATAAAAAGCAGTGAACTGTGACAACCCTTGCCTGACCTTTTCACACAAGGGACTCAGGAGAAGGTAGATATAACTTATGAACAAAGGAGCAATTCAATACAGATGCTCCTGAATGGCATAATAATTTGACACCCACAATGTATTACACAGGGCTCCAAAGAGTGACTTGGAGCTAGAATTTTCTACCTTCTATTTTTTGTCCCCACCCCGACTCAACCCTTGGCTTCAGAGTGAGACAAAGGCTGAGAAACTAGTCAATTACAGCTAATGAGACCACAAGATTATCTTAAGTCAGTGGTTCCCAAGCTGGCCATGACCTCAAATCACCAGAGTTGTTGTGAAAACACAGATTGCTCAAAAAAATCTGATTTTTTAGATTTTAGTCTATAAGATCAAATTAGTGGTTACCAGAGGGGAGTGGGGAGGGAGAGGGATGTGAGCAAATCAGGTTAAAGGGGTCAATTACACAATGAAGAAAGAACTGGAATGTTGGTGATAAACTCAATGTATTGCATACAGATGGTAATTTACAATGATGCACAGCTTAAATCTAAATACTGTTATTATCCAATGCTACTTCAACAAAAAATTTTAATGCCAGGAAGGTGTCCGCTGCTAGTTACCTAGAGAGAAAGCTCAGTCTCACCACTAAAGAGTTTAAAAATAAATCAGAGGTCCTTAGTCCCTTATCTTCCACTACCCAACAATGCCTCTTAGTGGAATAGATAGAAACTACAGATTTCTGACTCTCAGCACTCTCAGAATGTGGCCCATTAAACAAATAGAATTTCTAGAGCGCTTATTTTAAATACAAATCCTTATATCCCATGCCAGCAATACTGTCTTGTCATCTGGGGAGTCTGGACTATGCATCTGAACAAGTCAGCTGAATCTTAGGCACACTGATGTGTGAGAACCACGGGTTGGTTCTTGCAGGGGGACCTCCAATGGTAATCTCAGCTGCACAAGTCACCCTTAAAGGGGAGACAGGCGTCCATCCGCCCCTGAGAAGAGGACACAGAACTGTGGTTATCAAGCAGCAGTACTCTTCCCAGGATGCCACTCTACCTTCAGGTTCTCAGAGGAAGGTGAGCACAAAGCATGAGTCATCCAGAGGCCTGGAACTCTGAACCATCAGTTGCCAGCAAGGAGAGAGGTGGTATGGCCAGATCTCTTGTTCTCAGGAACCTGGTTTTCAGACACCAGTATTAGAGTTTCTTTTAAAGAACCTCTAAAATTGCCTTCCAATAACCTAGAACAGAATTTTTTAAACCACGGGTACAAGAACATTTGCAACTAAATCTAGTATAGACATATAATTATTCAGACTTGAAAAGGGAGGAAATTCTGCTAGATGATTCTTAAGGACACATGCTAAGTGAAATAAGCCAGTCACAAAAAGACAGATACTGTATGAATCCATTTATATAAAGTGTTTAGAGTCCTCGAAATCCTAAGTCAAAGTACATGGTGGTTGCCAGGGGCTGGAGGGTAGAGGTGGAGGGAGGGGGAACCATCACTTAATGGGCACAGAGTTTCCATTTTGCAAGACGAAAAGAGTTCTGCGGACAGAGGGTGGAGATGGCTGCACGACAATATGAACATATTTAGTGCCCCTGAACTGTACACTTTAAAACTTTTAAGATAGCGAATGTCATGTTATCTATATTTTATAACAATAAAAAATTGGGGGGGAGGGAATGCAACTACTTGGAAGAGGCAAGGACACCAGTCAAAACATAGGTACCTAGAGAAAAGATGCCTAAAGAATTACGACAAAAGCTGAAAATGCAGGCAATGCCTAACTTTAAAACAGGTTATCTGGAGGCATGCCCTTGGGACTCAGGCCGCTGAGCTCTGGCCTGTGAACTATGCAAAGTTTAAGGACCCAGATTCGTGGCCCAGGGCCAGGGCGAAAAACCAAAATAAATAAATAAAGATGCTTCTTCCTTCCTTCCTTTCTTCCCTCCTTCCTTAAAAAGAAAAAAGAAATACTCCTTTCTCCTCTAACTTCCTTGCTCTCTCTTAAAAAAAAAAAAAAAAAAAAAAGAGTTCTCATCCCAAGGTTTATTTTTAAGTTAACTATCAATCAGAGTATATACCCATTTAATCCATAATGTACCTGAAGCACAAAACCCTGCAAACAGGCTTCAGCTAAGTCAAGCCTCTTCCCCCTGAGGAAAGGGCTTGGTGCTGCAGGAAAGGAACTGGGAAAGTCACCAAAGTCAGAGGAGGTAGAAGGGACCGTGATTCTACCAGATGAGATGTATAAACCCAGAAGCAGCACATGAGGCCAACAGCTCCATGCAGGCACGCAAGTCAGTGCTCTTACTAACGTTTACTAATTTTAGTAAACATGATTATCGCACTCATTAATCCTGTGATGCCATTGGTGCAGTGGGTTTGCCACGTCAGTGTGTAGCTAACCAGACTACGTGCTGACGCTCTGGGACACCGAAGGAGCTGAATGGGCTATGAAATGAATGTATCAGTTTAAAAAAAGTACCCCGTTTTTTCAATCTGCACATTTAGCTGTTTGGGAAGACCATTGCTTCCTTCTTGAATTTAAAAAGACTACTGCAGTCACATCACAATATTCAGTGGTGAAAGCTTGTTTGTTACTGTCATGCCCATTCTTTTTCATTTAGAATCAGAATAAAGCTACAGATCAAAGGTTTTTAAATCAGTTTTATTAAACTAGTATTGTACACATGAGTTAATGAAAGACAAAAATATACATCTATGAATATATAAAGTACTTACTATGGCCCACCATCATCTAAAAGACGTTGAAAAAAAGAATAAAAACCTAAGACACGCCCTGATGGCCTATGGATGATAAGCACATTCCACACATATTCCAAGGACGGGGTGGGAGGGGGGCGGGGGGGGGGGGCGTGGAGCTACCAGTGTGAACAACTAAACAAAATAAAGTGTTTCCTCCTCCTCTCTCTTCCTGACTATCTGCCTACTCACCTTCATTCCTGCCTGCACTTTACCTTAAAAAAATAAATAAATAAAAACCTAGAAATTTTACTAGATCAAAATAACTACTCATAATTAAAGACCCTCAGGGTGAAAAAGCAATACTTGAAGTTCAAGAACTATTTAAATAATCCAGAGAGGTTAACCGCATAATAAATTATTCATTTACTCTTATTCCGTAGGTGACCACATTATCCTTGGAGAAATGCCAAGAAGCCCATCAAGTAAGTGTGCTTTACCTAAAAGATACTTTTCCTGACCAAGTGGAAAGTATAATTTAAAAATGTCACTCTCATATAAAAAATGCTCAGCATCTTTATTATTAGGGAAATGTTAACCAAAACCAGATGAGATATCACCTCATATCTGTGAGAATGGCCTATATCAAAATGACCAGAAACAAGTGCTCCTGAGCTTGTAAAAAGAAAGAACCTCACACTCTGCTGGTAGAAATGCAAATTGGTACAGCCACTTTGGAAAATTGTATAGAAGTTCCTCAAAAAGTTAAAAATAGAACTACCATATGACCCAGCAATTCTATTTCTAGGTATCTAGCTGAAGAATGTGAAATGCTAATTCGAAAAGATCTATGCACCCCTAGGTTCACTGCAGCACCACTTATAATAGTCAAGAAATAGAAGCAACCTAAGCATCCACAGACAGATGAATGAATAAACAAGGTGTGGTATATATACACATTGGAATACTGCTCAGCTATTTAAAAAAAAATAGATGAAATCTGCCATTTGCCACAATATGAATGAAATTAGAAGAGATTGTGCAAAGTAAAATAAGTCCGAAAGACAAAGACAAACACTAGATGAGATTACTCATACGTGCAATATAAAGAAATAAAGCAAACAAACCGACAAAACAAAACAAAACTAACCCTTGAATACTAACAACAGAATTGAGGTTACCAGATGGGAAACAGGTGGGTTGTGGGAGCAAGGGTGGTTTGGGTCCAGTGCACAGTGATGGAGGAGTGTGAGAAATTTGGTCATGGGCATGAGGTGTTATCATATATTTATGAAGAGTAAACTTGTACATCTAAAACTTATACTGTGTTGTAAACCAATGTTACTTCATTTGAAAAAAATAAAAGCTGGAAATCAAAGATTTTGCATTCATAATAGAGTAAAATAAGTCCCTACAATAAAGAAGTGAGATCCACAGTACCATACTCTAAGTAATGGCCTGAGTCATATACTTAAAGGTTATAAATAAATGTCTTTTTATAAAATCAAAATTAAGATATACAAGATATAGGGGAAAATGCTACTCTGATCATCTCTGTACACAAGCTACAAATCAAAGCTCAAATCAAAGTTTAATACATTGTATTTCACTGGTAACACTAATATGCTTACATATTTTTTAAAATACAAATGAAATTTTAAAATACTCTCCTGAAAGTAAGTATTATCCCCCCACCTGGGAGTTATACTGAGACGGTCACTGCCTTAGAAAAAGAAAAGCATAATAAATATATTTCCTATATAACCATTTTTCACTGTTAAAAGAAAAGGAGTTTAGTAATAAGCAACACACAGTTCTTGAATGTTGTACAGGAATAAAGGAAAGATAAAAACCAAGCAACACTGGATTCAGGGGTGCGGCTCAGATTACATTTCTTTGATTATACTGCCCCCTGGTGGCCCTAGAAGAGCACTTTTATTTATTTGGTTTTTTAATAAAGGAGCTTATTTTCCTTATTGTGAGCCTTAACATTATACCACCTGGGAGGAATCCTTTCATAAAATATACATATAACTATATTATAGTTTTGTCAATTATACCTCCATAAATCTGGAGAGAAAAACACTGTCATCGATAACTACTTAATCAATATGCATGTCTTTAAAAGGAAGCTTTATGGAATGTGATAAATGGGAAATTATATTTGATTCAAGAGAAATGACTTACATAACTTTCATCTATGAATTTAATAAATATTACTTCTGACATGCCTTGATAACCTAACATAAGGTCACCAGATATCGGAGTCCACATACATCCATAGGGCCCTGACTTGAGATCCTTGGCTGAGACAGTACAACCAAGATGAACAACTAAATGAAATAAATGCTTCTTCCTCCTCTCTCTCCCTGTCTTCCTGCCTGCTCACCTTCATTCCTGCCTGCACCTTCCCTTTAAAATAAATAAGCAAATATATAAATATTACTTCTATGAATGAAGAAAGTACTGTTATAGGTCACAGGTCACTGTTCCTAACAAGACTATTCTTTAAAGTTTTACCAATCAAAAGTGACATAAATAAACCAAGAGAAATACAGAGTGCTTTTGGGAATATCCAGAGGAGTGAGGGCACTGAAATCTGAAGACTAAAAGCAAGTAGCTAGAATAACAGTAGAAAATTAGCATTCTAGGCAGAGTGAATGATGCAAGGGGAGGCTCTGAGATCAGAGAGACTGATGAGTTTAAGAAAATTAAAGGGTATAATCTGTCTAAAGTTTATTCAAAGGTAAAGGTGACATTAACAGGGCTGAAGAGGGGGCAAGGGGTAGATTTTAAAAATGTTTAAAATCTTTAAGCACCTGTATTTCTTTAAGAGATTTTTTTTTCCCTACCAAAGCAATATCACAGGTAAAGTTCACAAACCACTACATAGGAAATCATATCAATATTGCAAATCTCACATCTTCCACAGTCTTTCTCTACTATTCTCCCCTCCCTTCCATTAGTACTTACTCTGTTCACCACTCACTGAATAAATTAATCTCCCAGAGGCTGTAACCCTCAGGCTGAGACTGTCCTGCCTGGACACTATGCAGAAGCAGCCTCTGAAGGGACCAGCGATGGACACCTGACCCCAGGGTAGCCTATCTGCAAGCTGCCAGCCACCCACTATGAAGTTTGACTGTAGGGCTCTGAGGTTGATGGTTATTTAGCTGAGCCAATGTGACCATCCAGACCTGGACTAGAGAACACCTTAATGGTAGCAGAAGAAGGCTCGGGGAATGGAGCCAACCACAAATGATAAAGAGAGCAGCAAGCTCCAAAAGCATCAGAGCTCACCCTTACAATAGACCCCTTATCCCAAAGTGGTCTGAGTAAGATTCCATCCTTGAAAGTGCCTGATGGGCCTTACTGACTCAGCACCTTATGATTCCTCTGCTATTACACAGCCTTTCTTTTTTTATTTTCTGACACTCTGTGTCATTAACTTTTATGTTAGTCATCTCACCACAAGAATGGTCTTTGGAGACAGAGGTCACATGTTAAGCTTCTTGTTTCCATCACAGCACTGTCAGTCCTCAACATATATTTCATAAAGGATGGACAGGCACACCCTGGTGGAGCAGTTAGGTCAGCCACCACCAAAGGAGCACAGTTCACGTACTCCCGAGGACCCAGGCTCTCATGCTGGGTCGGTAGGTGAGCCAGGGGTGGGGGCGGAGGTAAGGGGCAGTGACAGAGCAGGTGGGAGATGAACCAATGTGAACAACTAAATAAAAATAAAATAAAATGCTCTTCCTCCTCTCTTTTCCTGCCGGCCGTCTCACTCATTTCATTCCTTCCTGCACGTTTTCTTTAAAAAAAAAAAAAAAAAAAAGAAAGGATGGATGGATGGATAGATTGATTGGATGAATAGATGCATGAATGAATGAATAAATGAATGCATGACGGATAGACGAACAAACAACTGATTCCAGAAGAATTTAAAGTGAACTCAGAATTTGGGAGCTGTATAAAATTGTAACTGCTTAAAACTTGCAACGTGCTTCCTAATCTTCACCTCCCACGGTTCTCTGCGTGATCCAGAAACCTCCCAGACACTACAGGCCCTATTCATTTCCCTGCCTCCATTCGAGTCCTTCTTTCTTCTAAGCCTCACAAATGTCTCCTGCTTCCTCCTCCTCTATAAGCTTACATGTCTGTTTCCCCCCAGCTCATCACCCCCTGCTCTAGGGTTCCAGAATGCCTCGGACATGTCTGTACTTTTCTCTTTTCTTATGTCTTCCCCCTGGACACAAGCTCTCTGTGAGCAAAGCCTTCTCTTCATTGTTATGCTGATGCTCAAAAAATATGTGCTGACAGAAAGAGGATTAGTCATGCTTTTAAGATGTGGTCTTAACAACTGTTAACAAAAGGGAAAAAAAGAATTTTTTTAACTTATCAAGGACTTGGTATTTTTATTTTACCTCAGGTCTTATGCTAATGCCTTATTGTTCCTTCTAATAAAGCGATTCTTAACGAAAGAGGGGGAGGGTATTTTCCCCTCGGGAATATTTGGCAAAGTCTGGAGACGTGGGGCTGTCATGAGGTGGGAGGGGGGACGGTGGGCAGCTACTGACATGCAACACACAAAGGCCAGAGATACTGCTAAACACGTCCCACAAAGCACAGGAGAGTGCACACGAAAGGTCATTTTTGTCCAAAATGTCAACAGTGAGAAGCCCTGTTTTAATAGAACTAATTTACAGCTTTTTTGTGAATTTACATATATGTTAATAAATCTCAGAGAAAAAAATGGGAAAATATTCAATGAATCATCACACATCACAGTGATGCACAGGACAAAGGAGAAATGGAGGGTATTTGAATGTCCATCCCCCGTCAGGCCTCAGAGCTAAGTGTGTTGTCAGCAACTAAAGGGAAAAAGTAGAGGAGTTGAGGAGAAAGAAGTATTGGGGAAGAGGAGATTGCTGTGACTATTTAAAGCTACCGCTTGTTTTCTTAAACAAAGATAAAAAGTAGGTTAATTAAATCTCACCAGAAGTCATTATTGTGAGACAAAAATTTTTTCAAATAATAGCTATGCATTCATCACTTAGTTTTAAAGTACTCAGAGCATGCCTAAGTAAAACAAACATTATTTAATAAGCTTTATACTAAAATGCCAACATGTTTTAACCTCTAAACATTATATTATAGAAAAAGACAACAATGGTTAAAACTCTAATGCATTATAATGAAAGTTAATCTATTAATAGACATAGTAAATTAAAAATAAATCACTCAAATTATCGAGATGTTCCAATTCTTTTCTGTTCATTGAATAGGTGACTTTGGAGATATTTCCCAACCTGACCTCTTTAAATCATTTTAACATTCCCCCATATGTATGTGTATATATATATGTATATGTATATATATATATATACATATATATATGTATGCATGTATTTATACTCACATTCACATGAACTTGAATGGACCAGTCACCAAGTATGGGATGGGAAGATAATTGAAATGTTCTGGAAATGACTCCAAGATCACTTTGTTCTGACAACCACTGTTGAATCAGATTTGACTTGGGGTCCTACAATACAAAACATACATGTTAACTATATAAAGGCTGCCCATGTCTATGCGTATCCTGTGTGTCTGGTAATGAATTATGCATGCATTACTCCTAGGCATGTCCAAAATATGGCACAAAGATAGTTTTGGGGATATATCAGCTCTACACCACTAAAGAAAACAAACAGTTCCCCAAGAATATCTTTATACTGCTCTATCTTTCAATTCTTGGCACCTTACTCCCTTCAACATGTACATCACCAAACCTGTGTTGCTGTTGATGATGATGATGATGATGATGATAAAATTCCGCTACAAAAATAATAGGCCCCATGTATTAAAGGTTCACTGTGTGTAAGACACAGTGGCTTGGAAGTGAATGAGATAATCTGGGTTTGCCACTGCTGACCCAGGTCAGAGTGATGGCACAATCTTGGGATATACCCCCAAGTCAACACTACCTGTTCCCACACAGGTATTCACCTGTACTAAATGAAAACACTTTCTCAAGAAGAGAGGTCAGAGTAGAAGCTGTCTCCACAGTGTTGGAAACACTGAGTTCCACAGTCTTGGGCCATATTGCGTGGAGGAGGCAGAGGTAGGGCATGTTTCTTCTATTGCTAACGGTCTCAAAGCATCTTTCCTTCCTGATGAGACCAGTTATGGAACCAGCTAAATAGTTCACAGCACAGTGATAAAAAAAAAACAAACAAACAAACAACAACAAAAAAAAACCTAAATAAATAAAACGCTGAATATATGACTGAATATGCTGTGAAGTTCAGTATTTTAGCTATATCTGCATTCATTCTCAACTGAGCAAAAAGGGTGGGTCCCCAAAAAAACAGGCCTTGAAACTCCCAGGTGCATTCTCCATATTTGCCTGCAGGTGGCGCTGTGCTACAAAATGCAACTGTGCAAGTCAGAGGTTCTTGCTACACTAAATCCAACTTTTTCCTGGCAAGTTTTGTCAAGAAGCCAACTGAAAGATGAAAGCACACTGAAAGATGTATAAAACATCCAGTCTGGTGAATGCTAGCCAAACTGTTTTCAAAAAGAGGAGTACAGCAGGGCAGGCATTCACATCAATGTTCTACGAGTTAGAAGGAAGGAGGTAGCTAAACCTGAGTTTCTATCGCTGCCTCACGGCCCAGATGCAAGGAGCAAGTATGGTCACCCCTCATTCATTGTTCCCGAACACTTCAGGTTCCAGGTAGAACTTTAACCTAAACTCCCCTCCACAGGCCAAAAGGACCCCATGTTGGCCAGGCCAGTAGGATCCTTCAGAACCAGAGGCAGCAAAAGAAGTGCTTTCTGAGAATTTTTGAGAAAGCCAACATGGCAAGCAAACTCTAAAATTGAAGATGAGGCAAAAGAATCTATATCAAAGGTTTCAAAGGCAGAGTAGAGTAGAGTACAGGCAAAATTATAAAAATGCACAGGCCTAGAATCAGCAGGATGAGTTCTGGGTTAATGCTGAGCACAGCCATTTACCCAATGCTGACTTTATTTAACTGAGGTAGGAGGCAGATTGAATGCAAATAGAGATAGACATATATTTACTTTTAAATCCTCCATTTTGCACTGTTTCTGGAATACAGGAATTTCTCAATATATGTGGATAAATGATGAAAGTTGGCATGAATGGATTCCATAAAACTCCACTCAGAGAGTTACATGAATTTAGAAATGGTATTGATTATGTCAACCTGCTTTATGGACATTCAAATTCACGAGCTGAAATAATACAACTTCAACTCAAGCAATCGGCATTGAGTACCATGCAAACCAATGCAGTATTTTCTACAAATACATTCAGGCTTCAAGTTATGTGTATACATGTTTGCTGGCTTGATTTTGGTTTGTTTAATTTGTAACAACAATGAAACTAGGAGTGAGAAGATACTGAACTGAAAAGCCTGAGTTTTCCTTCCATCCTATATTATTAACAAGAACACATGTCATAACTGATACCCAGGGAATGAAGGAGTTCTCATGGTCAGGGAGTTTCGATTCTAAAATCAAGAGAGTCCCAGGAAAACTGGGATGAGTTGGTTACAAATTTCCATGAGGTGTGCTTGCGGCTAAGGGAAACACCCAAGATGTACAACTAAATGAAATAAATGAATGCTTCTTTCCCCCCTCTCTTCCTGCCTGCATGCTACATGTCTTCATTTCTTCCTGCACCTTCTTGTTCAAAAAAAAAAAAAAAATTTCCATGTGATCAAATTATCAAAGTCTCCACAGCTTAAATGACAAAAACCAGGTCCAGCTATATCTCAATTATCTTCAACTTAGTCCTCACAGGAAAACACTCAGTCTGGCAACTATGCTGTCTCCATCATCAGAACTCTTTGCCAAAAGGAGTTCTTATAATAATAGGATAAAAATAATAACAGCTCTATGAATAATAAATTATTAATGATAATTATTGTTATGTCATTATTAATAAATTATTAGCAATTTGCTAATGTTTCATGAGCATTGCTATGTACTAGGCATAGTTTTAAATGCTTTACTTGAAGTATTTCACTTCATCATCCTCACAAACCCTTGTGGATTATTATTACACATTTTGCAAAAAGATATCTGAGGTTCAGGGTGGTTAATTAACTTCTTCCAAGTCACAGTGCTAGTATCTATTCTTTTCAAAGCAGACAATGATCCTTTTAAGATGGTAAGTCAAATCACATCATGTCTATGCTCAGAATTCTTGTGAATTCTCATTTCACTCGGAGTAAAGTTCAAATTCCACCTCATGGCCAAGAAGACCCTGTATGACCTTCCTCCTACAGACCTACCTATCTCAGTGCCTTTGCACATGCTGTTCCCTTTGTATGGCTCATTCTTTTATTTCCTTTAGGTCTCTACTCAAATAGGCCTTTCATAACATTACCTTATAGAAAATAACAAACACAAATTCTCTTTCTCTCTCTCTCTCTCTCTCTCTCTCTCTCTCTCTCTCTCTCTCTCATACACACACACCACACACACATATGTACACAAACATACATACATACCTAGTACTTCATTTCTATGTATTCATGTAGTAGATAGATAGCTTTGTGTTTATCATATGTCTCCCCACTACCCAATGAAATATAAGCTCAATATAGGCAGGGACTTAATGACTTAACCTGCTCTAGTCACTCACCCTATCACAGTATCTGCAGCATGGAAATTAAATAAATGTTTGCCAAGCGAATTAATCAGTGAAGAAGTCTGGACTGGAACCCAATGCTGGAGTCTGAAATCCTAACCCAATGCTCTATCATCTCCCTTTCTAAGAGAGAATTGCCATGTTGGGAAGGTAGTTTATCTATGGCAAATTCTAAGATATCTCAACATCACTAACTCAAGCAAAACTTCCAAGAGTTTCACGACAATGGTTTGAACTTGTTTCATTTCTGTCTGGCACTTACCTTAATTAGAATGTTTAAAGAGGTTTTGTAAGGCTTAAAGTCTGAGAAGAGTGTAATTACGCGGAATTTCACTTCTTGCTTCGGCTTGTATAGAGACTTGTCAGTCTGAATGAAGACGGATATTCTCTTGGTCTCAAACGATAAGCGTGTGTGATTAGAGAATAATATCTCATCCTGGGCACGTCCAGTTACATGCAGCTCATAAATCTCATCTGCACTGTTCAGAGGTATCTGGGGGGAAAGGGAGCAGTCAGACATAGTATTTCACCTCAAAAATATTTTAACTAAAAGTTAAAATTGAAATTTTTTAAAAACGGTATTTCAAAAGTAATTGCAATGTTGTGAAATTTGCTCTTCCTAGGCATCAAGGTTAAATAATTTGTTTTCCCCTTTTTAACATCCTGTAGTTTGCTCTTCAATTAAGTTTTAGGGTTACTAGAATGCGGGATATACATATATTAGCAGCAGAAGTCACCTAGTGCTTCCTATTCCAAGTGCAAATTATTCCTCAATAATAGTCTTTGAAGGTCAGAATATCTAATATCCTTCAACATTTTCTTCCATGCCTCATCCAGAAACAATCATCGAAAGGCACATTAGCACAAGATTTTTTTCCTTCTATGTTTTCTCAAGCTCTTTTGTATGATAACTCCCTTCTGCATCATACTCATCACATGTCATAATCCTGGTAAAGGCAATAGCACTACCACTTTTCCTAGTTCTGTTACTCAGAGAAATCCTACCTTCTAGCATGAAAAGACCAGAAACTATATTCAGCACTTTACATCGAGTGTGTCATTTTACCTCACAACAGTCCTTCTGGTGGGAGCATTTACTTATAAACAAGAAGACTCTTCATATTAGCTAAGGAAGTCGTTCCAGGTCACTAGCTGAGATTCAAACTCAAGATGGGCAAATTACTTGAATAAGAGTCTTCATGTGGTGGTTTTAAAACATGTCTAAAAATTCTCAGATCTCTTCCTGTCTTCAAAAGGTAGAACCTACTTCCTCAGACTTAGTGACCAACTTCTCGAGAATAGAATGAGGCTGCATTACAAAAAGGAAAGCTTCTACCTTGTTCTCTCTAAGAGTCCTGGCTCTAGTGGAGTCATTTGCTGAGGACACTCTAGAAGACTGGAGAAGCCCACAAGGGGAGTAGCAAGGCCTTCCATCAATAGCCACCATCTACTTGCCAGCCATGTGAACAAACTGCCCTACAGAGGATTCCCAGCCCCAATAAACCCTTCACATGACTTCGGCTCTGGTGGACATCCTGACTGAAGCTTCATGAAACCCCAATTCAGAACTGCTCACCTGAGTGGTTCCCAAATGCCTGACCTACAAAAACTGTGAGAAGTCATAAAAATGTATTGTTGTTTTGCACCAAAGTTTTGGGATAATAGGTTACATAATAACAGATAACTAGCACATCTGGCTTCCAGGTGATTTGCATATTAAGAAACCTGAGGTTCTGAAACTACTTCCTACTTCTTTCTACAAACAAATTTTAACCACAGAAAACTCAGAAGAGATTTTCGAATAACAGTGGCCAGCATAAAGCTATCAATATGGAAAAGAACATGAAGGAATTCTAACAAAGCACCAATGAAACAGCTCAGCAGGAAATATTTTGGCAGAAAAGTACTGATGTCTGTAATTTACTTGGAAATGTATTTTAAAATAAAATGAACTACTGAATGAATGAAGAACTAAGTAGATAGATAGATATGTAATAGAGCAAGTATAAAAAAATTAAGAGTTCTAAATGGTGGATATAGAAGCATTCACTATGGAATTCTTTCCAATTTTCGTACATTTAAAACTTTTTTACATAAAATGGTATGAAAAACAATCGACAGTACAGTATCATCTTCAAGTGACCGAGATCTCATTCTGGTTTTTGTTCTTTTCACTAAATAAATATTTTATTAAGCAGCTTCTTACTCCAGGTATTCTAGGTGCTTCGGACAGAACATGAACCAAAGACATGTTGCCTCTTGTGGCTGAGAGCCTAGTCTGCAATCTGCATCTTTATAATTCTATTCTCTCAAGTGATACTTCAGTTTTCAGCTTCTTTCAAATAAAACTCCTTAATACCATGAAGCAGGAAAACATAGATATGCCCAAAATTAGTGCATCATTTTTTCACATTTAACAAAGATTTATAAATATGATACTTGATAGGATTGATCTTTATGATTGGAATTCAATTTGATCATTTTTAACAACATGTTCAAATTAAAGACACAGAGACTTGAAATCAAGCAGGCCCATAACCACAAGGAAGTCAGAAAGTTGGAGAATTCAAGTTAACACAAATGCGTCCGCAACATTTCCTCTGTCCCCTGCTCCATCCTCCTTCAGGGAGCTGAACTATCTCAAAGGGAGATAGTATTCTCTTTCTATTCCTTTCAGTTACCATAACTAATTTGTCTTTTCAGCTTTCTCCTGTTAGCACCCTGCCTCCCCCCAGGTAAATTAATCTCAGGACTAGAGAGTCAGAGGTGATAATATGGACTTGGAAGATCAGTAGTCCTGAGATATCTCCCACGGGGTGTTTCTACTTGTCTTGAGGTGTCACTGTGGACTCCAGCTGGCACCACAGATGAGCTGTCACATTCTGGCTTCCAATGCTAACAGGAGAGGGAAACTGAAGAAACAGTAAGGGTTTCAAGTAATCTTTATGAAAGTCTCTGTGTCAGACCTAGGATAGATTGTAATGCGCTTGCCTCAGTGAAGAGGACATCAGAAGGTCATAAACACTCCTAAATCTCTGCTGGTTAATTGCCTTCAGCCTTGTTGGGGCCACAGTTCTAAAAAAGGGTTCCCAGAATTGGTAAGAAAGGGTTTCCTGGTAAGAGACTTCCCCATATCTCTTATACAAGAGCCAACTATTTACCTACAGAGAATTAGGTCTCCTATGTGTTGAGCTGAGAGCACAGAGATAGAGAAAGGTGTTTTCCCACAGCTGGAAACTGTCTAGCAGCAGACAAGAGTCTGGGGATATATAATAGCAAGGAGATTTGATCAAGAAAATATCAACCGGCATTTGAGTTAGTTATGGTCGTTTCTCAGTTATGCTGTTTTGTGTATACACAAATGCAAACTCTGAGAATCTGCTCAGTTCTCCATGTTACATAAGGAAGTTATGCTCAAAAAAGATCTTTGGTGGATAATAATGGATTTCTTACTCTAATTTGGGCTGTTGAAAACCATTTCACCTTCTATTAAAGATCAACTGCCTTTAAGGAAACTGGGACAACACAATATTTGTCTTCACTTCATTAAAATCCAATGACTAATGTAATAGAGACTTCAAATAATTTTCAAAATAAAGTTAAGAACTTTAAGATGATAGGTTCTATTTCAAAATTCTAATAATTGTACTTCCGATGAATTCTAAAACATTCTTAATTAAAAAAAATCCTCCCTCATTTTAAGTTGAATTTGTTTATAAGGAGAATAAAATAATGCTTTCTAGCATATTTTGTAGAAAAAAAATCTTAATATTAAGCAGCAATTGTGTTTCCTATTTACTTCTTATTGAAGACAGATATTGGCATATCAAAAGTAAAACAATCAGGTAAAAACATTTGTTTAATGCAGTCTTAAGATATTCATTTTTACTGCAAAGATTCATTATACTAGTATTACTAGAATTAACCCAACCACCCTTCTTGCACCTAAATGTCTTCTTCCTTTTAGCCTGTCCAGTCTGTGCAATTGCAGATTTCACTGAAGAAACCAGGTAGTTATTGTGCTGTAAACTATAGTTTCTGAGTGCAAATCCTACCTTCTTTTGTTATAGGACAAGTGCAGCATACAGGATTTATTTTAATCTTTTTGAAAAAATCATCAGAGTTCTAAACACAGTCACTGGTGACCAGTCTGTAATGTTTTAGGTTATATTGATACAATCTAATATTTTATTGTCACTAAGACTGTGTTCCCCTACCCCATTTCTACCTATATTGTCTCATTTCTCCCACTTTCTATTTAACCATAGAAGAGCAGCATATTTCTGAGTAGCTAAGAAATGTCATAGCTATGGAATATAAGCACTTTTTATAGAGCACTGTACTCTCTAGGAACCCCTTAAAATGATGTGGTTTCTAAATGTGCTTAACAAGTAACCATCAAGAGGGGATGGGGGAAACTGGCTCATCAGGTAATCCGGTTTCCACATAAACACATATTGTATCAAGGTCAAAGTTATTAGTCATCTATTCTCAGAAAAGTATATCAAATTGCACGTCTTGGTTGGATATTGGGGTCTGCTTTATTGCACATTAAACATGCCAAGTTACCAAACAAAGCATAGTGATATAAGTACAAGCTTCTAGATCAAAACTATGCGAAGTAGGATTAGTTCACAACAATATTTAATAACTAGGCTTATGACTCAACAAAATAATAACCCCTTTCCACGTCTGCAGCAAAATTTTATAGGACTTTCACATCTCATTTCACCTCCCAGTATTCTCCCTGAAATAAAAACAGTATCTTTATCCATTTTTCTAGAACCCAGACCAGGGTGAAGTAAGTAAGGCACTTACCTTGGGTACAAAATTTAACTTGCAAAAAAACTCATTAACCAAGGTAAATAATAAACTTGAAGCACACACTGTCCGGTGGAACAGCAGTTAGGTTTACCACCTCTGGCAAAGCACACTACACCTACATGCCAAGGACCTGGGTTTGCATCCCAGGGCCAAGGGGAACGACCAAGATGAGGTCAATTAACATTCTTCTTCCACTTTTCTCTTAAAACATAACAACTGTGAAATATTTTAAAAGATCAGAAATCATATAAAAATTAAGTTATGAACCAAAATATTAAAAGTTTAAACAAAGCCATGATGCATACACTGATGTTTTGTTTGGTATCCTGCTCCAACATGGCTCAACATGGTGCTACCCTTTTCCACGACAAGGAAGCTGAGGGACACAGTGTTCACTCAGAAGTGTCAGGCTCATTAAAGCCAAAACAGGATCACACCAGCCCAAGTTCCTGCTAATAGTCCCCTCCCCCCGAGAGGAAAATCTCCACTATGATTTGAAGGACCTGATAAGAAATCTCTCTGAAGGAATATTATTCCTAAATAATCTGAAGGTAGAAGTGAACTTAAGCCCAACTCATCAGGAATAAAAATTGGTATTAAAATCAATAAAATATCAATTTATTTAACTCAGTAATACAATGTATGTTCCTGAAACCAAAGTTTTTAAATGGGTACTTACTGATGGAAGAGTAAATGTCCTGAAAGAGCCTACAAGGGAAACAGGGAAGAAAATAAGAATCAAAATCTGAACATAAGGTCACAATCCAGAGCTCTGAAAATTCAAATACCTTCAGATGTAGAGAGAATCATATACTTAGAGAATCAAAAAATTAAAGAAAGCTAGGCCAAACTGAAAAGCTGTCTGTGAGTGAACAATACATGTATATACAGATACAGACATAAAAATATATAAAGTTCTACTTCTCTTTTCCACAGTCATTCTTGTTTTTGCTGCTGTCTTCAGGATATACACATCTGAGGGACACTTCTTGCAGTATACAGAAGGAACATGAGATTTATTCCTTATGTTCTTATCTCACACTCTCGTAATAAAGGGAGAAAAGGAAGATATTTGTCATGTCAGGAATAATCTGGGACTCATTAATATTGGAATGATTTTTATGCAAAGTTGCAGACTTTTTACATAAAGTAATTAAACATAGGACTGCTAATTTAACTCATGCCAATTTCTGATCAGATCCATTCATTTCAAGGGGAAAATGTTTTCAAGTTGAAAATTAAAGCACACTGATCCAAAGCTTTCACTTAAGTGACATGAATTCAGAAGTTGTAATAAGCGCTCAGTTTCTTCATACAGTTAAGAAATATTCATTAAGGGTATCACACTGAGCAAGACTGACATGGTCCCTCTCCTTCTGATGGCCACAGGGTCCACCACATGAAGCAGACAGGCCCCAGATTGCAGTACAGAGCAGAGCAGGGTGAAGCAAGTAGCCACTGAATCACCACACATCAGTTCTATGCTGAATCAGCCCTGGACCAGTCCTATTTTTTTTTTAAAACAGACACCTTATAAGCCTAACTCAATGTTTTCATCCTAAAGTCATCTGCCCAGGATCACACAGTAAACAAGTTATGGAGCAAAGATTCTAGCCCAACATCCCAACTCTTACGTCTGAGCTCTAAACCACTAGCCTTGCTGCCTCTCAGTACAGGAACAGCAGTTGTACTGTTTTTCATTCCACCTATTTTTGATTATTCTAAAAGTCCCACAGCCTGAGTAGCCTCTTTGTGTATGTTGATATAATCATTTCCTCAGTCACAGAGCTTCAAAATCTCATGCATTCTATCCTTCCTTCACCAGAGCCTATGGCTTCCTCTTCCATAATGTTTCTCCCAACTTAGAGTGAGATCCTCAGTACAGTTAACTAATCTATAACACAGCTCATTGTAAAATAATGACATTATTGAAGTATCTGAAAAGGATAGAGAAACTAGAAAATTTTCCATCTCTTTATATCAGTTCTTCATTATACACAGTTTTGATATATTTGAAGTTCAAGATACTAAAAATTTCTCTTTAGAAGAAAGAAAATAAAGGTAAGCAAGTTAGACAGGTTGGGTTCCCTGGGAAGCCAACTGAGAAGATGATTCAAGTTCAAGATGTGTAGGAAATGGGGTCAGGACCAGCACCTGAAGAGGGGGAGGAGAGGGGACGGAGGAGGGGAGGAAGAGAGAGAAGGGTGAAGGAAGAGCTGCAATGAAGGTTTAAGAGGCAAGGGGCGCTCTGGAACAGCGATGGCCAGTAAGAGTTGTCCTGACTTGAAGAGAGGAGCAGGAGCTCCACCCAAGGAGGTGTGCTCCTTGGTCAAGGCAACTGTCTTAAAGTGATGTAATCCCCAAAGGGAGCTGGCTCTGAGGGCCACAGTGAATTTCTGAGAGAATGAGTCCTTCACCCCTAAAGGGCTGTATTTGCTGGCATGGCACAGCACCCACCACAGTATTCTACACCAGAATAAAACCAAAAAATTTAAACTGCAGTGAGCTGGGCCCTGACAAACCAGCACTCCTGATTTTTAAATTATTCATTTTTCATTGCTTCAGGATAAATCAAGGGAGTGTCAGCCCAGTGACTGGAGGAAACAATGTGCTTCCTCTCTATCACGGCCTGACACGCAGTCTAGCTCCCATCACCAGCAAACTTACAAAGATCAAGAGTGTGTGTGAATGGGTGAACAGCGGGGGCATATTTATTTTTATCTTAGTGACAGCGAGCACGGAGAAAGTAAAAACAGCTGGGAATCTATAATCCAAATAAATCTCATAGGTTGATTAATTCGAGGACAAGTATTTGGGCAATTCAAAACAAGCGACCCTTGCTGCTTGAAGATTTGAAGTACAGGAAATCCCATTCCATAGGAGAGCTTTTTTTTAATCAAACTCTTAATTGAATAAGACCTTTGAGAGGTTTGCTCACTAGAAAGTGGAGAAAGTGGGTTGACCATATGCCTGATATGTGACCATGTCCATTCAAAAGCCCAGGAAATATCAGACATAAACACGTCCCCGTGCAGCAGAATAGCAGTTGGGCACAGTCCACATAAATCCCAGGGACTTGGGTTTGTGTCAAGAGCTGGGAGGAGCAACCAAGATGAACAACTAAAGAGAATGGATGAAAATGCTTCTTCCACCTCTCTTCCTGCCTGCCTGCCTACTCACCTTCATTCCTGCCTGCACCATTCCTTTAAAAATAAGAGAAACAGAAGTTCCACCCAAAATCTGGAGTGTTGGGCAGAGATGCCCCCACCTACTCCTGATTCTTGCTGGATTCAGAGACTGGCTCAGAGAAGAAGTAGAGTGATCCAATTTCAGGTCCACTCACTGTTCACATACGTCCTTATTAAAAGGACTTTAAGTACTCCACCATTTTTTTTTTTTACTTATTTTCCCTCTAAATTTATAAACACAACTTGCAATTTCCTAGGCACTTAGTAAGTCTTATGTAAAAGTCTTCACATTCTAGCAATAATTTGCACCACCGAAACACGTAATTGGAGACAGGGCAGTGTGAGCATCGGTGAGGAATAGTAATCTCTTTCTCTGCTGTTGCTAGGTTGAGGAATAAATAGTATTTGTAAATTGTTGTGAACATTTTTTGCCCTTTTGGCAAGGCTCTGCAGGAAACAAATCACCTCTTGAAATACTAAAAAACACTGTTTTAAATCGCTGACTAAAGATACACTCTTTTATGTAAAGTTCTTCTCAAGGTTATTGCTGAAAACTTTGCAAACTCAGATGGTGTTTGTGCATAACTAGAGAAAGTATATTGTAAAAGCTTCTCAGATGCTTTCTCCTTCCCAAGGCCAAAGAAGTAACTCAAAAGAAACCTTGTTTTAAGGCTTCCTGTTGGCACAGGCCTGGGAGTCAGCCATTTGATTTACAAATAGAGTCAAAGCTATTTTTAAGTTGTGTAATAAGCATACACAAAAACTAACCTTTCCTTAACTTTTTAAACACACTATATAATACCATGTGCTGCCTCTTCTGACATATGCACTCACCAAATAACTGCAGAAAATCCTTGAAGGGACAGAGTATGTGTAATTGGAAATCCAATAGATCCAGAAATAGTCTCTATGGAAAAAAATATTTTCTACTCTATATATGTATATGTATATGTATATACACACACATATATGTATGCATATGTCTAACTTAGTATTCACCGCTTAATTATTTTTGGCAGTGCTCTGTTATTCAGTAATAGAAAATCATGAAATTAAGTATATTACATTTTTAGTTAAAAATTTTGAACTTGCTACCAGTTTAGTAAATAGGCTCTAATTATTCAGCATACTCTGACTGCAAATGGACAAAGTAAGAAATGGGGCTTTCCACTACAAATTACGGAATACAAAATGTTAAAAAAAAAAAACCAAAAAACTAGTTTTGCTTCACAGTTTAATGTCACTTTAAAGTTTAGAAACACTTCAGCAAATTTAATCTACACAGAAAACCAAGCATTTACAAAAAACCCTGTCCTGGTCTCTTAGATATGGCTATTTTTTTCCTCTCCTTCCTCCTGTTGCTTACAGATATTTCAACAAATATGATTTTCATAGTTTTGTTCCATTTAGACTTCTGAGCATAAAATAGGTCAAATAAAAACCCACCAAAAGCAAAATAAATAATATGGTACAGTGCAAACTAAGTGTTAGGTTCAATACAAATGGAAAACCAAGAGTCAAGCAAGGCTCGTGGTGACTAAATATACTGGGCATTTATTATGAGAGAGTTGGCAATCTACTACCCACAGGCCAAATCTGGCGCATGTCTGTTTTGTATAGTTCTTGAACTAAAAATGGTTTTGCATTTTTAAATAACTAGGAAAAAATCAAAAATAACATTTCATAATAGATGAAGTTTTATGAACTCCAAATTCAGGGTATATAGATAAAAGTTCCATTGGTGCACGAGTCTGGTCAGGTGTCATGCACTATCTATGGCTGCATTCCCATTACAAAGGCAAGACTGAGTAATTACACAGAAACCATAAAAGCAGCAAAACCTGCAATATTTGTCATCTGGTCCTTCGCTGAAAGTTAACAGTCCCCTATGGCATGGGGTCCTTATTTAGGGAGACTTACATCCTTAACAGATTAAGGTTGAAAAGACACAAAAACACTTATCCAAAGAGATATATGCACTCCCATGTTCACTGTAGCACAATTAACAATAGCTAAGAGCTGGAAACTACCTAAAGGCCCACCAACAGAGGAGTAGATAAAGAAGATATGGTATATATATATATATATATATATATATATATATATATATATATATATATAGAATACTATGTAGCCATTAAAAAGGAAGAAATCTTGCCATTTGCAACAACATGAATTTGGAGGGAATCATGCTTAGTGAGATAAGCCAGAAAGAGAAGGACAGACATTGAATGACAGGACTCATATAATGGATGAGTAAAGAGAAAATAAATAAATGTCATAAATTAAACAACACTAAAGACGGGAAGAGGGGAGAGAGAGAGAGAGAGAGAGAGAGAGAGAGAGAGAGAGAGAGAGAGAGAGA